>CM053592.1:81497554-81529024 GCA_028646515.1 Pseudochirops corinnae
CTAGGTAAATGATATGTTTGATTAAAGTAAGATTGTTAACCCATTTTGAGTTGCTTTCCTTTAGAAAAGCAGATCTAAGAACCTGTGCTAGTAGCCGCCCTAGGCATGCTAGGGTGCTTGTTGGTACAGAGGGGGAGGAGGGAGAGAAGAACTGCTGTAAATGTATAGATGCTATAGATAGATGGAATTTTTTCATAATTCTTCAATATCTACTGGCTGGGTGGTGATACAACTGGATCAAAAAGCACACACTGTTTAGTTAAGTTTTTGTGTTTCATTCCAAATTACTTTCCAGAAAATTTGCAGCCATTCATATCAACGTGTCTGTTTTCCCATAGCTACTCCAACACTTATCATTTTTCTTTTTCTATCATCTTTACTGCTCTGATGAGTGTGAAATGAAATTTCAGAATTACTTAAATTTGAATTTCTCTAATTCGAATGATTTGTAGCATTTTTTTTCATGTGACTGTAGATAGTCTTGGTTTCTTCCCTTCATGAATGCCTGTTCCTATCCTTAGACCATTTACAAATTGAGGAATGACTCTTATTCTTATCAGTTTTAATCAGTGTACTTGCTGCTTAGCCTAAGAACTCTAGCTACCTTTAAACCACACTTTTCAGGGCTAGTCCCTGCCCATCTCATGTTTCTGTCTTTGTTTTTGCTTCTGGCTGTACCACCCCATACAGGCACTTATGGAACTGATTTTTAACCACTTCTCCAATTATCTGGATGCCTTTTTAACATGAGTTTAGAAATGATAAAAGGGAGATACGAAACCTCTTCAAGTGCTAATATTACTGCCTGAATAAAATAAGTAAAATAGACTCAGATTTCAGGAGAAATCAACAAGAACATTTGTGGTTTCAAAAGGTTTGAGATGTTTGGATAACTCAATGTCTGAAAGCATTCTGACCCTCTTTTCCAAGGAGCTGATGACTTCTCCCACCAAGCTTCTGGTCTCTGCCACCTTAATAAGGATGCTTCCTTCCATCATCAAGGTCACTGGTGAAAATATTAAGTAATGCTTCAGCCTAGGACTGACTCATGTTTGTAGAACACTATTTGCTACATTTCCTAAGGCTGATTTTGAACTATTGAAAACTATGCTTTGGAAGCCATCATCAGAATCCTTTACTAAGCCAATGATTCTTTATGTTGTTGAGAATGATGATCCTGGGGTGGGGGGAGGTCCCCAAGACCATTCCAGAGGGTTTGCAAAGTTTAAACTATTTTCATAATAATATGAAGGCATTTTCATTTCTAATGCAAAAAATATTAATAGATATGAAAACCTTTTTTGGGCTCCCCAATAATTTTTAAAAGCACATAAAGGGGTCCTGAGACTGAAACATTTGAGAACCACTGTACTAAAATACTAACCACCTGCTTAATGCTATGGTATCAATTCTGGGTAGTTAGTTGGCTAAATCTCTCTGCTGATGGGAGCAAGGTTGTAGAAGCATGTTTGATCTTCAACTCATCCCTAGCTAGTGGCCTTTTGTACATATGTTGTTGTCTATAAGGGGCAACACATGAAAGATCTGATGAAATCACAAGCCCAGGCCTACATCTTCTTCTCCCCTCCTTCCCCCACCACACCTTGTTTTAAAAGGAAACCTGGTAATACATGTTAAGCCAGGAAATAAGATAGATGCCCCTGGAAAACAGAATTGCACATTTAAGTTAGATTCTTAAAATGGAGACAATTTGTGATTTTAAAAAAAACAACTGCAAGCAAAAGAATAGAAGGGGATCGTAAAACCTGAAAGATCTGTGACACCTGGTGGTGCAGTAGAAAGAGCATTAGGATTGGAATCCTTAAGACCTGAGTTCAAATCTAGCCTGAGACATTTACTAGCTAGTTGTGCGACCCTGTGCAAATAACTTAACCCCAGATCCTCAGCCGAATGAAGATAATAATAGCATTCACCTCTAAGGGTTGTTGCAAGGATCAAAGGAGATAATATTTATAAAAGCTCTTAGCACAGTGCCTGGCGCATAGTAGGCCATATGTAAATGCTCATTTCTTCCCTGTTTTTTCCCTTTGATAACTAATCATCACTCCCAGAAAACCAACTCAACAATGCATCCCTTATTGATGGTTTGTCAAAAAAAGTCATCTGCGTACAAAACGGCTGACATTCTGCTCAGCTCCAGATGACAGAGCCAGGAGTAACAGACATTTACAAAAAAGATTATTTTAGGCTTGATGTCATTTTAAAAAAATCCCAAACCTTTCTAACCTTTTCTATCTGGAAGCGGGAAGAGGTGAGGCAGCAGGTTCTTCCTCAGGGTTCTTTAAGCAAAGGTTGGAAATTTACTTTCTGATACATTTTTTTGGTTGGTTGCGTGGCTGCTTGGTCAAGTCCCTTTTGACTAAAATGCTGTGTCTGTGATCTTTGGCTCAGTTGCCCATAGTTACCCAGAATAATTTAGATAGTTATGGATGCTAACATTTAGAGGTTCATGGTCTAAGGCTCATAGAGACAAGCGTTAAGAGAACCTATCATTTTTGTCCATAATTTTCAATTTCCTGCAAAATATCCAAGTAAACAAAAGCTAAGCCCTGAGCATGGTCTGGAGAGATTAGTCATCTCTTTCCTCCCCTCTGTTGAGTTTTCTGTCACTGAACAAATCAACCCAGTCTGGAGCATTTGTTCTTTTTTTTAATTAAGTTATATCACATGTGAATCTCATTGTATTTGTGTTTTGTCTCTCTGTTTAGATAATATAACTTAAATGTATAATTCTGTGTTTTCCAGCAATGTCTATTCCATTTCCAGTCTTACCATGTATTACCAGGTTTTCTTTTCTAAACAAGAGAGGGAAGAAAGGGGAAGGTGGAGGCTTATTATTTCATTAGTGCATGGAAATTTCTTCTACCAAGAACCTTAGAGAGCTTCCTGGGGTACTGTGAAATTAAAAGACTTGACCCTCCCGGCACAGCTAGTATGGACCAGAGTCTTGAATTCAGGTTTCTCTAATTCTGTGCCATCTGTCCCCATACCATGGTGCCCAGAGACAGAGACAAAGAGAGAGAGAGAGAGAAAGAGAGAGAGAGAGAGAGAGAGAGAGAGATTTTCAGGCTTTGTTCAGTCTTGTCAGATTCTTTGTGGCCCCATTTGGGACTTTTTTTTTTGGAGGGGAGAAGGCAGGGCAATGGGGTTAAGTGACTTGTCCAAGGTCATCCAGCTAGTACATGTTAAGTGTCTAGGGTCAGATTTGAACTCAGATTCTCCTGACTTCAGGGCCAGTGCTCCATTCATTGTACCACCTAGCCGCCCCCATTTGGGCCTTTCTTGGCAAAGATACTGGAATGGTTTGCCATTTCCTTCTCCATCTCATTTGACAGATGAGGAAACTGAGGCAAACAGGGTTAAATGACTTGTCCAGGCTTACACAGCTAGGAAGTGTCTGAGGCCAGATTTGAGCCCAGGGAGATGCATCTCACTCCAGGAACTCTATCCACTGCACCACCTCTCACCAGTCTACCACAATTTTTCAAAAATGATGTCCACTGACTTAAAGGTAACTTCAGCTCTTTCTTGAGACACATAATTTGACAGCCTCTTGACATCCAAGTAGAGCCTTTAGCTCATGTCAGTTTCTAAAGGATTGATAACTTGTGAGCCTTGTTCTTCCACCATGTTAGCATCCAAGCAGCTAGGACCTTCTGGACCATCTGAGTGGGCTGTGGAACACTGAATGAACCCAGCTAATTGAAGCTTTAGCCATTTGGAAGGATTAAGTAAAGCTCTGCTGTTATGGATAATTGAAGTTTCAGGTTGCCAACATTTGGGTGACTAAGATCCATCCTGTTTTGGATCAAGGGAAGACCTTTAATTGGATGATGACCATCCATTCTCAAAAGGCACATAGTCATTGACAGAATTGCATAATCTGATGGTTTAAAATGTGGAAAGTGGTGATGTCATCTGCCCACATTTTTAAAGTCCCCAGCGACATCTGTAATTATTCGGCGTATTATTTTTAATAATAGTATTAAGCCAAGTACAAGGGGGATGGTGGCCAGGAAAGAAACAGGCCTCAAGGCTGGTTGGTAAGACACACCTTTGTCAATGAAGCACACTTCTACTTAATGCTGCCATTTTGAATGGCAATGTCTTCCTTTACTAACCTCCACTTCCTCAAGCACTTACCCAAGTCATCTCCTATCCTACCTTTTCTAGGAAACCTGTATGGATGAAGTGGTCCAGAGAAAGCTGTTTCTTCACAAAAGCACAGATCACAACACACATACACACACACACACACACACACAAACACACACACACGCTGCCATGCTCTTCTGACTTCCAATTTAAAAAAGAAAACCATAAGTGAGAAAGAAGATAATAGGCATTAAAAAAGAAAATTAAATATTGTCTGTTGTTAGACTATAAGTTTGTGGGAGGAAAGAATTGTGTCTGCTGTTTGGGCTACTGCTGAGGGAGGAGGTGGAGAGTTTAAAATTAGCTTAATAATAACTCATCTTTGTGTAGTGTCTTGCTGTTTATAAAAGGCTTCCTATTGTCTTTTGGGTTACTTGCAATTCTACTAGATATAATACAACAACTATATGAAGTAGATAGTAGCATTATGCCCATTTTAAAGATGAGAAAACTGAGTCTTATAGAGGGTGAATGACTTACACAACTAGCATGTAAAAAATCTCTTTGAAAGTGGTTGGAAAAACACTTTTAATCTTTGAATCTGATAGAGACTAGACCTATCTCTACAGGGAATTTCAAAATGAGGCAACTCCGTCTACAAAAGCAGGTCAGTTCTCTCTCTGCATAAAGTCTCAAAGAGCTACCTACATTACTGAGAGGTCAAATGATTTGCCCACTGTCACACACCCACACTGTCAGAGGTAGGATTTGAACCCACATCTCCCTGGCTCCATTGCTGCTTCTGTCTACCATGCTGTGCTTCCTTTTAGAGTGTGGTATGGAAAGTTAAAAAGAACATTTGCATTTAGAATCAGGAGACCCAAATGGCTCTTCTCCTTACTAGCTATGTGATCTTAAGAAAATTAGTTATAACTTTCTTCACCTCAGTTTCCTCAACTGTAAAATATAAGGGCAGCTAAGTGCCGCTGTGGGTAGAGCACTGGGCCTGGAGTCAGGAAGACTCCTCTCCATGAGTTCAAATCCAGCCACAAACACTTCCTAGCTGTGTGACCCTGAGCAAGTCACAACCCTGTTTGCCTCAGTTTCCTTATCTATAAAAATGAGTTGGAGAAGAGAAAGGCAAATCACTCCAGTATCTTTGCCAAGAAAACCCCAAATGGGATCATGGAGAGTTGGACAAGACTGAACAACAAAATCCCACTTATCAGATCTTTTTGAGAGTGTAGTATCAAGTTCTAGGCACTAGAGTTTAAGAAGATCATGGATAAGTTAGAGCACATCTAGTGGAGAGTAATTAGAGTGATGAAGGGCTTTGAGTCCATGTTATATGAAGATCATTTGATCTAGAATGGTGAAGGGCCTCTAGTCCAGGTTATATGAGGACTATTTGATGGGGCCAGGTTAGCCTTGGGAAGAGAAGTTTGGCAGGAAGGGAAAGGACCACTGTCTTTGAGTACTAAACAACTATCCTCTGGAAGAGGCCCCACAGGGCAGAACCAGTTATAATGGGTGGACAATGTAAAGAGCCATGGTCAGCTTGGATGTCAGGAAAAACTCCCTAATGATTAGAGAAGCCCCAAAGTAGAGTGGGCCTCTTTGGGAGGTGGTGGGCTCCTACTTCCTGAGGGCCTTCAAGTAGAAGTTGAACAACCATTTGTTGGATATGTTATAGGGTAGATTCATTTCATGTACAGGTTGGGTGAAGAGATGGCCGCTGAGGTTCCTTTCAACTGTGACCATGGAGAAAATACACTAAAATATTTTAGAAGGGGAAGGGAGCTTAGAGGTTATCTATTCCCACTCCCTTCATTTTATAGATGAAGGAACTGGGGGCTAGAGAGGTTAAGGAATTTGCCAAAGGTCACACAGATAGTAAATAACACAGCCAGGATATGAACCCTGGTCTTCTGATTCTAAATCCAGTGCTCTCCATCAGTATGTGCAGAGAGAGAGACAGATGGGAGGGAATAGAGAGGGGGGGGGGGAAACAGAGAAAGAGAAAGAGAGGGAGGATGAGAAAGAGAGATAGAAAGACAGACAGAGACAGAGAGAGAGACAGTGAGAGGATGAGAGAAAGGAAGAGAGAGAAAAAGAGGGGGGAGAGACAGAGAGAAAGAAACACTGAAGATGGGCAGTAAGTTGGGGCCAGACTGGGCTAGATCACATCTGGAAAATTGTATAGTGAGTATAATATCACCAAACAATGATTCACATATGCACAAAAACTTCATAAAAGGCACTGTTACAGACAGGTATTACAGAGAAGGTGGTGGACTTGTCATGTACTTAAAGTGAAGGACGACAGGGCATTGAGGCCTCTATGGAGAAATTTCAAAAGAACCATGGAATGACTTCCAGTGCATATAAGTTCTTCATAGAGGATTTGGGGAAATAGACAAGAATTTCATAAGATGATAACATAGTCAAAGGGCTTAGATGGTAAAGTCATCCAAACTGATTCAGTTCAACAAATTTTTAGTGCCTTCTCTGTGCCTGCTACCAACATAAAATCTTTACAGGTATAATTGACTCGTCCTTAAAGAACAGATAAGAAAGATGTAGAGATGGCAACATTCACTGTTCACATTCTTTAATGACTATTTAAAAAGGCATTCAGAGCAAAATATTGCCTTAAAGGCTATTCTCTAACAAGATATCTGTCCCCCTATGCAAATGTCAAGAACCATCAGACCTTGAAAGACCCAGGAACAGAGATAGCTTTGTTCTGAATATTATTATCAATCGAGGCATAAAACAAGAAGGAAAGAAAGAAGCATCTTTCAGAAGCATGTTTCAGGCATTGTGCCAAATTCTTTAAAATATCATCTCACTTTATCCACACAACAGCCTTGGGAAATAGGTGATAGCATTACCTCCATTTTACAGTTTGGGAAATACAGGCAGACAGAGGTCAATTGACTTACCCAGGGTCACACAGCTAAAAAGTATCTGAGGCTGGTTTTGAACTTGGGTCTTCTTGACTCCAGGTCCAGTGCTCCATCCTACATGCCACCAAGATGCAAAGATAAATTATGGACCAATTATTACTAAAGAGATTTATGACCAGAAAAGGAGGCAGTAGTGAAGTAAGTGTAAGAAATTAAACAAGAATTAAAGGAATTAAAAATATTGCCCTGATATCCATGTTATGCTAAGAGATATATAGGACAGTCCCTATTGCTTGGACTTACTGTGGAGGCTTTATGAAAGGACAGGGACAAGAGCCACATAGGAGAAGGAGTCATGGATAGATTCAGATTTGTACCATTGGCAGGAGTATTCACCATGTCTAACATATGCTAGGCACTTTATAAATGCTTGTATATTACTTGGTTTCTTAGCTTCCAGCTTCAATAAAACATATGATGGATAATAGGGGTGAAAAGTGCCCAAACAGTCCCTGCCTTCAAGCTGCTTAAATTCTACTGGAAGGACACAGCAATTATACAGATAAGTATGATTCAAGGCAACTTGATGAAGGAGAAAGCAAGTAACAAAAGTTATAACAAAAGTAAGTTATAAAGTACTCTAAATTACAGAAAGAAAAAATAGTGAGCCATGAAAGGTTTTTAAGCAGGGGAGTGAGGTGTCAGAACTTTGTCTTAAGAAGATTATCTTAGCATCTGGATGGAGTATGGATGGATTAGAGGAGTGAGACTGAAAGCAGGTAAACCAATAAAAAAAGCTAATATAGTTGTCTAAGAAAGAATCAGTGAAAACCTTGATGAGGTTGTAGCCATGTGAATAGAGAGAAAGGGACAGATTTAAGAGAGGTTGGGGAAGTAGAATTGACAATATTTGGCAACTTATCAGATACGGGGTGAGTCAGAGATGAGAGAGAGGAAAGACTCAAACATGATTACTGGGGAGTATCATTAGTGCCCTGAAGTATCAAAGAATTGAGACAGTTACAGCCCAGTGGGTGAGTCAGCCTGCCCTCATTTTTATCTAGAGTGATGTCAGTAAAAAGAGGCTAGAGGAACACAAGGGGTCTTTCTGAGCTCAGTAGGAATTAGAGGGAACGGTCTGTTTTTATAACATTTCATGACAGAATTATGAGTCTTTTTTTTCAATCTAACATAGATTGGAAAGCAGAATTCTCCTTTAACTCAAGGTCTGAAGGTCTTGAATGACCTTTTAGAAAATAAGTGTATCTTCACGATTTTCAAGCATTCCTCTTTTTGTACATAATTAAGATGGTTTCTGTACTTCACTTTGGATGTGACAAAATTAGTGTAGACTGTATGTATCAGTAGTTTTTTTTCTACTAGTCTTCATGACTTCAAGGTATTGCCTAAATATGTATCAATTAATCAATTAACATTTTTAAAGTACCTGCTACATGCCAAGCCCTGTGCTGGGTACTGTGTATGATACAAAGTCAAAACCAGAAGTCTCTGCACTTACATTTTAGAGGGGGTGGGGGAAGAGACAGAATGTACATGAATAATTAGCCACAATAGATCTAAAGAAATATAAGAGAAATACAAGGTAATTCAGAGTGATGGAAGCAATCAATGGCTCAGGGGTTCCCAACCTGGAATATGTGTACTCCCCTGGGGTATGAGAATGGATCAAGGGGTATGAAGTATTTGGCAAATAACTCCATCATGCTGTTGAAATTAATCTCTATTTTATTTCTTATATGAACATGCACAGAAAACTTTAGAATTTGTTTCCTTTCCTATGCAAAGAAAGCCAAGGGGTACAGGGACTGAAAAAGGTTGGGAAAACTTTGAGGAGAATAAAGATGTTGTATAAGACATAGTCCTTGAGATGAAATTCAAAGGAATCTAGAGAGGCTGAGGTGAGAAGGGAGACCATTCTAACCACAGTGAACGAAGGGCCCACCTGTGCACACCATAGAGAAGGGAGACCCAGGGTACATGTTTTCAATACAGAATTCCCAGACTTTTCTTTTTTATCTGGGTGAGCTCCTACAAGCACAGAAAGATAAAGGGCTTGTTTTTCTCAGTCTGATTTTGGTCTTTGTTACTGAAAATTTAAGGAGCATTAACATGCTAGGAGAGAACAGGGTGTGAGAAGGTGCTGAGACTTAGTCTCCTTGACAGGCTAAATTCATGCTGGGTTGTCTGGGCCTTTTCTGTCACAAAATTGCTGTGAACTTACCTGGGCTAAAGGTGGTAAGGCTCATGAAGAGTACAGTCATTCTCTCCACCCGCTGAAACCTTGCCAAGAAAACAAGCATCCTGTCTCGTCTATCCTGTCCTGTCTCTCAGACTGTTTATGTACCTCTGTGCCTATATGGGTTTTGTTTTATTTTGGTGCAGATGGCAGAGGTGGCAAGTGTTAGTATTTCATCAGGAAATGGATCCAACAAATACATTCTTGGTCAGGCATCGGCCAGCCTCTGAGGTCCTTTCTTCCTTCCAACCTTTACATCCTCATGATTTGGTGAGTAGTTCTCTTGCCTCAAAGGCTTTTCCCCAAACTTTCTTCTTGGATTGAAAACACCCAACTTCTTTATTAACGCTAGAAAGCAAAGGAAGGAGGGCCAGAGGGTATGGGAAAATGCCAGTGGCAAGGGGAAAAAAAAGAATGATGATTTATCTAAGTATGTTCCTCCTCTACTTTCCTGAAAAGACTGGGCTTTTGGGAAGTGCTGGCTAACTTTTCAACACAGATTGTTTCTTGTTGCTTGACTGAAGCTTGAGGCTGAGCTTTCGCTGAACAGTCTCTCTCTGTGTCTCTGTTTCTCTCTCTCTCTGTTTCTTCTTTTTGTTACACACACACACACACACACACACACACACACACACACACACACACACACACACACACACACACACACCCTTCTTGCTCCCCTACTTCACAATGAAATTCAGTATCTTAAACAAGCAGAGCCCAAAGAGGCTAACCATTGGCCGGCCTCATCCCCTGATACTGCAGTCCCGCCTCTTTGGCTTGTGCTGACAAGCTGTTTATATTTTTGCAAGGGCCACCCTTTCACTGAGCTGCCTGGGGACTAGAATGGAGCTGCTGGTGTGAGTGTTTGCTGCAGGGAGCTAGCTGCTGAAGCCCCAGAGCAGGAGAAGGCTGGGGCTCCGTCCCTGGTGCCCAGCCACAGTCGCTATGGAAAGCCAGTAAGTAGGCTTCTCAGTGTGTCCTTCCAGCTTTTCTTAGGGTGTTTGGGGCATCTTCGCTGCTCATTCATTGTGGTGACAGGGGAGTAGTGGTGGGCTTTCTTTTTGCCAGTTTGGGTGCAAGTCTAAAGGGGTGAGAAATGAGCTAGAGATGTAAATTTTGGATGGAAGAGAGCAAGAAAGGGGGGAAATTTGGGGAGAGCAAATGTGGCATTTTGGGGGGTTTCCCTCTTGGCCTTTTCCAGTGAGGACTTGAAGGACTTTTTCTCTCTTGCCACTTTAAAATTTGTTCGCCATGTTAAAAATAGTCAAAAGGGATGATAGCATTTCAAAGGACAAATTACGGTAGACACTAGTCAGAGAGGGATCCATTCAGAAATGTGGGAAAGGTCTGGGACTGGCCTACAGTAAAGTTTTACTGCCCCATAAATGTGCTCAAAGGCTGCCATGGTTGGGCAGGATGGATTTCTGGTAATAAAGGAAGGACTGCTGAGCAATTATAGCAATTGTCCTTGACTACCAGTGTGCTAAGTCAGGAAGCAAAGAAGTTTTCCTTCATGTGAGCTGGGGGATGAGGCTCTGAAAACTGGCTTGGCCAGCTATACTTCAGGTAGATTTCCAGTGTCCTGATTAATGATTGGGAAGGGAGGGGTGCAAGATAACTTCAGGGATCAAAGGAAAGGGCAGAAGAAAATTGTCTAGAAGGCAAGATTTGATTCTGCTGCCATCTCCTCTGATCACACTGTTCCGTTGTCGTCATCATCGTCATCATCATCATCATTGTTTCCGGGCACCTGGTTGGCACCAGGGAAAACACCTGCCAGGTCATGAGTACCACGTGTATACAGCGCGGAGGTTTGCCTCAGCTGTGCTCGACTGGAACTTCAAAGCTAGAGATTAATATCTAAGAGGACTAACTCCAGGCGCTGGAATGTGACTAGAATGTCCTGTTCCCAGTTGAACTGAGAAGTGGTCTATAGCAACTTGGTAAAAAGCATTTGGGCCCTTGCAAAGGACCTGGCATATTGGAAATGAGAATCAGCATGGTATAATTGACTGATTCTCAAAGCATGGTCTGGGGATTCCCGAGGGGTTCCTAGACCCTTTCAGGTGGCCCACAAGGTTAAAATGACTTTCATAATAATACTAAGATGTTTACATGTCTAATACAATAAATGCTGGTAGAGATAATCCACATAAACAAAAGCTCTTTGGGGATCCTCAATAACCTTTAAAATGGGTCTTGAGACCCAAGAGTCTGAGAAGTGCTGATATAGTAGAATGCTGGCCTCTGGGTTCAAATTTTGACTCAGATACTAACTTGTATGACCCCAGGCAAGTTATTTAACGTCAGGGTCCTATTTTCCTTATCTCAATAACCTCTAAAGTCAATTCAAGCCCTAAATCTATGATTCTTTGATCAGTGTCTAAAAAAGTGCTTTTTTGCTCATTTATTCATTATATTTCTGATCTACCTTTTAATTTGCAAAAGCATAAAGAGAATGAACTCAAGGCCTGTACTGGGGAGTTAGAAAAATCTATCAAAGTGGAGAAGTCTGGGATAATCTTTTAAGTATGCCTAAAGTGAGATTTTTTTCAGTACATCTTTTATATGGATTTGTAGGTATTCCTCCATTATTTGTTTCTACCTCATACAAAATCATTATCTTCTCATAGGTCCTAGGGGAGTTTAGAAGTTGCTAAGATTTGGGGTTTGATTGAAAAGTGCCAAGAATATTTGGCACAAGGTTGAAATGATGTTAGTGGACATTCATGCAGTGCTTAAATGTTTACTAAATACTATACACATATACATGTATAATATATGTGTGTATGTGTGTGTATATAAATGTGTGTGTGTGTATGTATATATGTACATCTCAACTCTCCCCAAAGCTAAGGAGAGACATCTTGTTATAGCTGACAGGGGATTGGACTTGGAATCCCAGAACACCTTGGTTTGAATCCTGGGCTTTTACCAGCCACCTAATTCTGGGCAGGTCCCTTCTCCTCTCTGGGATTTTATCTCCTCCTCCATAAAATGAGGAGATTGAATTCAACGACCTCTAAGGTCCCCTTGCAGCTCTGATGCTATGATCCTGTGAAGCAGGTTGAATTATTTGCAGATGCAAAAACCAAAGGTCTGAGAGATAAATATAGGTACCCATGGCCATATCGCTCCTAAATATTAAATGAAATTATATAGTTAAAGCCCTTTGCAAACTGTTGAAGCGCTGTCCAAGGTGTCCCAAACAGCTTAAGCTTAAATAGTTTAAAAATGAACTAAGACCTTTGGAACACTGTATAAAGAGGAGCTTGCAGAGGCAGAGTTTGAACCCCCTATCCCTGGGCCCCCATGTCCAGCAGACTTCTCCCACCCTTGCAATTTGCCTCTTAGAATCACAACAAAATTTTCTATAGCATTGAAACGTTTTCCAAGGGCTTTTTTCTCACAACAGCCCTGAGAAGTAGGTTATACAAGTGTTATAAACCTTTATAAACCTTCAGCCCAGAGAAGCTGTGAGTTGCTCCAAATAACAGAACTAGTAAATGCCTCAGGCTAAATTGGAACCCAGATCTCCCAACTTTATGTTCTGCATTCTATTTGCTACAAAGGTGTCCTTGTCACAGGGGATGAGAGCCTAGAGAAACAGCATCTAAATGGCTATAATCCAGTTGGAAAAGGTCTTGAGGGACAAAGGTTAGTTACCCTCCATGTTGTCCACAAAGGAAGCAGACCATGAGAGGAGAAACCAGAGCAAGGATCCCACCTAGTATCAGTAAATCTCACTCTCCCATCATCCAGGACTCACACTTCCTTTTTTCATTCAAGAAACTATGGGGTCCCCACCCCCCATCACTACCATAAGCACCATTTCTTCACCTCTTGAGTGCCATCCACACCTGGCCAGTGGCATAAAAAAGGTGTTGGTATATCTGGTTTTAAGGAAGTACATTTCAGGTACTTAAATGGTTCATACTATCTAGTCCTGCAGACAGCAATAGGTGTCACTGATAATTTGAAGTATATGCAGTGGATAGGGCACCAGGCCTGACTCTAGGAAGACTACTCTTCCTGAGTTTAAATCTGCCCTCAAACACTTCCTAACTGTGTGACCCTGGGCAAGTCACTTAACCCTATTTGCCTCAGATCCTTATCTATAAAATGAGATGGAGAAGAAAATGGCAAATGGCCAGTATCTTTGCCAAGAAATCCCAAATGGGGTAAGGGAGAAGCTGGACATGACTGAAATGACTGATCAGCAACAATGACAAAATTTACTATGGGCCTACATTATGCTAGGCACACACAAAAATAAAGTTGTCTCTGCCCTCAGGGAGGTTACATTTTGGAACCAATGAAGAAATCGTGCTGGTAGATTTAATCTTTTTTTTTATTCTCTTTGAGTTTTTTTATACTCATTAACTATCTAATAGGCTTGTAAAACCAAAGGGACCAGCATCTCTAGATGATATAAATGAAAATGAAAATTTGAATATAGTTGCTGAAGGTGCATATACCATTGTACTATGAAACTGGAGTTCCTTCAGCATACAGTTGGTGAAATATATTCCTAGCTTTTCATGAATTCAGCGAGACAGTACTCCTGAGGTGCTGGACCCTGCTAAGAGTTAATTGGCATGTACATGGAAAGCCAAGAAGAGTTCCCTTGTGTCCATCTGCCAATGTGTGAAAATCTCATTTGTTGACATTTCCTGTCTAAACCTGTTGAAACAAATTATAGAAATGGTTGATGATGGGCAGGCTGGTCAGAGTGACTTGTCCCCTGTAACACTCTGCATATCATACACGTGTATATGTATGTATATATACACATATATACATATTCACATACATATATGGGTATATGTATATACCCATACATGTATATTTATAATTCTCTATACACACATGTGCTAGCTAATAGTCCAAAAGAGCATGAGTTTCTCTCTAACTGAGACAGGGGAGGTTCATTTTATTTCTAGCTGTGTGACTCTAATGAAAGTTGGGCAATGATAGCACTTCTCTTTGGCTTAATTTCTTTATTAGTAAAAGGGAAATTGTGCTACCTGCCACAGATGTTCCCTACAGGGATATTGTGAGCACTAATTAAAAAAGGCTTAGAAAGAGCTTGGAAGACATTAGAAAAAACTCATCTTTACAGAGTGCATTTCTCTCAAAGTAGAACAGGGAGGAGGCACCTCTGCTGAAGATGCCCGCAGACTCCCTCAATGAGCCTCCTGTTTTTGTGTGCCAAGGTGGAAAGTACCCCAGTCTGTTTGTGAAGCTCCTAGCCACCTATCATCGGGCAGAAACGACAGCAGTTTCCTCCAATACCCATTTGTATGCTAGAGGATAATTAGCTAACAAAGTCAAACAGATTCTATTTCCCAGAGAGGTCCCTTTTCTGAGAGGGCCCAGGGAGCCAGACAGTGAGTAGCTCTTGGTAATTGTTAACAAGTGCTGTCAGCGATCAGTTATCGAGGGACTGATTAAAAAGTTTCCTTCCTTGAAAGTCCTTCTCTTTCTTGCTGTAAGCCTGCACTGTCCATGAGTATCTTGTTTGGAAAGTAAAACAATAAAATTCAGATAGGTCCATTTTAAACAATCAGGATGTGAGGGCTCAAAGAGACTATTTAAGATTATCAAGTGCAAGTGTTCATTTTTTAAATGCACTTAAAATTTTTATTATCATCATTATATTTTATTCCAAGGGTGCTTAGTCTAGATTTCAGCTTCATAAAGAAACAGCTGGACCATTCTATTTCTAGTCAGGGCAATTTAATAAGTATTTGTTAAATGCCTATAATGTGTCTAGGAATTGAGCTAAGCACTGGAGATATAAAGAAAGCAAAAACAGTACCTGCCTATACCCAAGGACCTTACAGTCAAATGAGGGGGATAACATGCAAATAACTATGTAGAAATGATGCAGGGTAAATTGTAGATCATCTCAAAAAAACAGCAGCTGGCTGGTGCCACATTGAGCTCAGGACCAGAAAGACTCATGTTCCTGAGTTCAAATCCAGCCTCAGACACTAACTAGCTGTAATGACCCCGGGTAAGGCACGTGACCCCTTTTGCCTGAGTTTCCTCATCTGGAAAATGAGCTGGAGAAGGAAATGGCAAACCACTCTAGTATCTTTCCCCAAGAAAACCCCAAAGAGGGTCACCAAGAAGAGTTGGACACGATTAAGAAAACACCAACAATCTCAAAAGAGAAGGCTCACACATTAAGGCAGAGTAGAAAAGTCTTCTTATAGAAGGTAGGATTTTAGCTAAAGCTGGAAGGAAACTAAAAAGTGAAGATGAGGAGGGAGAGAATTTTGGGCTGGGAATCAGGAGAAGATGAACTGCAAGGAGGTTAGAGTCCCTGAATTATAGGTTATGTGCAAGGCCAGAAAGGTATGAGTTCTAAATGGCTAGTTTCTGGATGATGGTCTGGGTTATATGTGGAAGGGGGTCCTGAATAGCATCAGATCCATTCTCCAGGCCACAGGCACAAGGCAAGATCTGAAACCAGAAAACTGAACTCACTTCATCTAAGTGTTCAGCTATTGTTCCAAAGTTATAGTCAAGCATCTAGGAGCCCTTTGGACGGAGGAACATATATTTAGGTGAGTGATGTCATACTGAGATAGAAATGGGGCCACTCAGCTGTACATGAGGATCCCTGTGGGCCACATGTCCACTTAGAAAACCACATATTATAAAGATCTGTCTTTTGATGCATTTTGTTTTGTTAAATGTTTCCCAATTTTTGTTAAATGTTATTTATTTTGTTAAATGTTTCCCAATTACATTTTTATTGGGTTTGGCCCACACTCAGCAGTATTGTAGGCCATATGTGGCCTCTGTCATCAGTAAAGAGAAAACTCATTCCCTTTTTTTTTTCTTGGCTATAACTAAATCAGAGGCATATCATGCAAGCCCCGTGAAGGCTTGATGTAAGCAGAGAAGAGTCTGCTCAGCCAGTTGAACACTATCAGCCCATAACAAGTGGTAGGTAGAATAGATTCCTGGCAGTGTTGTACATAGGGTCCCCAATATTGTTCGATGAAGAACTGTGAATGACTTAGTTGTTTTCAGAGCTACAATGATCCAAGACAATTCCAAAAGACTAATGATGAAGCATACTAACCACCTCCAGAGAAAGAACTGATATTGTTTGAATACAGACTGCGGCATGCTATTTCTCACTTTCTTTCTTCAATTGTTTCTTTCATTCGAGTCTCCTTGTACAAAATGACTAATATGGAAATGTTCTAAATAATTGCACATGTATAACCTATATCTGATGGCTTACCATCTCAGGGAGGGAAAGAATTTGGAACCTGAAACTTTAAATAAAAATGAAAAAAAAAAAAGAATAGACTCCTGGTCATTGCCCTACTTGGAAGCTATACCTGCTAAGGACACGCTTTTCCCTTATCTCGGCCTCAGCCCTGCTCAGTTTTTATAAGACCTAGTATTTGCTGGTATTTAGGTCTTAAACCATTAAGTGTATTTGCCAAACTCTGGACTGCCTTTTCCTGTAGAGAACTGAAGGGAAAATTAAAGGAACATTAAGCCTGGCATTTGTCTGACCGCTGCTGTGTAAATAAGCTTCAAATACATCAGAAAACATTAACTCGGGAACCCTTGCAGAGGTCTTGTCCTTTCTTCCCACCCCCACAGACTACGCGTTCTCTGACATCAGCTCTTAACCATCCCTTGGAACCTGTTTGGAAAATGATAGCCTAATGAGGAATGTGAAGGAAACAGGTTCTTTTAATCCAGAGATCGTCTCAAATCCCTAATCCATTCAAGGTCACGGGGACAGTTTTACATTTTTAAACAAAAAAAATGTTTATTCTTCATTCCTTGAGGAGAAGGAACTGTCCTTTCCGTTCTTCTCTTGCCTTTCTTCTTCTCATTTCCTTTCCTCTCTTGTCTGTATCCTCAGCACTTACCACGGTGCCTACACAAAGCAAGTGCCTAATAAATGCTTGTTGAATTGATTTGAATTACATTTTGAGAACTAAATCTGGCCTGATTGCATTCCCTCCTATTCAAAATCCAAGAGTTTCAACTCCACCTTATACCTGGAGATATCATCTACCTGCCGCTTTAAGAAACTTAATCTGATTATTTGTTTGGTTGGTTTTCCAGGCTCCCTTTCTTGGAAGTCGCCACTTTTCCTTCACTAGTCCTTTGGTTTCTCTCTCAATCTCCCAAGATTTTTCAAAGATCACTGACGGGGAGCTATTTAACCTTTCAGTAGCTTGTTTCTGCATACATGTTTGCTTGTTGTCTACCGCATTAGACTGTTAAGCTCCTTGAGGCCAGGGACTGTCTTTTGTCTTTCTTTATAGGCCCAGGTTTTAGTAAGCACTTAATTAATGTTGATCAACTGACTGTCTGGGCATTCATCCACCAGTTTCTTTAAGACATTTACATGCCAATGTAATGGAGGCAGTGTAGAGTGGAAAGCAAGGCCTGGAAGAACTGAGTGCAAGGCTTGCTTTTGACCCCATTCTGGTTGTCCAACCCAGAGCAAGTAAGTTACGTCTCAGTGCGCAAGATAGTGATGTTCAACTCAAATAGAAACAGCTCCTGGGGCAGCTGGGTGGCAGTGGATGAAATGTGAGGACTGAAGTCAGGAAAACCTGAGTTCAAATCTGGTCTCAGATACTTACTAGTTCTGAGACCTTGGGCAAGTCCCTTAGCTTCAATTGCTTCCCCACCAAAAAGAAATAGCCCCTAACCATACATAGGATCCTTGTGGACTGCATATGCATTTAGAAAGTCACAGATTAATAATAGTATCTCTGTTGTATCCTATTTTAAAATTTATTTTGTCACATACTTCCCAATTATATTTTAATTTACTTTGGGAGACAGTGTGTGTGTGTGGGGGGGGTGGGGGGGTTATCACTGAATGTGGTCCCTATATATGACATCTCTGTTCTAGGCAACTTTCTAACATTCTGTACAAGTTTCAGAGAATATGACAAACTGCATTAGCAGAGGATATCTCCTTACCTGGGAGATCACTATAGCAATGTCTATTGCTCTATTCCCATTCCATTATAACCTCAAGTTCCCTGCTCTCCTTCCCCTTTTTAAAAATTTCTCTCCAGTTTTCCTCCATTCCCCCCTTCTCCATCCCTGCCAAATCGTAAGTATGTATTTCAAAGTGGGGGCTGTGGATGGGCAGAGAAGGGGTAAGGGAAGGGGAACCCACCATCACACGTGAGGAATAGATGGGAGGGAAGGAAGGGTGTGTAAATTAGGTGGGAGAGAAAGAAAAAAACATTCTACATCTTCCCTCTTCACACCAACCCTCCCAACTCTTATCAAAACAGTCAAGTCTGGCTCACTCCTTGAAACAACTCTCCAGTTTCTTCAATCACTGCGCATAGCATCCCAGTTTGGGCTTCTAGTTTCTCTTTTCTTTTCTTTCTTTTTTTATAAAACAGGGATCTACTTTTTGTTTCACACTGACTTTCTTTGCCAATGTTTTTTCCCCACCATTAGCCATTGGAGGTTGCCTCCTCCTTAGACCATGTGTGCCACAGTGCTAAGATACTGTGGGGTGGAAGGAAAATAATGAGCTCAAACAGGTGTGCTTGCCTGGCTCTTTGAGCACAGGAAGCCTCCAGCTTTCTTCCTTTGCCTACACTGAAAGCTTTCAACAACCCCCTTTTCTCTACACAGCCCATATTATGAGGATACTGTAGCTTGGCTCTGATGTCTTGAAAAAACAGGAATGACTCACTCTTTCTCACGTCTATCAGGTCTGGAAATGAATATTAAAAAGTTAACACCATTGGTGCAGATTTTTTAAAAAAGCTTTTAACACTTTTTTTAGTTGTTTGAAGGGTGGTCCAAAGGGACTAAAAGGTAGTCAGGTGGAAATAACACTGGATTTTAAGTCAGAACACCATGGACTCAAATCCTGCTTTTGCTTCTTACTAGCTGTGAACTTGCTTGGGCAAGTAATGTAAACTCAATGGGCCTCAGGGATTGGAGGAGGTGAATTCTAAGGCCCCTTTTAGCTCTATCCACTGCTCCGCTAGCTGCCTATTGCTATGTGAAGGAATGGGCAATACTTAGGTAAAGAAGACGGTGTAGATATGTTATCTGTCTTCAAGCAGCTGAAAGGGCAGTAGTGTAGGAAGCTGCCAACATAACTTATTTACCATTAATACAATAATAATATTGTCATCATTGTTGTTCAGTCATTCAGTTGTGTCTGCCTCTTAGTGACCATACTGTTCATAAGGTTTTCTTGGCAAAGATACTGGAACGGTTTTCCATTTAACTAGCAATAAAAAAGTGAATGTCAGAATAAATAAAATTTAAAAATAACAATAACTAGTATTCACATGGTGATTTAAGATTTATAAAACACTTTTTTATCCTCACAACAATCCTTCAAAGTAGATGCTGTCATCCCTATTTTAAAGTTGAGGAAACTGAGGTAGACGCTGCCTAAGTGACCTGCCCAGGATCACATAGCTAGTGTCTGAGGCTAGATTTGAATTCAGGTCTTCCTGACTCCAGGTAAAGTGGTCTATCCTCTGCACTCTGTCAGTTCTTTAATATATGCCACTTTAATAGAAGGAAGGTCTTCCCAAGAGAGCCATCCAAAAGGAGCATGAGCTGCCTTGCGAGGCAGGAGGTCTCCCTTCACTAGAGGTAGGCAGACAGGGGCAAGATAAAATGGTCCTCTGTCAGGGATGCTGTGAGGAGATCCTTGTTTAGGGAGGAGTTGGACAAATTGGCCTCTTCCAACTCTGAGAATCTGAGATTGTGAAAGCCTGAGAGGAAATCAGCTAAAGCAATGCAGAGTTTCTGCTTTAACAGACAATTCAAGAAGACTGAAACTCCCATTCCATAAACAGCAGAATCAGCGATTTATTCAGATTGCTAAAGATAAAGCTTGGAGGAAAACGGGTCTCAAACTCTTAGGAATGAGATCTTGTCTCCACAACAGGCAGCTAGGTGAGAGGGGATAGAGTATTGGATCTGGGGTCAGAAACACGTGATCTTGAATGCTGCTTCAGGCCCTCAGTGGCTTTGTAACTTGTCACATCCTCAGTTACCTCATCAGTAAAATTGGCATAATAATACCACTTGCTTCACTGGGTTATTGTGAAGATCAAATGAGATAATGTATGTGAATCACATTTAGCATCTCTTAAAGCTTTCATCATCATCATCATCATCATCATAATTTTTATTTTTGGATTTTCATCAGCGCCATTGTTAACTCATGTTAGCCAGAACAGAAAAGGGTGTTAAAACAAAAGGGTGAATTTTCAGAATTTTTTTTTGGTGACAGCTCCTGAAGAAATCAATGCTACATTAATGCATTGTTAGTGAAGCTGAGAATGTCTAATCATTCTGGAAAACAGTTTGGAATTACAAAAGTAAAATCACCCATCTATTCAATGTCCTTCATCCCAGTGATCTCATGAATAGGCATAGGACATATAGAATTCAATGACATAGAGGCCGTATATAAAACAAAATATTGGCCCTCTTCATGGTAGCCAACACAGGAAACTAAACAGGTATCCATCAACTGGGATACAGCTAAAAAAAAAAAAAAAGAGGGTACATATATGTAATTTGCCAGACAAAATGATGAATATGAGACAGTCAGAGAAATATAGGAAATTTTCTATAAAGTAATGACAAAGAAGAAAGCAGAAAAGTCATTAAATTTGTACATACCTTTTGATCCATCAGTACCACTACTGGGTGCAAAACCTAAGGAGATCAAAGACAGAGGGAAAGGTTCCATGTATACAAAAATATTAATAGCAGAACTTTTTGTGGTAGCAAAAAAACTGGAAAGAAAATAGGTGCCTATTAGCTAGGAAATGATCACAAACTGTGGCATGTGAATTGTGTTACACTACAAGAAACAAGAATGTGAAGAATTGGGGCAGCCAAGTGGTGCAGTGAATAGAGCACTGGTCCTGGAGTCAGGAGGACCTGAGTTCAACTATGACCTCAGACACAACACTTACTAGCTGTGTGACCTTGGGCAAGTCACTGAACCCCAACTACCCTGCCTTTCCCCTTCCAAAAAAGCAAAAAAAAAAAAAAAGAATGTGAAGAATTCAGAGAAACATGAAGCTTTCCAGCTCTGTTGTGAGCATGAAATGAGATGATAATTGTAAAGTGCAATGCCTGACACAAAGAACGTGCTGTATAAATGTTGCTGTTGTTATTATAATCTTAAATCTTGTGTGACCTTATGAAGGATGGAGTAAAGCAGATCAGTAGAATAATTTACACAATGACCACAGTGAAGACAAGAAAAGCTACCTTGGAAGACTTCAGAACCTTGACCAGTTCTTGACTGCAAAGCCCTCTTGATGAGTCTATGACCCTCCTCGGGCAGTGGTGAAATATAGATGGGGAAATGAGGTCTACAGTGTCAGACACAGCCACCATGTCGATTTGTCGCGATTAACCATATGTATTTGCTCCAAGGGAGGGTTCTCTGGTGTGAGTCGAGAAGAAAGGGAGGGGGAGATATCGTTGGGACATTTTTGTTTTAAAGAGATTTTTTTAAAAACCCTAGATCTCAGGAGGGCTATATATTTATTTTAGGGAATAAAGGACAAAACTGTAAATTGCATTCTGTTCTTCAGTGAAGAAGAAAACTTAGGAGCAACAGTCAATGTCAGCAAAAAGGGAAACATGGAGACCCATCCCTGGAACTCTCATAAGAAAAGAAACTGGGCCTCACTTTCTTCCTCAGCAAAGTTAGAAAGTCAGAACAGATATTGAATGAGTGGTCTCATAAGGTAGTGAGTTCCCCATTACTAGAGGTCTTCAAGCGTAGGCTGATTGACAATTTATTAAGAATGTTAGGTATGTTCAGGCCTATGTGGAGGTCAGTGATAGTCATGACACTCATCGCCTAATAAATACAGCTTCTTATCCCCCTCCAAACCATAACAGGTCATTTACTTTCCCCTGGGAACTCAACATGCTGTGTGACCCCTGATGCAGACCATGGGAACCACACGAGTGGCTTGGCATTGGGGGACTAGTTCCTGTTTTCACTGCTAAGCAAATGTGGGGGGTGGGAAAGAGAGGGAGTCCCCATTCCCAGTTCCAGGGCTAGACTGGGGATAATGTGTTCCTGGAATCCCAAGTCAGACAATGGAAGGCATTTTTTCCCATAACAATTTGATTATATATGGTGGTTGGGTTCTATTATTTTGGGTACACAGCACTATTGATACATTGATTAGTTTGGCTTTTGTGGGCTGGTGTAGGAGTCTAATGACCTTCTATAGCTTTTATTTATGGGAAAATGCCTTTTGTATGACAACTAACTTACAAATGAGTTTTTGGAACATAAATAGTTTGTAAATTGGGAAATACCTGTCCTAAGGCCCTCATTTTCTTATATTAACCTCATGTTAATGGAATAGATGAGACTTTAGCCTTATGATAAACAACCTGATATAACTATTTCTTGTATAGATTAAGAACTGGAAGGGATTGTAACAACCATCTAGTCTGATCCCTTCATTGTATAGCTGAAAAACCTGAGGCCCAGCCAGGTAAAGTGGCTTGCCCAAAGGCACAAGGCAGAGTGCTTCTCCTAGTTCAGGGTTCTTTAAATTACCTCATGCTTGGCACAGCACCCACCACATAGTAGGCACTTAATAAACATGTATTGATGGACTGATCCTGCTACTGAAGATACAAAAATCACAGAATTTCAGGGTTTGAAGCATGTCAGAGGCCTCCTGCCTGACTTGTACCTACACTCCCTCTATGAGATATTCAACAAGTGACCATTCTTCATCTGTTTAAACAGAAAGATGGAACCCACAACTTCCTGGGGCAATTCATGCTACTTCTGCCTAACTCTAAGTCTTAGAAAGTTGCTTCTTACATGAAGTCAACATCTACCTGTCCTCTGCCCAGCTAGGTGACACAGTAGATAGAGAACACTGGACCAGGAATCAGCAAGACTTGAGTTCAAATCCTGTCTTAGGCAGGTACTAGCTGTGGGACCCTGAGCAAACTATTTGACCTTTCTCTGTGAGAATTTTACCTTATTGGGGGTTGGGGGTTTTTTTGTGCCTGAATCATCATTGGTAATATACTCCAAGTTGCTTATGCCCATCATACACCTTTCCATTCACTGGCGTGTCACTCACACATCTTATTTCTTTGGATATGATAGCATTCCATGATTCACAGCTGCATAATATCACTGGCTATGTGTTGGGGAAAAGAAAATGTTTTGTGTTCTGATTATATAATTTATTTTTTTGTGAAGGTAAATCTTTTATCTGAAACTCTTTTTAAAGTAAATTAATTTGAATAGAGCACTGGCCCTCGAGTCAGGAGGACCTGAATTCAAATCCGGTCTCAGACATTTAACACAAAAACTAGCCGTATGACCTTGGGCAAGTCACTTAACCCCAATTGCCCTCCAAAAAAAAAAAGTAAAGTAAATTAATTAATTTATTTTTCATTTTCAACATTCACTTCCATAAGATTTTGAGTTTAAAATTTTCTCCCCCTCCCTCCCTTGCCCCTATCCAAGACAGCATGCAATCTGATATAGATTCTACATATACATTTGGATTTTAACACATTTTCACATTAGTCATGTTGTAAAGAAGAATTAGAACCAATGAGAGGAACCATGATGAGAAAGAAGAAACAAAACAAAATAACAACAATAAAAAAGAGAAAATAGTATGCTTCAATCTGCATTCAGACTCCAACGTTCTTTCTCTGTATGTGGATAGCATTTTCCATCATGAGTCTTTTGGAATTGCCTTAGATCTTTGCATTGCTGAGAAGAGTTAAGTTTGTCATAGTTGATTATCATACAGTGTGGTTGTTACTGTGTACAACATTCTCCTGGTTCTGCTCACTTCACTCAGCATCAGTTCATGTAAGTCTTTCCAGGTTTTTCTGAAATCTGCCTGCTCATCGTTTCTTATAGCGCAATGGTATTCCATTACATTCATATACCACAACTTGTTCAGCCATTCTCCAATTGATGGGCATCCCCTCAGTTTCCAATTCTTGGCTACCACAAAAAGAGTTGCTATGAATATTTTTCTACATGTTGATCCTTTTCGCATTTTTATGATTTCTTTGTGATATTGACCTAGAAATGGTATTTCTGGGTCAAAGAGTATGCACATTTTCATAGCCCTTTGGGCATAGCTCCAAATTGCTCTCTAGAATGGTTGGATCAGTTTACAACTCCACCAACAATGTGTTATGTTCCAATTTTCTCATATCTTCTCTAACACTTAATGTTTTCCTGTTTTGTCATGTTAGCCAATCTGATAGGTGTGATGTGGTACCTCGGAGTTGTTTTGATTTGAATTTCTCTAATCAATAGTGATTTTGAGCATTTTTCATATGACTATAGGTAGCTTTAATTTCTTCATCTGAAAATTGCCTGTTCATATGCTTTGACTGTTTATCAATTGTGGAATGACATATTCTTAAAATTTGACTCAGTTCTCTGGTTGGTTGGTTGGTTGTTGTCTTTTGTTCTCAAAGAGGACCAAAATGACATCACTATGCTAGAGTCAAGTTTCAGTGTGTCCAATTGTGATTGAATAGACCAATACAAGCTCAGAATGCTCTACCACAGGTTGGGCACAAATAACCCATGTGAATATTTGGGGCAGATACTCCAAATTGGTGCATCCTGCATTTCCTCTGAGTTGTTTCAATTCTGCTTTGCTCATAGAGCCCAGGACCTTCTCTGATGTGGGCATGCCATGCTGAGCCATCCTGTGCCAGTGTCTCCCATGTAATGCAATCAATTCCAAAGTTCTTAAGAGAAACTTTGAGAGTGTCCTTGTATTGTTTTTTCTGATCACCATGTCAATGTTTGTGAGTTCTTCACAAAATAGTCTTTTTGGCAAGCATATGTTTTTCATTCAAACAATGTGGCTAGCACATTGGAGTTGTACTCTTTGAAACAGAGTTTGAATACTTGGCAGGCTAGTTTGAGTGAGGACCTCAGCGTCTGGTATTTTATCCTGACAGGTGATCTTCAGAATGTTCCTAGGACAATTCAAATGGAAGCAATTCAGTTTCCTGACATGGTGCTGGTACTGTCCAGGTTTCACAGGCATACAACAATGGAGGTCAGCACCATGGCTCTGTAGACCTTCAAGTTGGTAGTCAGTCTAATATCTCTTCTCTCCCATACTTTCCTTGGAACCTCCCAGACACTGAGCTAGCTCTGGCAGTTTTTATGTCAACCTCATTATTAATGTGTGCATCCCTGGAAAGTACACTACCAAGGTGAGTGAACTTATCTACAGCATGCAAAACTTCTCCCTTTATTGTAACCAATCATTCCATGTATGGATGGTGTGGTGGTGGCTGATGGATCACCTGTGTTTTCTTGGTGTTAATTGTTAGGGCCCAAATTAGCACAAGAAGCAGAGAACTGATCCATAGTTTGTTACATCTCAGCTTCAGAGGCCGCACTGAGTGCACAATCACCTGCAAACAAAAAATCATGCACCAACACTCCCTACACTTTAGTCTTGGCGTGTAGTCTTTTCAGATTGAAGAATCTACCAGTGCAGTACCTGACTTTGATGCTGCATTCATCCTTATTGAAAGCATTTGATAACATGGCTGAAAACATTATGCTAAAAAGCATGGGAGCAAGCATTCAGGTCTCTATATATTTTAGAAATTAGACCTTTATCAGAAACACTCATTCTAAAAATTGTTTCCTAGCCTTTCTCCTTCCCTTCTAATCTTGGTTACATTGTCTTTGTGCAAAAACTTTTCAGTTTAATATAATCAAAATCATCCATTTTGCATTTCATAATGTTCTTTCTCTCTTGTTTGGTCATAAATTCTTCCCTTCTCAATAAATCTGCCAGGTAAACTATTCCTTGCTCTCCTAGTTTGCTTATAATATCAGTCTTTATATCTAAATTGTGTATATGGTATATGGTGAAAGATGTTGGTCTATGCTTAGTTTCTGCCATAGTATTTTCCAGTTTTCCCAGTAGTTTTTGTTATATAGTGAGTCCTTATCCCAGAAGCTGGAGTCTTTGGGTTTATCAAACAGTAGATTTCTATCATCATTTACTATTGTGTCTTGTGTACCTAACCTCTTCCACTGATCCACCACTCTACATCTTAGCCAGTACCAAGTAGTTCTGATGATTGCTGCTTTATAATACAATTGAAGATCTGGTACAGCTAGGCCACCTTCCCTTGCATTTCTTTTCATTAATTCCCTCCAAATTCTGAACCTTTTGTTCTTTTAGATTGATTTTGTTATTATTTCCAACTCTATAAAACAATTTCTTGGTAGTTTGATTGGTATGGCACTGAATAAGTAAATTAGTTTAGGTAGAATTGTCATTTTTATTATATAACTCTTGGTCTAGCCATGAGCAACTAATATTCTTTCAAGTATTTAGATCTGACTTTATTGGCCTGAAAAGTATTTTGTGATTGTGTTCATATGGTTTCTGGGTTTGTTTTGGTAGGTAGACTCCCAAATATTTTAAAATGTCTACAGTAACTTCAAATGGAATTTCTCTATCTCTTGCTGTTGGGCTTTATTAGTAATACGTAGAAATGCCAATGATTTACATGAGTTTATTTTATATCCTGCAACTTTGCTAAATTTGTTTATTATTTCAAGTAGGTTTTTACTTGATTCTCTAGGATTCTCTAAATATACCATCATATCATCTGCAATGAGTGCTAGCTTTGTTTCTTCTTTGCCTATTCTAATTCCTTCAATTTCTTTTTCTTTTCTTATTGCTAAAGCTAACATTTTTATGTTGAATAACAGTGGCAATAATAGGTATCTTTGTTAATCTGAAACTTTTAAAAATGCTTCTACTTCAGGACAGAAAAAAAAATTTAATGGATGTGAGCATCCAGAGCTAGAAAACTGTAATCAGGAAAGGAAAGATTCCTGACCTTAGGGGTCATTCCTTCCCTTGGCTTTTGCCCTGGCTTCCTACTATATTCTTTCTTAATGCCTCATTTTAAAGGCTGATGCCTGATGGTGTTATCTCTTAATACTTCTTTCAAGTAAGTCCCTACAGACTCAGTACCTTCTCTATGTGTCAAATGGATCAGCCTGTGAAGATAGATAGAATACTTATTTTAGGAAATTGATCTAAGAAAATATATCCTTGAGCTAATGGAAGTCAGCAGCTATTTCCTTGTCAGCCTTCTTGTTATTCTGAAATATTGCTTAAATGCTTTTTGCTCCTCCTAAATCCTAATTCAAAATAAAATTCCTCATGAATTTCCTACATCATTCCCTTACATGCACTCATTCACTAGATTGCTCTTCTCCACTTGTGATTTTTGTCAGCTTTCATTATTTCCTCTTAAAGGACTTTAGAGACTTCAAAATAAATTATGTCTTGATCCACCAGGACAAAACAACTAAAAGTACATTCGCAATTTCTTGCTTGGTGGCAAAAGACCTTGTGTTTTGGGATAATCCGTAGCAAGTACAAACTTTGTACTGATTTTCCCTTCTTTCCTTTTTTTTCCATCTTCTTCCTCCTTCCTTCCCTCTCTACCTTCTTTCTCTCTTCCTTTATTAAGTGCCTGCCTTGTGAAAAAACAGAGTGTTGGGCCCTGAAGAGATACTGGAATAAACAAGGTATGAACTTGCCTTCAAGGAGCTTACAGCCTAGCAGGAGTGATATGACATGAGCATAAGTAAATGAAATACAAATCATTAATAATAGTGATAATAATGGAGATTATATACAAATGTATATATAATCCTTAAAATTCCCCAAGCATTTTATTACATTCGATTCTCACAACAATTGTGAGGTAAGCATTATGGAATACTCTCAGCCTCATTTCACAAACAGGCTGACAAGTCAGTGACTCGCCCATTATCTCGTGTCTAGGAAGTGTCTGACAAGGTATTCCAACCCATGGGTTGCTAGTTCCACATTCAATACTCTATCTGTTATGCCTGGCTACCTTTCTAGAACATGGCATGTGCATAATAGT
Source organism: Pseudochirops corinnae (assembly GCA_028646515.1). Classification (NCBI taxonomy): domain Eukaryota; kingdom Metazoa; phylum Chordata; class Mammalia; order Diprotodontia; family Pseudocheiridae; genus Pseudochirops; species Pseudochirops corinnae. The sequence goes on from CM053592.1 coordinate 81,525,830, forward strand.
ACAGAATCCTTTGAAATTAGATGAGGGAAAGATCACTTCTAGCTGGAGGGATTCCTGAAGCCTATACCTAGGAAGTGCCATTTAAACTAGACCCTGGGGGGTGGGAAGGGAGTATTCCAATGGAATGTAAGTTCTCTGAGGATGGGGACTAGTTTGCTTTGGGTCTTTATATCTCCAGTGCCTAGCCCAAACGTTTCTTAAAGTGGATGTGGGGATTTGTTTTGCTGGGCTGTGTATATTAGTTAGAAGGGTTTGCTTTTGCTTTCTCTAATAGTGGGTCAGGGAACAATGCACTTAAATGTGAAGAAATGAGAAAACACGTGATGTACTTCAGTTAATGGTACTACCATTCTCTCCTTCCCTTTATTTACTTATCCATTCAACAAATATTTATTAAGTCACACTATTGGCAAACAATACATAGCAGAACTATACGCTTGAAACTGTGAAAGTTAGAAAGAATAAGGGACATTTTCTGACCTCTGAGAGTATACAGTTTAGAAGGGAGTGATGAGACACATACACAGACAGCTATAATACTAGCAGGGAGTAATATGTACCATGAGAGGCATGATAAATATACTAAATGAGTTCAGAGGGGCAGATTACATCTGATCTGCCCGATTTGGGACTACTTCATAGAGAAACCGGCATTTTGGCCGAGTCTCAAAAGATGGTAGGATTTTGACTAGCAATGAAATAGCAGGGGGAGGGTTTAATAAGAAGAAAGACAAGCCCTACAGGCAGGAACACTTAGGATCGTTTAGGAAAAAGTAAGGAGCCCATTTTGGCTGGAGTATAACATACCTGAAGGTGAGCGATATGAGATAAGACTTGAAAGATTTGTAGGAACCTGATTGTAGAGGACTCTGGGGAAAGGAGTTTGACCTTTTCCCTATGAAAAGAAAGTCCAATTGAAAGTTTTTAATCAAGGGGGTGGGGAGAAGTGACATAATCAGACCTGCCTTTAAGAAGATTAATCTGGCGGAAGTGTTTACAATGGATTAGAAGGGGGGAAGGGAGAAAGGGGTGGATGACAACTGGGAAATTAGAGATGGGAAGACGAGGTTGGAGGGTTCTGCCTCAGTTTAGGTGAGACCTAATTAGGGCTTTCTGGCCAGAGGTATGTGTTCATAACCAAAGGGATAGAGGAGATAAAAAATTTTTGATTATATACAATTTAACAGCTTTAGTACTAAAAAAAATCAATGCTGATGGAATAAAGAGAAGTTGAAGTGGGAAATATTTTAGTATCAAAATATCTCCTAAAAATATCTGCTATTCAAGATACATATGGAGTTAACAGATATATGATCCAAAGCCATGCCTCCAATAAATAGATTGTCAAAGGATACAGTTTTCAAAAGGGTTGCCAAATATCAATGACCTCATTTGGGGTGTTCTTGGCAAAGACACTGGAGTGGTCTGCCATTTCTTTCTCCAGATCATTTTACAAATGAAGAAACTGAGGCAATCTGCGTTAAGTGACTTGCCCAGGGTCACATAGCTAGGAAGTATCTGAAGTCAAATTTGAACTCAGGAGCTCCAGGCCCAGGACTCTATCCACTACTCCACCTAACTGCAAGAGAACCAGTGAGAAAATGTATGTAAATGATTTGCAAAACTAAAGTGCTATATAAATGCCAGTTATTATTATAATGTGGGATGCTCTATATACTGCCTTGTAGCATGGTTATTCAGGCATGGATTTTATCTCCACTTCTAAATATAAGATCCTGGAGGGCAAGGACTATGTCTTATTCTTCCGAGTATACCCAGTCTAATCCAATAAGCATTTATTAACAGGGATTCAGAAAGTCCTGAATTCAATCCTCCCTCATACTGGCCATATGTTTCTGGGAAAATCAGTTAACCCTTTGGTCTTGGTTATTTCATTTGTAAAGTGAAGGAACTCTAACCGATACCCTCTGAGGACCTTTCTAGTTCTAAATCTATAATTTTAGGATGCTAAGAGGCATGGGTGGGGCACAGAGATGGGGTATTCTAAACATGGGGGAAATAGCCAATTTGTGTTTTCCTTAGTAGAAACCAGATGGATGGATGGTTGGAGGGATGAATAGACTTCTTTACCAGCTACATCACCCATTAGCCTTCTCATGTACAATTCAGCTCCAAGCTGAGGATCTAGTCAGTCCAATAATGCACATTTATTAAGAGTCATCTTTGTTCCAGGTGATGGGGATACAAAGAAAGGCAAAAAATGCTCCTCTCATGGAGTGAACATTCTAATGGGAGAGACGACATAAAAATAATCGTGTAAATGTAAGATTGTCTGGGGAGAGTGAAAACTTCTCACATAGTTTTGTATTAATTTCCTCCCCTCCAATACTGCTGCCAATCAGCAGTGAGCCCTTTCTGATTTCCTGCCCTGTGGGACCCTCCTCCTGGTCAGTGGGAGTCAGGAGCAGCCCAGGCTCTCTCCTCCTCCCTTGCTTTGGGACCCTTCTCCCTTTCCCTTGCTGTCAATCAGCAACCTTGTTCTTTGTAAACCTATTTCCCAGCCACTGGGAAATAGTGGCAGGCTTCCCTATGACTTGCATTAGGGTATAAATTCTTGTTCTGTCTTTTGTAACATGCCTCTTGTTCACGATGAGTCAATGGGGAAGACTGCCGCCTTCTCCTGGGGAAGAAAATAAACTCCTGTTTTTATCCTAAGACATCTATCTCTGAATTTTTAATTAAGTTTTAGGATGTGGTTTTTCATCCCAAACAAGATTCATATAGAATGGATGCAAGGTGATCTCAGAGGAAAGGCACTAGAAGTAGGGACATAGGAAGGTGGGGGGTATCCTCCTGGAGAAAGGTGGGTTTGAGCTGAGTCTTGCAGGACACCAGTGAAGCCCAGGAGATGAAAGTGAAGAAGAACATTCCAGGTGTGGAGACAGCCAGTGAAAAAGCACAGTCAGGAGGTAGAGTCTTGGGTTCAATGAACAGTAAAAATGCCATTGGCGCTGGATCATAAAGGATATCCAAAGGGGTTGATTTTCTTTGTTGTTTGTCCTTTGTCTTTGAAGAAGACCATGACACCAGGGAGGTGATGCCATGACATGCAAGCAAATTTGATTTAAGTAAGGTCAGGCTGTGCAAAGTCACCAGCCTCACTTCTCTGGAGCCATCTGGATCCAGTGGCAAGATATAGATCAGGAAGACTGGAGATGGCCCGATGCAGTAGGA
>CM053592.1:81529524-81578049 GCA_028646515.1 Pseudochirops corinnae
AAGGAATGAAAATTGAGCCAAACACCTCTTAATAAGCTGGATTGTGATGTGATTGGTCCTTCTTGGAGGCTGGCTATAGGAACACTTAGTCATCGGCACTCAGGAGATCTCTTTGGGACTGGGCACAAACTTGGCTGTTTGTCTCCTAGCTCTTTGTGCCTAAGATTAGCTGTCGTACTTGGGCTTTGGGAAGGCTGATGCAGTTTGACAAAATATAATCCTAGATTTGCCGTTGCCTCTTGGTTTATGAAAAACAGATGTCTTAATGTTCTGGAACTTCACACAGAACGGAAGTTGCCAACTAGAGAGCCTTTTGGACTGAGAACATTGAGTTAAGACAATTCGGAATCCAGCCAGAAGGGGGTTTTTCCCTCCTCTTGTCTATTTTTACTGCGTAACTGATAGCCGTCCAAGGACCGACCTTCCTCCCTCCTTCAGTTCATCCCTCTCACTCTGAAATGGGAGGGGATAGAGCAGCTTCACCTTGAGATACCATCAGAAGGAGAGATTGCAGCTGCAACCCAAAAGAGAGAGAAAGAGAGAAAAGAATGAAAGGAGAAGAGAAACGGAATGTCTCATGATTGACTGATTCTTGAAAAAAACAGCATACATCCCTTCCGTAGCAGGCAGGGGGACGAGAAGGAGACAGAAAGAAGATAGCAACAGCTTTCTCCTGAGGACTTTTGTGTATGTGGTTTTTTTCCCTAAGTGCAGTAAGTCACCATTTCACAATCATTCATTAGCCTGCTTGTACTATTGAGCTCTGAGAAATACTTCCGCTGAAGGTTGAGATGCATCCAGATTGCTGTGGAATTTGACTCTGTGTGTGTGTGTGTGTGTGTGTGTGTGTGTGTGTGTGTGGTTTAATTTGTTATTCTGCTCATGTCAGGCAATGCACTGGGGGCTGCCAATTTCTGTCTATTTTGGGCACCTTTTTTTGTTCACTCCAGGGTGGATGTTAGCATGTTTAAGAAGTCTGTAAAGTAGTCCATTTCCGAACCTGTCACTGCAGTGGTTAGAAGCCAGAGTCTAGCTGGCAAAAAGACAAGAGAAAGGTTTCTGACAGCCCAGCCCAGCCCAGGTCAGCTCTAGTCTGCATGTCAGAAGCAAGACTGTTGGAAGTGCTAAGACTCCAAATTAAGCAGCTTTGAACCTGAGCCGAGAGGGATGGCAATAAGAAGAAGCTAGTACATGCATCCTGTGTTTTTAAAAAATAATAATATATGATCTATGTACATGAAAAGCATGAAGCAGAGCTTTGAAATGGCATTTACTCCAAGAAAAAATTACCCTGGAGTCTTAAACAGTAGATTTGATCACTTTGAAAATATTTTGCCTCCTTTTTTTTTTTAACTTTAGTAGTTCATCCATTACCAGAAACTGAATTTAATTCCCTCACTATTTGCCTCTATCCTTTCTCCACACCATACCAGGCCAGCATCCTGCGGCTCTCTCATTTGTTAGTGTTGGGAAGATGTTGACCTTGAAGTGTCTGTGGGCTTAAAACAAAACTCAGCAACCCACCAAAAACACTTGTTTTGAAGGTAAACACAGAAGTGTAAAAATGCTTGCTGTTTGCAAAAATAATGAAAAGCCTTGGCCTGGGCAGGGGTTTGAGTGGAGGGAAGAGAAGCGATTGGGAAAGGAGACTGACTCCTTTAAGGATGAGGCCTACCAGTCTCTGGAGCATTCTCTAACCTCCAAATTAATTCTACCTGTAGCCATGCTATCCTTCCCCAAAGCAGTCGACCTTCCCTTTCCACTCTCTCCTCAAGGAATCCCCACTGTCAGACAAGGAAATAGAGGCTCATTTATGCTTTCTGATTTTTTCCAAATTAAAAAAACTAAAAGAAGAAAGCCTGTATTTTCAGAGACCCCAGGCAGACAGTGTTCCATCACCTTTGTGGTAGACAGTGCTTACACAGTTATCCCTCCCACTCTTCTTCACCACACCCGTCTAAGCATTATATTTTCCCCCCATTAGAAGAAATCTGCAGTTGTTTCTGTGTGTTTAATTTTTAAAGAATAGAGAGATAATGGGCTAGGGGTCTATCTTCCTCTCCTTTATGTAACTGTATTTTAATAAGTGCTCACAAACAGCCTGGCTTGAATTCCCTGGTTCTTTGAAACACTTTGTTTCCTGTCATTTACTTCAGAGAGTGAGAACAGATCTTTTGCTTTGTTCAGAATCTACTAGAACCATCAAGACTCCTTTCTCATTATGATTTACATTGGGTTCCACTTAGAGCAAAACCAGACCCTAGGAAAGGATTGGAATGATTCTGAAGCCTTTGCAGCTCTTGGGGACTTCTTCCCAAACCAAAGAGCATGTGTTGGGTGAATAATTTATAAAGCACGTAGAAAACCTGCCTTAAATTCTCCCTTGCTTCAAGAGTGAATAGATGTTTAGCTGAATTGGGTTTATGTTCACAAATGCTAAATTTTCATGATGAAGAATGACTGTGGGATTTTAGATGGGCAAGAGTGAACAAGGCTAATTATATATTGCAAGGATATTTTAATGTATTTTTCCTGGACTGTCTTCTCTTTTTCCCAACTTTGACAAACTCTCTTTTTCATAACATAGGCAATACAATCCAAAGAAACTATTACCTCTGACTATGAAAGTCTCTTTAGATAATAGAAAGTGTTCTGTTTTATTGATATTTTCTGATGTTCTTTTCACTTCCTCTTTCATTTCTTGAGGGAATGCTGCCAACAGATATTTCCTTGCTGCAATGGGAAGGAAATATGGAGCCTCCCTCCTGACTCCTCTGCCCTTCAAACTCCCACCATTATCATGCTATGCTCATTTGCCTTTCTGGTTGACCACAAAAGGCAAGCAAGCCGTTTTTTCTATAAAATGCCGAACTCAGATTGAATGAAAGGATAATCAATCAAGGAAATCCCAATGGACCTACAAAATCCCATTGAGGAAACTAATTGTTTTTGCCTCAGCCTGTTCCTGGGATGCAAAGACAGTGTGGTATAATGGTAAGAGTGCTGGACTTGGATTCAGGAGAGATCTGGGTTCAATGCCTTTTTCTGACACTTAAGTACTTATGTGTCCATGGGTAAATTATGTAACCTCTCTGTGCCAGTTTCCTCAAAGGTATATTGAAGAAAATAATAGCTGTGGTACTCTTCTCAAATTATTATTGTGAGGTGGAAATGAGATAATGAGAAAGTAAAGGACTTTAGAAGCTTTCATTTATCAGCATTTATTTATTAAGCACCTACTGTATCGCAGGTATGTCATTTTCATGATGAAGACAACTGGGATTTTAGATGGGGCAAGAATGAACAAGGTTAATTATATCGCAAGGATATTTTAATGTATTTTTCCGGAATTGTCTTCTGGTTTAATTATTAATTAATTTAATTTTTAATAATTAATTTAATTTTAATTAATATTAGCACAGACTATACTAGATTACTTGGCATTTGTCTAATTCTTTTGAGATAATCTTCACTTTTCTAAGATGGGAGGAGAAAGCCATAATAGCTTATTCTTTTATCAATTCTGAGTAGTACTGTGGTCTAAAGAGAATTCTTCTGGATTCTTTCAAGGTGCTAACCCAACCCTGGAGGTAACTATATTCTAGGCTTCCCAGACCATCCAAATCTGCAGTCTTATTGAAATAGCAGGGCATGAACTCCCCCTTTTCTTACCTCCCCAACTCCCTGGTTTACACCAAAGATAAATTCTTTTGTATTTTTTAAAATGTAAATCCAGTTTATTTCATGCATAGTCACTGTACAAGTTAATATCACCTTAGATTAGAATGTAATTAACAAGCATGTATTTTCTCTTCCCTTCCATTGAAGAGAAGAAAAAGGAAAAATTCTTGTAGATGTATGTATAAACAACTGAAACAAATTCTCGAGTTGGTCATGTGAAAATATGTCTTATTCATTATCCTGACGCTGTCACCTCTGTCAGGAAATAGGATAGCATCCTTCATCATTGGTCTTTTGAATTGTGGTTGAATATTAAATTGGTCAGACTTTTGCTAAAGTTGTTTGTCTTTATGATGTTGCTCTCTTAGAAATTGTTCTCAAGGCTCACTTTACTCTGTATCCATTCATATAAATCTCCTAAAGCTTTTCTCATAACGTATTTCACACATCCAAATGCTAGGCCCTTTCTACGTTATTCCTTCTGTGCCTCTCTCCTTTCCAACTCTTTCTCTGGGAATATTATAAATTAACACTTCCATCCTAGAAATGTCAGTTAATTGTATTATGATCCATCTCCTGTGACTTCCCAAAGCCTCCCTCCTTGGCCATCACTTTCCTATATGCTTCCTTCTCCTATTAGAATCTAAGCTCCTTGAGGTCAGAGATTTCTTATACTTTGTCTTTGTATCCCAGTACTTAGTACAATACCTGGCACATAGTAAATTACTTAATAAATGGCTTTCCATTCATTCATTCAAAAAATGACATGTCTGAAAAAGTCTCTAGAAGACATCTGCAAGTTGTATTAATTTGTAAATTTCACGATTGCTCTTGTGCTCCATGAGCAAAGTAGTAAAGCTTATTTATCATCCACAGTCAAACTCTGTCCCGGGGTTGACAGCACTGCCAAGCCCCTCCTTAGGAGACAAGGAGGCACGAGAAATTAAGGGGGGAAAAAGGCAAATTTAAAGTGATAGTGAATTCCCTCTAGAGGATGAGAACTTGCCAACTCAGGCCGTCTGCATTTTCTGAAAGCTCACTTAAAATTCCATTGGAGGACATTAGCTTTCATTTCCCCATCTTCTGTCTTTCAGATACCCAGGTCTCAAATGATAAAAATGACTATTAGAATGTACACATCCTGCCTTTGAGTTTCCTCTCAATCCTCTAAAAGATACATCCTTTCTCTAGGACTTTAAATACATTTCTGTTTTTCTCTAACATACTCTTTTTTTGTCTAGATGGAACTTGTTTACGTAAAAGGTCTGGCCTTGAAGATTAGAGTTTGTCCTTGAGTCACACATACAATCCCCACCGTGGCTGTATGTTTAGAAACATGGAACATTTGGGAGTGCTTAAATTGAGCCGGGGAAGACAAGATGGCTTCCTTGCTGCACCAAAATGACTCAGCTCAAGCAGGCAGATTTTGGGACCAAGAGCCACATCACAGGAAACTGCTGGAGGGAGGTGAAGGTCTAAGGAAGTGACTGTTATTTTAACTGTATCTAGGTGGCAAATTTTTCTCCAGTTTTACAATACTTGTTATTTAGAAGACATTTCCTTTAATCCAGTATGATATCATTCATCTTCATTTGGCACTTCAAATCAGTCTTTTGGTCCCTGCAGATCTTTCTGCCAACTGGGATAAGACCTTTATTAGAATTTAAATGGAAATATTAAATTTGTTTGCTCCTTTAATACTATTTCAATAATAACTGCTACTAATAATAATGAGTTTTACATCTTCAAAATTTGCAAAATGTTTTGCAAGTCAATGTTTGATCATAGCCATTGTCTCTTCATCAGTCTAACAAAACAGGTATTTCTGTGTACTTCATGGAATCTGCTGGTTCTAGCCACTAGTATGTGGTGGCTAGACTGCTGTCCTTGCAGTCAGGAGAGATCTAAGTTTGAGTCCCTTCTCTGACACTGATTAGTTGTGGAAATATGGGAAGCCATTTCATGCTTTCTCTTCTATAAAAGGGGGACAGTCATGCCTGTAGCAGTCACCTCGTGGATTTATTGTGAAAATCAAATGAGATAATGTATGCAAGTTATTTTTCTTTAACCTTAAATTGCACTAGAAATGTCAGCTAGGAAGTTTATGGCCAGCGACATGGGCTTGACTGAGAAGGGAAGCAAGAATACTGTTCTTGGGGTTCAAGCCCATGCCTTTGTGTGAAGGGATTTTGAGTTTCTTAGGCAGCATCAGGCCAGAACCTAGCTTTCTAGCAAGGGGAGGGAGACTTTGAGCAGCACCCACTTTGGGAGTTGTCTCATGAGTAAGGCCAAGTCCAAGAGTTCTCAGGTTAAAAGTTTTAGAATCAGAGGAGTAGGGCCAGTCAGCTATTTTATTACTTTTTGCATCTCTTCCTGGGCTCCTATGAGCCTTTTATGTCATTTGCATTTTCAGCAGGGTAAAATAAAGGCTGTTCTATACCTGATATGCATTTGGAATCTTGGAATCTTGAATGCTTACATAGGACCCCTTGTGTGTGTGTGTGTGTGTGTGTGTGTGTGTGTGTGTGTGTGTGTGTGTGTGTGTGTGTGTGAAAGAAACCTTTCCTAGGCCCCTTCAGAATAGAAGGAAGGGTCTGTCTCTCTGTTTAGGCTTCTGCTGTAACTCAAGCCAAGTGCTGCCTTCCTTGCTCCCCCCCCCAAGTGTTAGCAGCCTCCCTTTCCAAACTGCCTTGTATTCATTTTGATTACATATCATGCATGCACTTAGATATGTTCCCGTTGTCTTTTCTATTAGAACACAAGCCTCTTGAGGATTGACTGTTCACTTTTGTCTTTGTATGGTCAGTCCCTACAACAGTCCTTTGTATAGAGTAAGTACTTGAAAGCTGACTGATTTGATAGAGACCCTTCCCTACCTCCTACATAGTCTAACAGTGAACCTGAGCAAAACAAGGTGCCTTGAAAGGCCCCAGGTAAAACATAAGGCCTCTTATTTGGCGGCAGTGATCCAGGGCAAAAGATGAAAGGAATAGTTAGTGAATCTTACTTTCATTTAGGGGCTAAAAACAGATCCTGTTCAGCCATGAAAACACCTGTTTATATAAAACAGAGGCAGAATTATCCCTTGGTGCTGACCAGCTTGGATTTAATTCAGGATTGCATATTGAAAAATAAGGATTAAGCTATAAACAGTGAACCAAAGATGAGAGATTATCCGAGAATGAGATTTTTCTGATCCTAGGTGCCCAGGACTTTCCCATCCCAGCCCCATACCCTCTCTCTGTCTCTGCTTTTGTCTCTGTCTCTGTCTGTCTGTCAAACACAGACACACACAGACACACACACAGACACACACACACACACACACACACACACACACACACACACACACCCTCTCTTCCCATAGGGAAGTAGGAAGAGCTTAGAAACCCTGGTCACCGTCCTACCCTTCCCCCCTCTTCTACACCCTGCCCCCCGCTGCCCCAAACATTCTTTTTCAGATCAGTGCTCAAAGCCCAGCTGGGATTCACCCACCTCTTTACTTTTTCTAGCATTCTAGACTGACTATCACTTTCTCCCTTACACACTCACTGAATCCACTCCCTCATCAATCTTTCCAGGCTCAAGTGTCCAAGGCCTCATGGGTACTCCTTCACTGGACTGAATGGTATCTAAAGTCTCTTCCTTAGGCAGCTAGGTGGTACAGTAGAGCACTGGGTCTGGAGTTTGTCATGTTGTTTGATTGTTTTCAGTCGTGTCTGATGCTTTGTGACCCCATTTGGGGTTTTCCTGGCAAAGATACTGGAGTGGTTTGCCATTTCCTTCTCCAGCTCATTTTACAGATGAGGAAACTGAGGCAAAGAGGGTTAAGTGATTTACCCAGGGTCACATATCTACTAAGTGTCTGAGGTCAGATTTGAGCTCATGAAGATGAGTCTTCCTGACTCCAGGCCTGGCGTTCTATCTACTGTGCCACCTAGGAGTTAGGAAGACCTGAATTCAAATCCAGCCTCAGACACTTACCAGCTGTGTGACCCTGGGCAAGTCACTTAACCCCAGTTTCCTCTACTGTAAAATGTTGTTATTATAACAGCACTTACCTTAGCTAAAGTGATACTGTGATAAATCGTATTAAACAGAATGGTTTCCCCTAACAAATCTATTTCTAGGTACCATAGATATACCATGTGCTACGGCCTGGAAAATCAATGGTTTGTTCATCTGGCCACAACAAATAATCCTCCCAAAGCTAGTGTTCCCTCTGCTCCTGCTCCCTGGCTTCAGGCAAATTGGTGTCTGTTCTGACAGCTCTTCCCTTCCTTTACCAAGAAGCAATTACCCTTTCACTGCTCTTATCCCTTCTAAGATCAAACATCCAAATCAACCAAATAAAACTAAAGGCTAAGCATCCCTCCATCTGATATAGTTAATTACAGCATGATTACAAATAATTACAAAACATGATGACAGAGGAAAATAACTTATATGGGAGGGGGGCATCTAATTGTCTAAGAACTGTTATACACGGGAGACACATTCTTGAATGATCAAAATTCAAACTATAAGAACTTAAAATGGGTTTTTGGAGAGACCTGAGACTACAGATTAGTTATACTGATGGTTATACTGATTCCCTTCTCAGCATTACTTCCTTCCTACCCTGCCCTGGAGAGCTTCTCACGTGGTAAATGAGAGGAGCTGTCCCCTCCCCCCCCCCATGTGTGGGCAAGGTAGAGGGAGGGCTGGTCCTGAGGGTCCCCTAAGGTTGTGCTGAGACTGTGCACAAAGCAGTGCCTTTCCTCTGGAAGTGACCACAGTGCCCAAGATTCAGAAACCAGTGACCAGCAGCATGGACTTTGGGGGTTCATTTGGAAAATGGCAAAAAAAAAAAAAAAAAAAAGGAGGTGAGCTCTAAGGTCCCTGCTAGTTCTAAATTTATGACCCTATAACATGGACTCAAACCTCATTTCCACAAATCAGTTAATCTCTGTGTCTCAATTTCATCATCTGTGAAACACTGATGATAATGCATGTAATACCTGTCTCACAGGATTGCTATGAATATCCAGAGAGAATGATATCTATATATCTATATCTATATCTATATCTATATCTATATCTATGTCCATATCTATATCTATATCTATATCTATGTCCATATCTATATCTATATCTATATCTATATCTATGTCCATATCTATATCTATATCTATATCTATATCTATATATAAAGTGTTCTGTAAACCGGGGTATACTGGCAAATAACCAGCTCTCAAAAAAAAAAGAATTATGCACATATACATTTTTAAATTTAATCTGCATTATTAACATTTTCTCTATGAACTTTCTCCAGCTTAGATAATCAACAAAACAATAAATCAAGCCCTGATTTGTAGCATTTGCCAATTTCTAAGTTGTAGAGACTTGCATTGTAAATGACCTGGTTTGAGCTGGGTCCAGCACACCCCTATATAAATGTGAGATTTCATGATTAATTTCTTTATGACTCACTGACTTTCACTAGTCTGAGGCCAGAGAAGATTTGAATCTTTCCAGATCTGCAACTCTTTTTTTTTTTGCCTTCATTTTTTTTGGAGGGGAGAAGGCAAGGCAATTGAGGTTAAGTGACTTGCTCAAGGTCACACAGCTAGTAAGTGTTAAGTGTCTGAGGCTGGATTTGAACTCAGGTCCTCTTGATTCCAGGCCTGGTGCTCTATTCACTGCACCACCTAGCTGCTCCAAATCTGCAACACTTTCAGGATGGTTTGTCTCCTTTGTGGTGGGGCTTGGTTGTTATTGTATTAGCCACATTATTTCATAGCAATATTAGTAGGGGTGATCTGATAAAGTTTTGGTTAATCTGGTTATAACCAATGTACGTAACATGCACATGCACATAAATTCTCAGTGGTAAAGCCATTAGTAAAACAATATACATTATAAGATCCAGCCGTTGGAGGAGGAAGATGGTAGGAATGAAGGTGGGAGACAGTGCAGTTGTATGGAAAGAGTGTTGAATTTGGAGTCAGAGGATTTTGGTTGGACTCTTCTTGACTGTTACTTGCTCTCTGTATCACCTTGGGAAAGTTGTTTCAACACTCTGGGCCTCCTCAGAGGCTTCATCGCCTTTAAAATCAGAGGACCTTCTAAAGGCCCACATACGTGAAGGTGGGTCTGTAATGCTGCCTCTTCTCAGTTTTATAAAATGAGAGAACTGGACTCAGTTACCTGTTAAGTCCTCCATAGCTCTAGTCTAAATCAATACTCCTATATGATTCTTCCGTGGTTTTTAGCCCTGCTTTTCACTTGCTGGCTCACTGTGGAGTGGCCTAGTTATCAACTCTGCTTTTCTCTAGTTCCTTCATACTAGGTATGTGATGAACAAAAGTCCATTAAAACAAGACAGTTTTGATCTCCCAGAAGGGATTTTCCCTTTAGTAGGCAAACTGGTTGAACTCAAATTCTTAATGAAGGTTGTACATATTTGTCTGGTGAAAATTAATTTCATAATTCCTTCTTAAAATCCTCTCAAAATATCAAGAATTGGGAATAATTTTTGAGAATTAACATCTGAATAGTCAAAACAGCTTCCCTAACAAGAGGGAGATTGTTGAATTAAGTGATTCTAAACCCATACAGTGAAGGATATTTGGACCATGTTTGCTTTTAAACTTATTATGATTAACTTCTTTTTTTTTTTAAGTGTGCTTTAAGGTTTATAAATGCAGGTCAACCCTACAAAACAAATGTTCCGCATCGGACAAACAAAACAATTGAGGTTTAGAAAGCTTAAGTGATTTGCTAGTAGTCATATACATTAGAAGTGTCAGAAATGGGATTCACTTTCTTGTATTCTAGAAAGCTTGGAGCAATTCACAGCTCCACCAATAATGTATTAGTATCTATCTTTCATAGTCCCACCAACACGGACTGTTTGTTTTTGTCATCTTTTCCAATTTAATGGGTGTGAAGTGACACCCAAGAGTTGTTTTAATTTGCATCTCTCTAATTATTTCATGTAGTTATTGTTGTAGTCATTTAGTTATATAGTTATGGTTATTTAATTTCTTTTAAATCTAATTATTTCATATGGTTATTGGTTATTTGCCTTTCATCTTTTGAAAACTGTTCATCTCCTTTGACCATTTCTCTATTAGGGAACTCTTTTTCTAATGCATTTATATCAGATCCTTATATATATCTTGGATATCAGACCACTATTAGAAATATTTTTACAAAATTTTTTCCTAAAACTTAATGGCAATTTTTTTTACTCCATATAATCAAAATTGTCCATTGTCTTTTTTTTTAATCTCTTTTGTCTCTTGTTTAGTTATTGACTCTCCCCTAAACCAAAGATCTAACCATTCTCCTCTCATCTTTTTTTTTTTTAAGATATGACTTTTTACGTTAAAGTCACTCATCCATTTTAGCTTTATTTTGTTTTAGGGTATGTACTGTTAGTTTAATTTCTGATTTTCACTCTCCACTTGCTTATCTCCTTATGTTATGTTTTCCTCTAAATTAATTCTGTTTATAACCCTTCTCAAAAGATCCTTCCTGACTCAAAGAGCCCAGGCAAACCTTGGGAACCTCTCTCTTATCCAGGTCATTACCCTCACTCAGATGTAACTTGGGAGCTTTTATACTTAGCACTCAGTCAGTAAACATTTATTAAGGACCAGTTATGTGCCAGATACTGAGTCTACAAAGAAAGGGAAAAGATGGTCTTTGTCCTGAAGGAGCTTACAGTCTAATGGGGGAGAAAACATGTCAACAACAATGCCCAAACAAGTTATATACAGGATTAATTGGAAATTTATTTTATTTATTCCTAGAGGGAAAATGCTTCCTATAGAAAGTGGAATTTCAGCTTGAAATTGAAGGAAGTCAGGGAAGCAGGAGGTAGAGGTGATAAGGGAGAACATTACAGGAAGGGGGAACAGCTAGAGAAAATGTCCAAAGCTGGGAGATAGAATGTCTTGATCAAGTAACATTGAGGGGCCCGTGTCTCTCCTCAGGTAATAGCTACCAGCTTCTCTTATATGTACTCAAGCTCTCAAGATTTCACAACTTAGGACTTAATTAATAGGGCAACCCTTTGCTACACGTGGATCTCAGAAACCCAGGCTGGATATATTTCCCTTTTATATATTCTCATTATGAAGAATTTTTTTTTTTACCAGAAAGCATGCTTTGTTATTGCTATGTTTCTCTTTAAAGACTTAAATCTTAACAACTTACATCGACGGATTGCCACACTTCCACACCTCCACAACATTGTTCAGTACAAGGAGATTCCAGAATCAGTAACTGAAACCCCAAGGTTGAAGGCCTTAGAGAAAAATGGAAGAAATTTAACCACTTAAAAATAGAGGCCTAAAAAGTATGCTATATTTTAGGAAATTTGATTAAAGGGACTAATTTTGCAGGAAAAGTCCAGCAATTTAGTGCTAATAGCTAGTAGGACCTACCAAAAATATGCATTCCTTACACTATTAATGCTCTTCCTCATGTGAAATTGACAATTAAGTTCTGCTTCTCTTTCAGAGAATCTGATATAGTAGTAAGGAGATATGCTGAGACTATAAATACACCAAAATACACTTGATTTCTGTTTTAGAGCTACATGTGATAGTTTTATGGTTTACTTGGGGTTATCTTGAAAACTATACATTTTCTAGTATAATTCAGTTACAGTAAATCAAACTTTGTACCTGACCTTTGACTTCACATGTAATTTATAGCCTCATGATTTCATTGCAACAAAGCTAATAAAGTTGGGTGTTGTGAATCAGATCTAATGACTAGCTAGTATAACAATATAGACAAGATTTCACATGCAAGGATAACCCTACTGACCCCCAAGCCTGTTTGCATTCATCACAGTTTTCGTTGACAGAGCTCTCTTTTGCTTAGCTCTATTTGTGACTAGTGGCATAAGTTTGCAAAGCAGCTGGCCCAAGTTTGTCTACAGCCAAGGAACAGGCCCACTGCGATATTAGCATCCTTCCCAAAACAACTGGGCTAACCACATACTTTTATTAGCCAATTCAGCCAATTCAGCCAATATCGATTCATTGATTGATGACATAATGGAAGAAACACTGAAAACCCAGTCCTGGATCAGCAAGGCAGCTAACTGTTTTAGGCTTCAGTTTCCTCATCTACAAAATGTCTTGGTTATAGGTAATAATCCCTCTAGCTCTACATCCTGTAAACTTAGAATCACACACGAAGAGTAAGATGTCAAAGTTGAAAACGATATTCTTTTGTGGAAACATATATTGATTTCTGCTTCGGGTGAGATTAGACGGCTTCTGACGTCCTTTCCTATAGAAAGTGGAATTTCTTATGATTCCCTGAACAGAATGCTGAAAAATTACAATGACCAAATTGGTCCCCAAGTGCACCCACCTCTCTCTGTCGAGGCATGCGTTGGTGTGACATGCTATATATAAGATCAAATCTTTTTTAATGTACAGGTTATTTTTGCTGAACTTTTTCTTCTTTCCCCCCTTCTTTATTATAAAAGAAAGCTCTCTGGGACAGGATAGAGAGAAGGATATAGTGTAAAATATAGGTGATATAAAAAATAAAAGATATAAATAATCTTTTTTAAAAGATTGTTTGAGGGCAGCTAGGTGGTACAGTGAATAGAGCACCGGCCCTGGAGTCAGGAGGACCTGAGTTCAAATCCAGCCTCAGACACTTAACACTTACTAGCCATGTGACCTTGGGCAAGTCACTTAACCCCAATTGCCCTGCTCTCCCCCCTCCAAAAAAAGCAAAATATATATATATATATTGTATGATTTCATGGTTATACAGCTATAATCAAGTTATACAAAGACCAGGTGTTTTTAGATAAGGGCCAGACATCCTACAACCTAATTGGGGAAACAGAAGAGTAACATACAGGGAAAAGCAGAAAACGACACAAGAAAGAAGAGCATCCAGTGATAATGTTCCATTTGACTTTTAGGTAGCCAAGGAGTAGCTAACATGTACTTACCCTAAGGTTCCAGGGAGCACGAGTGCTGTGTTACATGATACAGACTGCAAATGACAAGGAGAAGGAGAGAGACCCACATGCCCTGGAGAAAGATTCATGGAGGAGCCCTGACCTGAGGCAGAGCTAAAAGGGATGGAGAGGATCTGAATAGAGTGGAGGTGGGAAGGAACTACCAAGGCAAAGGCAAAGGCAAAGGCATAGAGTGGAAAATTTATGTACTTCAGTAAACATCGATCAAGTCTGTACTCTATACAGCTCACTCTGCTAGGTGCGAGAGGAAACAGAAAGACAATGACACATCATCTGATATATGTTGTGTGTTAAAAAGTCTACCCTGACCCATACAACTATTGTTGTTATTTTGAATTTTAGAGGGAAGGCTTTGTGGAGGCTGGCCAATATGAAGAGATCAAATTATGAGAGTTACCATTAATTATTGGAGTGAGATCCTGGAACAAGTGGGAAGAGATGTGATCAGAAATATAGGTGGAGGGATTCACTTTAGAAAGGGGGAGAAAAATGTTTTGCATGTCTTTATAGGTTTAACGGATATTCTGTTTTTTTGTCTTCTCAATGGGTGGGGAAGGAAGGGGAAAGGAAGGAGAGAATTTAAAACTTAAATTTTTTTTTGGTTTTTTCTTGGAGGGGGGAAGGCAGGGCAATTACGGTTAAGTGACTTGCCCAAGGTCACCTGGTTAGTAAGTGTTAAGTGTCTGAAGCTGGATTCAAACTCAGGTCCTCCTGACTCCAGGGCTGGTGCCCTATTCACTGCGCTACCTAGCCGCCCCTAAAACTGAAAATTTTCAAAAATAAAATCAGAAAGGAGGAGGAAAGGCTCTTTCCTTTTAGTCTGATGGGAAGCCTGGAAGATAGTTGTAAGGAAAGTGACATATTGAGGTAAGTCCTACAAGTGAAATTATAGGATCCTGTACTTAAAACGATGGGTCTTTAGAGATCACTTTGAATTATATAGAATTTTATAGATGAAGCAACTATGTCCCAGAGAGGGTCAGTGACTTACCCTCAGATGCCTGAGATGGGATTTTAACCAGGAGTGTCCTGGTTTCCTGCACTCTGGAGAAAATAAATGTACCCACAGCAACACTTTTAAGCCTGTCTATATTGTCAGCATTTTCTCCCTCACTTTCCTAAGTCTGGACAATCAGCTGAACAATAAATCAAAGCCTTATTTGCAGTGTTTGCCCATTTCTGAGGTGTAAATGCTCACACTTAATGAGGATCTCTTGGGCTGAGCGGGCTCCAGGACACCCCAGATTTTAACCCAGGCTCTCTCATTACAAATCCAGAACTCCTGAGCCATGTATTAAAGGTCAGATGCCATAATTTCCTATCCCAAAGCATTCTTCATTGCCTACTGGCATCACAGTCTGTGGGAATTACAGAGAGCAGAGTGTGTACCTGAGGCTGATATTTTATTGGCTGCTTACCCAAATATGGTCATATTATTCCAAAATCCTACTTAAGGCAAGGACAACTGCATTTTGCTTTGTCCTATATGGTGGAAAAACCAGATGGAAAATGTTTTATTTCAATCCTTATGTTTGTGACGTTGTAAAATGGTTCAATTTCTGTAGCAACAGTTTTCAGGGGCAGCTAAAGATACACAGCACTGTCTCCCCCAAATATTAATAGGTATAACTCATATAATCAAAAGCTCTTTGGAGGGTCCTTAATAATTTTTAAGAGTATAAAGGGGTTTTTTTCAGTCATTTTTTAGTCATGTCCAACTCTTGGTGACCTCATTTGGGGTTTTCTTGGCAAAGATACTGGAGTGGTTTGCCATTTCCTTCTCCAGCTCATTTTACAGATGAGGAAACTGAGGCAAACAGGGTTAAGTGACTTGCCCAGGGCACACAGCTAATAAATGTCTAATGCCAAATTTGAGCTCATGAAGATGAGTCTTCCTGACTCCAGACTGGGTACTTCATCCTCTGTGCCACCCAGTTGCCCTAAAAGGGCCTTTAGACCAAAGAATGGAAAGCAGGTCAGTTTATTGTCAGTAATTTGATAGTCTCAGAGAACTGCCTAGGGCATTGGGAATTTAAAAGACATGTCCAGAGCCACCTAACCAGTATGTGTCAGAGGCAAGACTTGAGCTCAGTCTTACTAGCTCCAAGGCCAGCTCTATACTACCTTGCACTTTCTCCCCCTGGTATAACTTTCTAAAATTCAACTACTTAGTCTTTGCAGTTTAAGAGATTAATTTATTACTTAACTTTAAATTAAAAAAAAATTTGTTTTAATCAGCCAAGATCTGCCTTCTCACTTTCCTTAACCCAATCCATCCCTCCCCAACTGAGAACACAAGAAAAACTAAAACCTGTTACAAATATAGTCAATCAAAGTAAATTTCCACATTGGCCATGTCCAGAAAAACTTGTCTCATTGTGCCTGTTGAGTCTGTTACCTCTCCGTCAGGAGACCTCTCATCATTAGACCTTCTGGAGTCCTGGCTGGTCATTACACTGATAAGGACGCAGCACAATACTATTCCAGCACATTCATCTATTCCCTAATTTGTGGGTATCCCCTCAGATTCCCATTCTTTGCCACCGCAAAAAGAACTCTACATATTTTTGTATTTAGAGTTTGTTTTGCTTAGGACTAATCTTAATCTTTTGTTGATCAGTCGTTTCAATCATGTCTGACTCTTTGTGGCCCCATTTGAGGTTTTCTTGGGAAAGATACCAAAATGGTTTGCCATTTCCTTCTCCAGCTCACTTTACAGATAAGGAAACTGAGGAAAACAAGGTTAAGTGACTTAGCCAGGGTCACATAGCTAGGAAGTGTCTAAGGCTGGATTTGAACTCATAAAGAGGAATCTTCTTGACTCCAGGCCCAGCACTATATCCACTGCATTGCCTTGCTGCCCCTAAACTTAATCTACTATTTCTCTAATTCTCTCCTGTCTCTCTATTGAGTGAAATGTATTTCTGTACCCAACTATATGTATGTGTGTATTTTCTTCCTTCTTTTGATCAATTTAGATGACAATGAGATTCAAGTGTCAGTCCCTCCCCCCTCCTTGTTTGTGAAAATGTTTACTTGTGCATCTTGTTAATGAAAAATAATTTCCCCTCGCCTTCCTCTCCTTTTCCCCACCCCGAGTGCATCTTCTTCCTCTTTCTTTCTCTTCTTTTCTTAAGATCATCCAAATGTAACATGACCATTCCTAGGTCCTGTCTAATTGCTCTCCCTCCACGAACCCCGATGATGATAGTGCTCAGAAGAGACACATGTCTTATCTCCCCATATTTGCATGTAATGAGTTTATCTTGTGTAGTCCATTATCATTTTTTATTCATGTTTACTCTTCTGTACTTCTTTTCACTTGTGTTTAACCTTTGAAGTTTCTCTCCAGCTTTGGTGTTTTCGTTAGGAATGCTTGGAAGTTATCTGTCTCATTAAAGGTCCATTTTTCCCCGTTAGTATTATATTCAGTTTTGCTAGATAAGTTATTCTTGGCTGTACACCTATATCCTTTGCCTTCTGGTGACTGTTTAGCGTGTTATTCTGATTATGGCTCTTCAGTATTATAATTCTTTCTTTCTGGCTACTTGAAGTACTTTCTCTTTGAGCTGGAAGCTCTGGCTTTTAGCTCTGATGTCCCTTGGAATTTTCATTTTGGTATTTCAAGAGATGACAACTACTCGACTCTTCAGTTTTTTCATTTAATTGCCTGTCCCTGTATACAGCATAGGACCTTTCAGGGCATATGGACAAAATGCAGAAACACTAAATAAATGTGTTGGTTGGGTAGCTATTTAGTGAAAAGCAATGTGTCTTTTTTCTTTCTTTCCTTCTTCTTATTCCTTTTAAGCTTGTGAAAATATTACTTTGTTCTTCAGGGTTTCTAGAAAATAAAACTTGTCCCTACCAATAAAATAAACAACCTTAAAAGAGCATGCTGCAGCCACCTCATGAGGCTCCAGGAGGAACCCACCGGTGGGAGATTCAAGTCAGGCCTTCTTACTGGAGTCAGTGAGACCTGAGTTTGAATCCTACCTTAGATACTTCCTAGCTGTGGGATTCTGGCAAGGGTGTACTAAAGTCAATTCCAACTGAAAAACCAATTGTTAAATCTTCAGTGTAAGTATTTATGCCTTAGAAATAAGCAAATGCTACAAATCAGAACTTGATTTATTTTTTTAATTGTCTAGACTTAAGAAAGTTATGGAGAAAATATTAATAATACAGATTAAACTTAAAAGTGTGTTGTGAGTGTATTTCCTCCCTAAAGAGAGCTGATTGTTAAACATTTATCAGCATATCCCTGTTTAAAATATAGATTTCTTATGTTCTTCAATTCTTTACACAAGGGTAGTCTTATATACAGAAATTCCAAACACATAGTTTAACAGAAGTATAATAGTGGGACAACTTTTGGAAAACATTATATGAGTAAGATAAATTTTAAAAATTGAAATTTGCAAAATCTCCAATTTTGTTGTTGTGGGTATCACTTCCACTTATGCAAATTGCAACTCTCTATAACTAAATAGGTAGTCCTTGAGGCAACTCTGCCATGCCTTGTTCAATGCCCATTTATGTCTAGAAAACATGGATAATAATAATGTCTGTATAATCTCATATTTTTGAGAGTTTATTTGAGGTTATAATAAAAGTACAATATAAATGCCAAGTATTTATCTTAATTTACTGGTGGAAGGAGATTTGCATCTCATTCCCTTCAAGGCAGAACAGTAAAAGTTGTTATACCTTCCCTCCTTCCTAATGTTCCCAAGAGATGGAGTATGGGGTGTGTGTGTGTGTGTGTGTGTGTGTGTGTGTGTGTGTGTGTATGTGTGTGTGTGTGTGTGTGTGTGTGTGTGTAGTGTGCATGTGTGTATATTCTCACCCAAGGATACTCAGAAACAAACTACACAGTTTTCATTATTCTAAGTTTAGCAACAGAACAACTAAAACAAACATTCAAACATATGAAGCAGTCTTGAGTAAAATTATAAACTCCATTAGTTACATTTTAAAAATTTAACATTATTCTAATGAGATCCTTAGAATTCATCATGGCTAGAAAATTCCCTATGTGAATTTTCTCCAGGGAGAGGAACACTTAGGCCATGATCTGGAGTACTGTATTCCTCTTTTCAGAAGAGGGAGTGGACCACATAAATTTTATTTAGGAGTAAAAGTAGAAATGTAGCTCCCGGCGCACAAAATACCAGTGTTCCCAGGAAGGTTCTGTGCAATCCCCAGGCTCCTTTACTAATAAATGTGTGTGAGAGCAGCTCTGGTAAAGAAGAGAATCTATCAAAGAAGTTAGCTAAGAGTTCATCCTTCTGTAGTGACTCATGTTGACTCAAGTTGTCACTTTTAAGGAGGACTCAAAGACGTGACTAGGATAGGGCAACCGAGGATTTTCCCCAAGAGCAAATATAAACTATTGAGCAGCAAGTTCTCCGGGACATTTAGCCAAAATCATATACTGTCAGATAGTCTAACTGCTTTTTCTCTCTCTGCCATACCAGACATGAGGACTTCCCCAATCCTGAAGGCTCCCTGAATCCCTTTACCCTAGGGTTTCTACCTCCCCATCTCCAATTTTAATGCTTCCTACCCCAGCCACAGAAAATGCTAGTTCTGGTGCTGGCAGATGCATCTCTACACAATAGTTGGAAAAGACACTTATTGTATTATATACTTAATGGAATTCCCACCTGCAGGGATATATTCTAATATCCACCTTTATATTTCCCTTGGGCATAATGGACTCTGTTGTTTATAACATTATTGAGAGGGGAAGGAAGCTCCTTTCTTTAACAAAAAAGTTCTTTCTTTCCTCCTTCATTTTTTATTCTCTCTCTCTCTTTTTTTTTTTTTTTTTTTGGCTCCCCCTTCTATTCCCTTCTTCAAATACCAGAAAAATAAAACCTTGAAAGTATCAGTGACCATCAGTGGTAATGAATTCACCAGAAATATTTCTTTTTTATCTCCCACAGGCCCTAACAACACAGTGTGTTACAGTACATTATAGGTTCTCAATAGAAATTTATTGAATGGATAGAGTTCAAAAACAAAAAGTTTTTAAGTATTTTTTTCCTCTTCTATCTCCTGTCTCCTCCCCTCTTGTCTCCTCCTTCCTCTTTATCATACTGTAACACTTTATTTTCACTAAGCAATCCCGTTTGGCTTGGCCACCTTCTTTTCATTGGGAGCCTTGTTTGGAGCTGGACATGTGTGATTACATGCATGACACTTTGCAGATGTGAAGAATGTATCTGAATAAAGAGGAAATGAGAAGCATAACTCCTGTTTGTTGGAAGGCAAATGACTGTGCCTGTCAAAGCAGTTAGTTCACAGGGACAGTTCTGAAAATGTTTGCCTTTAATGTTGCTATAGATAATTCAGGTCCAGTCACCAAAACGCTATGTTGGGGCTTTTTTTTTCATCACAGAGTCATTTTTGTCTCTTGTTCCTCATTTTGGAGATGTGTGTGAATGTATGTGTGTGTGTGTGTGTGTGTGTGTGTGTGTGTGTGTGTGTGTGTGTGTGTGTCTTTTAACTTGAGCATCAAAAAGGCTACCAGATATTGCCTTCAGAATTTACATGGGCAGCAAGTATGCCTCTCTCAGTTAAAAATAATGATAATTTAAAATATTCTAAAAAAATAAGATACTCCCATTGTGTCAGTAGATGAAATTTAGGATAGGAGTAAAAAAAAAAAAAAGAGTTATTCTCTCAGTTTCTGACTGTGGGAGGTTATCTAGCAGCCCAAGTTAAGAACATACATTTGTGTTTATTTGTGTATATGCAGACTAGTAAAATATCACTCCTTTAGGTTAATAAAGGTCTACCTTAGGTTCTCATCACTTACTTTAATAGATTCCTAATTGGTGTCTTACTTTCCAAGCTTTTCCATCTCTAATCAGTCCTCAATACAATCGCCAGAACAATCCTCCCAAACCACATACCTGATCTTGTCACTTCCCTGCTCAAGGATGTTTGGTGGCCCCCTAGTGCCTCTAGGATACAATCCAAACTTCTCAGCCCTGCTCTGTCCTAACTTTCTGGACGTCTTTCACACTATTCCTCTTCACCATAGTCCTTGTTCTAACTGAACTTTGGTAACTTGTTATTCTCTGAGGTCAGCATTCTATCTCCTGATTCCACGTTTTTGCATAGGATGTCCCTCCATGTCTGAAAGGTGCCCTCTCCCAGTCTTTACCTCTTAGAATCCTTAGCCTCCTTCAAGGCTCAGCTAAGGTGGCACCTTCTACAGGGAGTCCATTCTGATCTTGCTAGTGCTTACACAGCATATGGCCCAGTAGCAATGGAAACTCTTTGAGAACGGGGACTAATTTGTCATTTTTGCTTTTGTATCCCCAGCATCTAGCACAGATCCTAATAAATGTTTATTGACCAGACTACTAGGGAATTAACTTAGTGACAAAAGAAGACTGAATTAGTAGAATCTGAATTGTAGAATACTTTAAAAGAAATACAATTTGATTTCTCTCAGGTAGTCAGTAATTCCATCTAACTGCTAGCTAAATGTAAGCCCTGCTAGGCCTGCTATAGTGGGTAGATTAGGTCATGTGAGATTACAGTCATGTAAACAACAAGTTAAAGAGCTTAAATGTATTGTGTTAAGTAGGTTAAACATGCCTCCTGTCACCTTGTGTGCATATTATTTTGCTTAGGAACCTTTTCTGCAAAGACATTGCACAGGTCAATATCTCCTTTGGTTAAATGATTGTGAAATCAGTGGAATTCAAACTAATTAAGTTTGATTTTACAGTGTTCATAGATGCCCTATGTGAGGGAGTTAGATCCTGTCTCCAAGGTTCTCCCAGAGCTAATATTTAGTGGCCATGATAGAACAGGGTTTTTCAAAGGATTCTTGGTCAGTGAGACTGAGCTCTCCAAGGCAGCGCTGCCCACATTGCTCTAAGTGGTGTCTCAAGCAAATACATTTATACATGATCCCCTTAAAGAAGTCTCTTCCCCCCTCCCCGACAGTGACCCACTCATTTTGCAATGAATAAAGGGTAAGAGACCATCTCTTCATTTCTTTCATTCTTTGGCCTCAGTATTTTAACAGATGAAAGTAGTTCATCACTTACTGAAAAGTGAGAATAAGCCTGGGAAGTGTGGGAAGGAATGTTGGCAGAGACCAAGAGGCTATTGGGAGGGTCGTTGGACCTCCCCTGCCCCCAAACACGTGCCATGTGCAAACAATACCACTTTAGGATAAAGAAGCTATTTTTTTAAAGCAACAAGCTAATTTTCAATGAATAAGCTTACCTGGTCATGTTTAAATTGGGACTCTATGTCTTTGGTGCAGGAGTAGGGAGGGGAGAGGGTGCTGGGGGGAGGGAAGAAGGGAAAGTGTTATAATTTTAGGGATGAGACTGGACTTTCCTTCCTTCCTTCTTTCCTTCCTTCCGTCCTTCCCTCCTTCCTTCCTTCCCTCCTTCTCTCCTTCCTTTCTTCCTTCCCTCCTTCCTTCCTTCCCTCCTTCCCTCCTTCCCTCCTTCCTTCCCTCCTTCCCTCCTTCCTTTCTTCCTTCTTTCCTTCCTTCCTTCCTTCCTTCCTTCCTTCCTTCCTTCCTTCCTTCCTTCCTTCTTTCCTTCTCTCTCTTTCTTTCTGTCTCTTTTTATCTTTTTATTTATTTATTTAGGTCCAGGGAATTTCCACTGAGGCAATTCCCTCTCCCCAAATAAGTCAGTAATTGTGGTGCAACTTGTGGGTCACAACCCCAGGGGGTCAAACGACCCTTTCACAGGGCTCATCTAAGACCATCAGAAAACACATATTTCCGATGGTCTTAGGAACTGAGACACCACTTCTCTATAGGTCTCCAGGAGGGTCTGCCCACATGCAGATACGCCTACATACAAGTATTAAAGGGTCAAGGCATTAGGAAGGTTGAGAACCACTGGTTTAGAGAGTTGCCTGAGGCATTGTGAGGTTAAGTAACTTGCCCAGGATCACTTAGACCATCTCTATCAGAGGTGGGACTTGAGTCCAAGTCTTCCTAGCTAAAGCTGTATCTCCATCCAATACACCCTGCAGTTTCTCTTATAGCAGGTTTAAGAAACTTATCTTAATGTTCTAATGAAGCCCCTTGAAGGGAAACTGCCAAAGGAGGGCCAGATAGTTGAACCACTTGGTCTCATATAATTGAGGGGGACCTCTGAGTGATCATCTGTTTTCCTTAACTTACCCTATTAAGAAAACAAAACAACTTGTCCAGAGTAGGTTGAGAGGATTCATCCTCACTCTTGTCTCTTCTCTCCTTTTAGGGCACCGTTATCCTTCTTCTTAATTCTGTGTGTTTTATAATGATTCAGGTCCTGTTCCTCTGGGCTTTCACCAAGTGAGATTCTTATTACCCAGCTCATTCCAGGGATAAGCTGCCTCTTAACTACATGAAGCTGGACTCTGTTCTCTGCTTTCTCATGAAGTGTACCTTCATTCTAATCCCAGGGGGCTGCTTTTGTTGAGAATCCCCTCCTGCAGGATGCAGTGTTTTTCCTCTGCCCTTTGCCATGTAAGTGGCCAGGTTTCCAAATTTTCAGCACTGAAAAATCCTCTGTCGGTCATTTCCTGTTTCTCTATTATCTTGGAAACTCCCACTGTCTGCCTCGGGTGTTGTGTATTTATAACTGAACTCTAAGTAACTACTGAGTACAGGAGGTCAGCTGTGGTATGAGAGCTCTTTGCTCCCCAAACATATTTTTCTGTTTCTACTTGATATGACTTTTCTATTCAGTTGAGTGTTTATTAAGCTCCTGTTAGAGTCATAGTAGAATATAGTGATTAGACAGGCAGCCTCAGTGTTGGGAAGAGGTGGGTTCCAATCTCTTTTCTGCTCCAGCCTGGTTTTGGGACACCAAACAGATCAGGAAAGGAGGTAAGATCTGAGTTGGGCCTTGAAAGAAGGAAAGCTAAGTCACCATCAGGGCAAGTGGAGGAACAGCACTTTCTAGGCTCAATAGAAAATTGAGAGAACAAAGGTCCAGAAATGGAAAGGGCGGGGGGGGGGGGGGGGTGAGGAAACAAATATTTATCAAGCAGTTACTGTGTGCCAAGTGTGCTAAGCATTTTGCAAATATTATCTCACAATAACCCTGGGGGATGAGGGCTATTTTCCCCTTTTTACAACTGAGGAAACTGAGACAGACAGAGCTTAAGTGACTTGCCCAGGGTAACACAGGTAGTGTCTGAGGCCAGATTTGATCTCAGATCTTCCTGACTCCAGACCCAGTGCACTATCCACTCTGCCACCTAATTGGGAAACACATGGGTCAGAATGAGGAACAGGGGATCTTCCAGATATGTGAAGGGGAATGGGAGGCAAGGAACGTAGATGACAGCTGGATTATGTAGAGTCTTGAATTCTTTCATCAGTAGTTTGTTATTACTGCAGTAGACAATTGGGAGCTACTGAAGGATTTTAGCAATGGGCTGGCATAGTCAGAGAAGCACATGGAGAATATTACTTAAAAAGCAGCCAAGGTGGGGTCACTTGTTGACCTTTTGGCTAAGATCAGGTGTGGAAGGTAGTGAGGAAGCTGAGATAGAGCCTGAATAGACTAGAGGCAGGAAACCTTCCAGACATACATACTTCTTTCAGTTGAGAAAGACCCCCTCTGAAATAAGTGGTGCAGTGGAAAGGACCTTAGGGATCATCTACTCCAATCCCATCATTTTATAGATGAGAAAACTAGAGTGATATGAGATTATAGGATCATAGATACAAAGCCAGAAAGGACCTTACAAAGGGAGTCTGCTATAGCTCAATCATTTTTAACCCTACAACTTATATATTTTATTTTATACTTTCTTATTTAAAATTTTCAGTTCCAAATTCTCTCACCTATCCCCTCCTCCACCCATTGAGAAGACAAGTAATATGATACCCACTATACATGTGAAGTCATGCAAAATGTATTTCCATATTAATCATGTTGCAAAAAAATAAGAAAAACAAATAAAGTTTAAAAATATATGCTTCAATCTATACTCAGAGTTCATCAGTTCTCTGGAGGTAGATAGGATTTTTCATCATGTCTTGGATCATGGTATTTATCAGAGTAACTAAGTCTTTCACAGTTGATCAACATACAATATTGTTGTTAAAGTGTACAGTGTTCTGGTTTTGTTCACTTTACTTTGCATCAGTTCGTATGTCTTCCCAGGTTTTTCTGAATACATCTCCCTCATCATTTCTTTATCAGAGTAGTATTCCATCATGATCATATACCACAACTTGTTCAGCCATTCCCTAATTGATGGTTAGTCCCTCAATTTCTACTTCTTTGCCACCACAAAAAGAGTTGCTATAAATATTTTTTTTTTTTTTGCTATGTAGGAGTCCTTTTCCTTTTTCTTTGATCTCTTTGGGATACAGACCTAGTATTGGTATTGCTAGATCAAAGGTATGCAGAGTTGTATAGCCCTTTGGGTGTAGTTCCAAATTGTTTTTCAGAGCATCCAATCATTTTATAAATTAAGAAATTGAGACCTACAGAAGTAAAGTGACTTGGTTACCCAGAGAGTACAAAGCAGAGTGAGCTAGGATTTGAACTTGATTCCAAATCCAGGGCTTATCCCACCATACCATGCTGCCTCCCAAAGCAAGTTAGCTCTGGTAGCTTGAGAGGAGAACTGGAACTGGCACTAGCAGGGAAAAATTAGAAGCTGGAGGTAGGCCAGGTAGTAGACTGCCCCTCAATGCCATCCTGCTGATTTTCCTAACAGTTTTCAAAATTCACCATTCATTCCTTGGTTTTGTTAAATGATAGAGTATGAAAGAAATATATGGATCAATTTCTGGAAGTGGGAATAAAAGCAAGTTTGGCAAAAACAGCTGCTTTGAAAAATTTCTTTTCAGGGGCCCAATGAAATAGATTACTACAGAGGACAGGTTCCATGACCTATAGGCTCATACATCTTAGAATCCTAGAATGACAGAACTGGAAAGAACCTGGAAAGAGATCACATTTTACATTTTACAGATGGAGAAATGAAGAATCAGAGAAAGGAGGTCACTTCCTAAATCATAGGGACTATTTGGTCAATTCCTGGGCCAAAATTGTTTATCCAGTTCCCATTCCCATTCCCTGCTTCCTTTCTTAGGTAGCCTGAAGAGAAACCAGCTCATTCTTTTGTTCTCAGAAGGCATTTAAAGGTAAAGGAGATAAGTATGTAAGGAACCAGCATGTTATCTAGGAGCCTACTAGAAAAGCCAGCTTTTTATGCTGTGTTTCTTCCTGGTAGGAGAAATCTTACCGAGTGTAATACGATAACGGCCACAGCTAACACTGAAACCAGCCGATTACTTTTCCTTTCTTCAATGAGCAAAATCTATTTTAGTTATCGGCTTGTAGACATGTTTTAATGTATTGTTGGGGTGGTTGTTTTTTTAAGTGATTGCACAGCACTAACAATTAGAGGTGTTCAAAAATGAAATGAATTACAAAGAGAAAGAAGAGGGGGGGGCATCACTTTCCGGTAAACAAGAAAAAGCTAAGAAGTGATAGAACCAGATCCCCTCAAATAAGTATCTATTAACTACCACTTATATAAGCACTTTAAAGTTCCCATGGTAATTTAAGCTTATTATCTCATTTGAGACTCACAAAAACTATCCCCATTCTGCATGTGAAGAATCACAGACTGGAGGGAGGTTAAGTGATTTTCCCAGAGCCATGCAGTTTAGTATCTGAGGAAAGATTCAGTCTCAGGTCTTCTTGACTCCAAGTCCTATGCTCTATTCACTATGCCACCTAGCTACTATAGTGACAATGGCATAATAGATTGCCCAGCGGGTGGACTTGCACACCAGCTTACATGCCAGGGAAAGAACAGGAAGCCATCTTATCTTTTGTGCCAACCCCTTTGGGTTGTTCATTGAATGTGCCACAGGCTTATGCTTGCTATTATAATCTTCCAGGCTATCTCCATTTCCAGGCCAACATGGTACCTGTGGAGACCAGTCTACCAGCTTCCTCTTATTTTTCCTTTCTTCCCTGTGTCTTGCTCACCAACTTCTTCAGGTGGACTCTAGTTTCCTACCATGATTTATTGACAATTCTTGATCCCAAGAAAAGGTAATTATTTTAAATGATGTTTACTGTAAGCCAGTGGGAGGAGAAAGTACCCATAAGCCTTAGGGCCATTTGTAAGCCACAGAATGACATAATGTAGTTTTAAGGGACCACAGAAGCCATCTAGTCTAGTCCATACCTAAACAAGAATTCCCTTTTGTATATAACATACAGTTTGCTTAAAGACCTCCATAGAGAGAGAACCCACTATCTCCTAAGAGTAATCCTGATCTATATTTTACCACTGGACCCAGATGGCTTCTGAGAAGAAAGTAAGGCTGGTGACCTTGCACAGCCCTGCTTCACTTAAATTCAATTCACTTGCAAGTCATGACATCACCTTCCTGATGTCGGTCCTCGTGGAGAATGAAAGACAAACAAACAACAAACAATGAAAGACAAACAACCTGTCTATTTTTGGAGGGCTCTAATTATTAGGAAGTTTTTCCTTTTCTCAAACCTAAATCTACTTCTTAACAACTTTTATTTATTGCTTCTAATTCTGCTTTGAGGGGCCAAGAGAAACAAGTCTAATCTCCTCAAATTTGTTGGTTAGTCATTTTTCAGTCATGTCTGACTTTTTGTGACCCCTTTGGGGGTTTTCTTAGCAAAGATACTGGAGTGATTTGCCATTTCCTTCTCTAGCTCATTTTACAGATGAGGAAACTGAGGCAAACAGGATTAAGTGACTTGCCCAGGTTCATACAGCTAGTAGATGTCTAAGGCCAGTTTTGAACTCATAAAGATGAATCTTCCTGACTCTAGACTTTGGCACTCTATCCACTATGCCACATAGCTTCCTAATACTTGAAAATAATTACTATCTCCTTCCTAAGTCTTCTCTTTTCCTGGTTGTACATTCACAGGTGCTTCATTAATACTCATATGGTATGCTCATGAAGCCTTCCACCATCTTGTTCCTCTTCCTATGGACACTTGCCAATGTCCTTCCTAAAACCCAACACCCAGAACTGAAACAATACTCACAATATGGTGGTCTGACCAAGGCAAACTGTCGCCAGACTAAACACTTCTCTAGTTTGGAATACTATTCCTCTCTTAATGCAGCCTAAGACTGAGGCCAGGTATGTGTGGTGTTCAGGAGGACTGGCCCCTCTGGGGTGAGGGCTATCCAGCCCTTTTCAGGACTGTGCATCCACTTTGGTGTCTGCCTTTCAGACAGTGTCAACACTCACCTGTGGCTCCAAGAAGCTACAGCATGCACAGTGGCCACAATCCAGTAAAACTGCCTTAGCACATGGGCTAAATCAGGTTAACCAATGAGCCTTAAACCCTTGGGTGAGCTTGGGTGTCTACCCCAAGCACATGAGGACTTCCCTGATGGGCGCATGAGAACAACTTGTTCCAATGGTGATGAAGGCCATTGAAGTAGGGGCTATGGACCACTTAGAGGTTGTTCATACACTGAAGATGGCAAGGTCCTCCACTGTGTCCCACACCATCCCCAGTCATCCTGACTCTTGTCTTGCGAATGGACTTTGAGATGCCTTTGGGATAGAGAGTGAGGCTTATGGCTTTGTACAATTCTGCCTCACTTAAATCTAATCCCTGAATGTCACAGTCCTCGTCTAAAACAAAGGACAAACAACAAAGATTGTGGCCAGTTGGCTTCCTTGAGATGGTTAAAATCAGGATTTGTTGCAGCAGCATTAGATTTGGAATCAGGAGATTAGAATATTCCCACCTCTGACTCTTACTAGCTATGTGACCAGAGGAAGTAATTTACTTCCTTAACCTTAGTTTCCTCCTGCGTAAAATGGGTATAATAGTACCTAGAGCACTTATTTAACAAGGTTGTGCTAAGACTCAGATGAAACACAATGTTCCAAAAGTCTTAGCGCGGTTCTCTGTATATGAAGTATTTTGTAAATTTTAAAGATGTCAATTAATGTCAATAATAATTATCATTTTTTTTTTGGAAGCAATCAGGGGTTAACTGACTTGCCCAGGGTCACCCAGCTAGTAAGTTTCTGAAGCCAAATTTGAACCCAGGTCTTCCTGACGTCAAGGTTGGTGTCCTATCCACTGCACCACTTAGCTACCCCCATTATCATTATTTTTACTGACCAGTGAAAAGTATCCTGTTTTTCTTACAGAGGGCAGGAAGGGGGGGTGAGGGAAAGGAAGTAGGCATAAAATGCCCCATCCTTCATGTAGTAGGTTTGTGATTTAGGGCTGTGTAGTAGATAAATGTGTGTAGCAGATAATACAATGTCGGCCCTGGAAGAGGCTTGCCAAGACTCTCATTTGGAGCAGTATCACAAGCAACAAAATAACATTTCATTTCAATCTCCCCACTTGTACAAAAGTAACAGTGAAGCCTGAAGATGTTTCTACTTAATGGAAGTAGAAGTCTGTTCTTTGCTGATCCTGCTGCAGCTGTTTTCCTTGTAAATTGCCTTCCTATATATCTTTGTGGAAGATAAATTTACCTGTATAAGTACATATGGATAAAGATGACCTAGATCCCCCCACTAGGGGGCACACTTTTCTGCCTTATATTCCATTCTCACCATCGCCCTTCTGGCTCTGCTTCTGATGTTCTGAACTTTGCCACCGCCTCACCTGCCTCTCACCCTGCACCTTTCCTCAGCACTGAAGGATCTCTCTGCCCCTGCAGCCTTATCTCCCTACAAGGATTCCCCAATCCCAACCCCCTCCTCCCATTGGCTAGTTCTCCCTAGAGGCCGCCATTTTGGGGAGGGATCCAGGCTGGCCAGCCTTTATTCTATTTCTGGCTCTGATTCTGACTTTCCATGGACTTCAACACTCTGTATACTCCTTTGCTGGTACCTTCTCTCTCCACCCTCTTACTTTCCTGCTCCCTTTTTGTGGATTCTCTTCCAGTATTAGAATGTAAACTCCTTGAGGGCAAGGGATATCTTTTTGCTTATGTAGTATTGGTATCCCAAGTGCTTAGCAAGGTGCCTGGCACAGAATAAGAAGTACCTGTTGCCTTGCCTCTCTCAAAGACTGACCTAAGAAGCGTCAAAATGATCTTAGTCCCCCACATGTCTTCCCCTATCCTACTCAGTGCCTGAATTCCCCACCATGAGACTCAGTCCTTTGGATTAAGGTATTGTGTCTCCAGAAAGCACCAGGAAATAATCAAACATGTTACCTATGGGAGTTAACATCTTAACTTTTAAACAATTATCACATTATTTTAAATAGTAAGACCTTGCTAGGGAGAGGCTAGTGAGACTTTGATTAAGGTATTTCAGGGATATTATTGCATTACAATGGAAAGAGGGATGCATTTGAATTCTGGTGAAGCCTTCTCTGCTTAATAGTTATGTGACCTTGGGTGAGTCAATTCTCTGAGCCACGGTTTCCCTATCTATAAACTGGGAATCATAAACCAAAACTGTAAAGCTCAAATGAGATAATGTGTATAATAGTATTTTGTAGATCTTAAAGCACTGTACAAATGTCAGCAATTAGTTTTGAAATCTTAGAGATCAAAAAACACAGGAATTAGACTCAGAAAACCTAGGTTGGATCTCCACCTGTGGTATTTGTTTCCTGTGTGACTTTGTGTAAGTCACATGACTTTTCTGGGCTTCTCTTTCCTCCTTTGTAAAATGGAAGAGAGGAGGTTGGACAAAATGATCTCTAAGATTTCTTCTAGAACTCCATTCCATGATCCCACCTCCTTATTTTACAGAGAAGTCAGGCATTATAGAGCTCCCTAGCTAGTCTGGGATAGTGTATAAGTCTTGAGAATTGAGGAATCAGGTGCCAACCTTCAAGGAGACACAAAGAGAAGCTTCATGGCCTTTATGATTTTGCCAAGGACTAGCTGGCTGTCCATGGCTTTGTTATGCTGGATCTATGTATGAATTCATGGGCGGTGGTATTTTCTCTGCCAACTAAAATCATCAATCCTCCTAGTCTCTTTGTCTTATGTGATTCTTTTATCCATTTTCCCACAAGTCCTTCACAAAGATTCTATCCAGGATGCTGGACACCATTTGGGAATATCAGTGTACCACTCAGGTGCTGTCTCTCAGTCTCACTACATCCCCATGTTACCTCCTTTTTAGCTTGTATAGGGTTTCCAATTAGGCCTTTTGACTACATTTTTCACGTTAGTTTTTTACTTGCCTAATCTGAGTTAAAAGGCTTTCACAAAGTATTTACAGATCCTATACATGATTGCACGCCACCATGGGGGGGGAGGGGAAGGGAGGGGAGAAAATCTGAAACCCAAGTGATTGTGGAACTGAATCTTGTAAATTAAAAGTAAATGAGTAAATAAAAAATAAATTAAAAAAAAAAAAAAAGGCTTTCAGCCCACACCTAAATGTGTCTCTTCTGTGCTTGAAGACCTCCAGTGAAATTAAATTCACTACCTTTCAATGAGGACCATTTCACGTTTGTGGTTCAGTAGATTGAGTACCAAAATCAGACACCTACTAGCTGTGTGACCCTGAGCAAGTCACTTAACCCTGTTTGCCTCAGTTTCCTCATCTGTAAAATAAGCTGGAGAAGGAACTGGCAAATCACCCCAGTATCTCTGTCGAGAAAACCCCAAATGGGATCAGGATGAGTAGGACATGACTGAAAAACTACTGAACAACAACATCGCTCTACTTTAAGAATTTTTTTCCCTTGAAATCAAGCAAACTTGCCTCTTTGCAACTTCTACCCATTGCTTCTAGATCTATCCTTTGGGTGTCATGTAGAATAAGCTTCAAGGGCTTGAAGACAGCTACCTTGCTCCCTGCCACCACCACCCCTTACTCCCAACTTTTCTTTTCTCCAAGCTAACCATCGCCCTATCTTTTAATTGATAATGAAATGGTATGAAGTTGAGCCTCTTCAACATTGTGGTACCCCTTATCTGGATAGTCTCCAAGCCTGCGAATATCTTTCTTAAAATGGGACTCCCCAAACTGACCACAAAACTCCACATGTGGCCTGAACAGGGCAGAATACCACAGGGCTATCATCTCCCTAATCCAGGACACTACACTTTTCTTAAAGCAACCTAATATTGCATGAGCTTTAAAAATTTTTTTAAATTGCCCTGTAATTCTTCACTGGAGTTACAAAGGTAGTTATGTGGTATAGTAGAGAGAGCACTGGACCTGGAATCAGGAAAACCTGAGTTCAAATCTAGTCTTAAATAATTCCTAGCTATGTGACCCTGGACAAGTCACTTAACCTCTGTCTGCCCATTTTCTCAACTTTAAAATGGAGGAAGGAATAGCACCTACCTCATAGGACTGTTGTGAGGATCAAACGAGATAATATTTATAAATATATTATTTATACTGTGTATAATGTAATGCAAAATACTGCTGTGCAAATGCTTTCCCTCACTGCCTCCTTCTTCTAGCTCCAACCTACCTTTCCAGTCTTATTTCAAATGATTCTCTCTCCCTACCTCACTGACCTCAGGTATCATGTTCTAACCAAATGGGACTATTTGCAAACTTATTCTATTATTTCTTGGCCTTTTCTCATGCCATCCCACAGGTCTGGACTTCACCTCCCCCACCTCTTTCAAATCTCCTTATGAAGTCCCCCCACCTTCCTTAAAGGTTCAAATCAAGTGTGGCCTTCTTAATGATGGCCCCTTTCTTTTGCCCATAACTAAAATAATTCTCTTCCTCCCGCACTTTGCTTGGATCTTCTCTCTACCCAACTCTCAGTCTCACTTGTATTACATCATAGATATTTGTATATAAGGCTTCCCTCCCTGCTGCCACCTCCCCTCCCTCCCTCAGATCTGTTAAATTTCTTTAAGCACAAAATTAATGTTAGTATCGTTGTGACATTATCATTCCTCAATGCCTAGCTCAGTGCCTTCATTGTACAGAGTAGGTACTTCATAAATATTTGTTGTAAAGTCCATGTCTTTTGGTGGGGGGGGGGGGGGGGAGGGGCGGAGCCAAACTTTGATTTCCTCAGTATAAGCAGCTCCCAGAGTGGACAGTACTTCCACAAATGCAGGTTGGTATCTCATTCATAATTCTGAGTCTTAGAGGGCCACCTGGGGGCACTTTACAGGACATTGGTTGTGGCTTTCTTTCTCTGTGGTTATTGTTGTTTTTTAAATACTTTTCTCTAAGTCCTTGAATTTTCAAACTCAGAAATGGCTGGAAGAGTTTGCTGGAAAGCCTTGTAAGGGATAGTTGCCAGGCATTATGTGGGAATCTGTGCCAACTGGTTTATTATATAAATGGCAAAGACACTAAGGAAGATGGTGGGCAGGAAGAACAGGGATGATGGTGGTGGAGGAAGAGGAGAGGACAAATGGGCTTTTTACATAACAGAAACATCTGTCACCTCTTTGTCCTCCCCAGGACATCCTCCCAGATTACCTGGAGAGGGAGAGGGATGCCTGGAAATGCTGAGAAGCTGCTGTCTGCTGCTTCTGAGGCAGGGGGGATTATCTTGTGTGTGCATCATGAGTCTGATGCTTTCTATGAAGGGAGATTGGAACTCACCCACCAACCTGGTTCTTCTCTCTCTTCCCCAGTTTAAATCACTGGGCACAGACTAAGCCTGCTTTCATATTAGATATGACTGCAGGAAAGACAGCCCACAAAGAAGGAAAAGAGAGCCTTAACCCTGAGCTGGGTAGCAGCAGCCCATTCCAAACCAGGGTGTCTCCATTGAGCAGATTCCTCCAGAGAGCTGCAGAGCTCCTCTCCCTCTGAAGGCGAGGACTGTCACCATGGTAACTGCTAACTCTGCTGGGAAAGAGTCACTACAATGGTGTGCATAAAGACCCCGCTGTGACCCTGGGCGGGGAAGGTGAGAGGCCAGCTGAAGAATGAGGAAAATGAAGAGAAAAAGGAATCCTCTAGGACCAGCCCTGTGCTTCCTGGGAATCATTTCAAAAACCAGAATGACAATGGCCAAGACCTTTAAGGTCCCTTCAGCCCTAAAACCTGCAAACTACAAGAGAAAAAGGTCACTTTGGTTAGTATTGATCTATGTTCACATTATACTCCAGGCCAGACCTACTCGTCTTTCCCTTCTGTCCATGTACAGTCTACCCATTCTTCAAGGCCTAGCTGGTCATCTGTGCCCCATGACACTCTGATTTCTCCTCCCTCCATCCTCTATGGACTTCTATCTTCAGCACTTAAAGTGAATTTCCCCTCTCTCTCTCCCGTCCTTGCTCCCCCCTCAGTCCATCCTTTCTCTATCTGCCTGTCTCCCTCTTGTTATCTTTCTCACACACACAAGCTACATCCAGGATTTAATTAGATTCTGTTCGTGTTATTTGCTATTGCTTCATAATGTCATAGAACTGGAAGGAACATTAAGTGTCTTCTAGTCCAAACTCCTCATTTTACAGATAAAGAAACACCAAAATGGAACCCAAAATTCATTGTGAGACCCAGAGAGGGGAAATGATTTGGCCAGGTCACACAAGTAGTGGGTCAAAGCTAGGTATTGCTTAAAGCATTCTTAATTTGCCAAGTATAACCCACCTCCTGTTTTTAAAGGGTTCCAGGAAAAAGACACATTAGATAAAATGACATTATAAAGGCTCGTTATCTCCTTTGTTAGGATGGTTGAAGTGGAAAATTAGTCCAAGCATATTATAGAAAGCTTTCCAATGTTATGGTTGTTATGATATGTTTGCTTATTACATATAGATTATAGGATCATTGATTTAGACTATCAGAGATATTACAGGCGTTTTCATGTATCTCTTTCTTTTTCATAGACAGAGTGACTTGCCCAAAGCCACCCAGGTAGTGAATTAGACTCACAGCCTGTGGGTAGAAGCAGCATTGAAATCTAGGGATTCTGACTCCAAATCCCACCCCAAATGATGGTGGGATGTGGCATTTGCTAATAGATTGTAAGCTCTTTGAAGGAAAGAATCATATCTTATACCCCTTCCATATAAGAAGTAGAACCCCGAAGAATACTATGCCCATTGTTGTGTTCACCAAATAATTCTTGCTTTTTTTTTTTTACTAGCAAACTTTAGGGAGCAGAGGGGAAATAATGTAGCATTGAGATGGTATGGAGTTAAATGAAACAAATGGCTGCTTGCCCAAAATCTGCTTCCTCTTGCCCTCCCTCCTCCACCTCAAGGCTACCAGGACATCACATCTGTCCAGGGCAGATCTGGGAGGTCTACTGTAATCAAGACCAGTCACCAGAGAAAACAAACAATTTACCACAGGCCACAGAGCTCAGAATCCCTGCTTCCCAGGCTGCAGTCATTTCTATGACACTGGTTAATTAAATCAGTGCACAGTTGAGTTGAGCAGGCATTTTAGCATTTCCTGGAGATTAATTCTCAGAACTATAGACATGATCTTGCAACCTAGTTCTGAGGAAAACAAAATGCTTTGTAATGATCTGTGTAGGTGAGAGAACAGACCTTGGAAGTTGGGAAGTCATCATCCTGTTATGCTCTGAATAGGCCAAACTTTTACCAGGTATAGTCAACTGAATTATCCAGGCCCAGACTACATATGAAGCTTGTATCATCCTTCCACAGGCCCAGAAGCTCTGTTTGGCCTGGGGACTTGCTCCAACCATCAAAAAAATGGCCTCAAACTTAGGGGGCAAATTCCTCCCCAGAGCTCCTGCTAATAGGAGATCCTAGTGGGGCCTACATTGTACCATTCCATATTGAAAGTAATGAAAATGGCATCAGGAAAAGGCTGCTTTTTCTTGTCAAAACTGGCTTCAGGAAAAGGATTTTTTTGGGTCAAAAACACTTTTTGATTTGCTGCAGTTATCTCATTGTGGTATTTCTAGGTTCTTTAGGCAGGGGCAAGTTGACTCTATCTCTGTATTTTTCTTATCCTTCTATTTAAGCCAAGATCCTTCTTTTCTTCTTCCCCTGCCCTCTCCCCACTCCATGAGCTGCTACTTCTTCCTTTGTGAGTTTGATAACTAAAAAGCTGCTTCAGCTGAAGGCATGGAAACTCAGAATGTAAAAGGAAGAACCTGGGGAGAGGCCAAGAAGTGGTCAGTAGAGAATTAACTTCCCTGACAACCTTCTCCTAAGAAGGCTGCCCCGCCCTGGGATCAGAGCATAAAATCAGAATATTTAGGGACATCTGCAGCCTGCCTCTCTATATACAACATTCACTTTGGCAAATTCATTCTCAAGTTTTAAAATTACAGCGGAGTGGTCTGAGCTGAGGTCTTCTTTTTTTTTTTCTCTTTTCAAATAGATGTTGAGCCAGCTTAAAGGAATGGGTTCTCTCCAGATAGATGTATTACTTTCTTTCTTTCTTTTTTTTTGGAGGGCAGTTGGGGTTAAGTGACTTGCCCAAAGTCACACGGCTAGTAAATCTGTCAAGTGTCTAAGCCTGGATTTGAAGTCAGATCCTCCTGACTCCAGGGCCGGTGCTCTATTCACTGCGCCACCTAGCCACCTCAATATATTACTTTCTAACAGCATGTTAATATAGGGAAAAGGAAAAGTATCTATCTCTATATAAATGTTATTTAGTCTTTTTCAGTTGTATCTCATGACCCCATTTGGGATTTTCTTGGCAAAGATACTGAAGTGGTTTGCCATTTCTTCCTCCAGCTCCTTTTACAGATAAGGAAACTGAGGGAAACAGGATTAAGTGACTTACCCAGGGTCACACAGCTAATAAAGTGTCTGAGGCCAAATTTAAACTCAGGAAGATGAGTCTTCCCCAGGCCAGGCCAAGCGCTCTACCCAATGCACTACTTAACTTCTTGATATAGAAAGGTATAGGATCTAGATATAGGTTTACATGGAAAAATAATTTTATGGTGAATCATTGTTCAAATAACTTTGCTTCCAACACAAGATGAAGATTTTCAAACTTTAACTCATCAAGAATCCAAGCAGAGGCTGGATGGTCTTAGAAGGCTAGTTATATCAGGGGTTCTGTTTAAGTTTGGGTTGGCTAAGATGGCTGCTGACAACCCTTGCAACTCTCCAATTCTGAGATTCCATAATTCTGTGGGTGTTCCTCCTCCATGCAGAATTGTAACTCTACGTCCACTTTAGCAGGAGGGTTTCTAGAGCTGTGGTGGCCCCAAATATTCAATAGCTGTTACTGAGCCTTTCCAAAGTTAACTGGGCTGTCCCCAGGCATCTCCGTCCAAAGTCTGGTGTAGTGGTGGTATAATAATATACCTGTGTCTCCAAGCCTGGGAAAGTTACTTAATCCAATTAAGTCTGTTTCCTCTTCTATAAAATGGAGATAATAATAGGAGCTGACTACCTAGAGTTCTGACCAAGCATAATGATATATCTATAAAGCATTTTGTAAACCTTAAGGTGTTATAGAAATATGAACTATTATTATTATAATAAATGGCCCAGGGTCATCTCCACTGAAGGAGGACTGTAGTGGAAGATGATTTTCAATGCTATGCACAAAAAAAATTGTGACATATAGCGAGCAATTTCATGTCGAAAAAAATCTGAGCAAAGCAAACTTTACTTCACATGTGACATGCATATTATTATCATTGTTCAGTCATTTTTCGGTTGTGTTTGACTCTTCAAGACCCCATCTGGGGTTTTCTTAGGAAAGATACTGGAGTGGTTTGCCATTTCCCTCTCCAGCTCATTTTACAGATGAGGGTTAAGTGACTTGCCCAGGGTCACACAGCTAGCAAGAGCCTGAGGCCAGATGTGAACTCAAGAATCTTCCTGGCTTCGGGCCCAGCATTCTGTCCACTGTACCCACTCACTGCCCCCTGCATATTATTACTTATATATATATATCAATTAAAGTTGTACTTTGCTTAGAATTCTTTTTTTCCTTTATGAAATCGGAAAAGTGGCATAGTTGGGTGAGGCCTGGGTTATAATACTGAATGGGAACCTTTTTGCTCTGGCAGCTACATTCTAGTTGCCCATTTCCTAATTTTGAAATGGTCCTTTACCACCCTCTCTCCAAAGACCATTAGATGAGACTGTGTAAAAAAAGGCCTTCTAAAGTTCTCAGAGAAAAGGAAAACTAATCCCTGGATCTACTAGGTGCAGTCATATAGACTACCAACCTTTGGCTGTAAAATGGTTTCCTTCAGTTTTGCTTTTCTAAATTCCCATTTCACCATCATGTCCCTTGCCTAATCTGCTTGCTTTGTTCCTTCCAGGATTACTCACTGTTCCTGTTCCTTGCCCTTATAGTAGGGAGGCAACTTGATAGAAGGCTGGGGCCAAACACAGGGCCCTCCAGCTGCATTTCAGCCTGCAACACTCTGTAATGCAACAGGAATCAGATTAAAATGTAATTCAGAAATACTTACCAAAACAAGTAAAATATAATAGAATAGAGATAATGTTAATATATGGTTTTCTAAATCAATATGCAGGAGCAGCTAGGTAGGTCAGTGGATAGAGCACTGGACCTGGAGTCAGGAAGACCTGAGTTCAAATCCAGCCTTAGACACTTAGCTGTGTGACCCTGGCAAGTCATTTAACATTGTTTGCCTCAGTTTCCTCATCTGTAAAATGAGCTGGTGAAGGAAATAGCAAACCACTTCAGTATCTTTGCCAAGAAAACCTCACATAACCTCACAGAGAGTTAGACAATCCT
This sequence comes from Pseudochirops corinnae, assembly GCA_028646515.1. NCBI lineage: Eukaryota > Metazoa > Chordata > Mammalia > Diprotodontia > Pseudocheiridae > Pseudochirops > Pseudochirops corinnae. The sequence continues at coordinate 81,567,825 of CM053592.1, forward strand.
GAATAACAAAAACAACAAAGTCAGCTAATGATCTCAAATTTCTATTTGAGCTTGACACCATTAATATAAGGAATGAGGTACAGGACTTGGAGTCAAGATTGGAGTTCAAGTCTTGGCCCAGATACTTAGTAGCTCTGTGATCTGAAAAAGTCACTTGACCGTTCTTTGCCTGAGTTTATTCATCTATAAAATGAGAGGGGGTCGACCTCTGAAGTCCCTTCCAGCTCCGTATCTTGGGTCTCTAATGGTTTTTGACCCAGGCCATTTTCAACCAATACCTTCCACTCTAGAGTTATCTTTTATCTATTCTATATATATCTTGTTTTATACCTGTTTATCTACATGTTGACTCCCTCTTTAGAATGCAGGTTCCTTGAGGGCAGAGACTGGTTTTGCTTTTCCTTTTAATCCCCAGAATTTAGAATGCTTAATAGATGTTCATGAATTCATGGAGAGGTAGTGTTGTTGCCTATATGCCTATCAGTCACAACCTTTATTTGAGAGAGAGAGAGACAATAAGAGAGAGAGGGAGAAGGAGGAAAAGGAGAAGAAGAAGGGGAAGAAGAAGGGGAAGGAGAAGGAGAAGGGGAAGAAGAAGGAAAAGAAGAAGGAGGAGGAGAAGAAAGAGAAGAAGAAGAAGAAGAAGAAGAAGAAGAAGAAGAAGAAGAAGAAGAAGAAGAAGAAGAAGAAGAAGAAGAAAGAGAAGGAGAAGGAGAAGAAAGAGAAGGAGAAGAAGGAGAAGAAGAAGGAGAAGGAGAAGGAGAAGAAGGAGGAGGAGAAGGAGAAGAAAGAGAAGGAGAAGGAGAAGAAGGAGAAGGAGGAGGAGAAGGAGAAGAAGGAGCAGGAGAAGAAGGAGAGGAAGAAGATGACAACTTAGAATTAGAATTCTATTCCTGGTTTTTTTAGCTAGGTAAAGGCAGTTTCAAGATCATCTTCAAACCCAAGTCCATCACTTTGTGTCATGCTCTGAATACATGAAAATCATCTGTGTATTTCAGGTATATCAGAAGAGCGTAAGTTTAAAGCTTAGGAAGGACCTTTGAGATACTTATCCAATCTTTTCATTTATAAGGATAAGAAAACTAAAGCTCAGAGAGGTTACATCATTCCCCCAAGGTCACCCAGCAGTAGCACTTGGATTCAAGCCCAGGTATCCTGACTTCAAACCTGATGTTCTTTCTATTGCATTATCTTGCCAGAAAAGAAAGCAAGAACTTCCCTTTCATTCCCTCGTCCCCTCCCTCTCACTCACACACACCCTCCACCACCACTACTTGTTCCCCCCCAAAAAAAAAAATCTTCCAAAAAAGGAAACAGGTACAGCTGGTGGTTACTCCCGTAACTGAAGGTAAGAATTTTAGCAGGGCAGAGAGGAACAGGGTCAGACACTCTTGGAAGAGAAAGACAAAAGGACCAGAGCTGGGGAGCCACATAGGGAACCTGGAGGTTCTTGGGGAGGCTGGGGTTGGAGAACATGAGGAGCAGTTATTGAAAGTAGCAAGGTTGGTTTGAAATCAGAAGACCTGGATTCCAATTCTGGCTCTATCTGAGCCTGGGCAAATTACTGAACCTCTCTGGGCCTGCTGTATTTCAATAGATAATTGTGGCAGATTTTCTGCCAAATTTTTTTTTTTTTGCAAAAAAGTGGAGTGCAACCATTATGTGAAGCTTTTACTTTTCTTTCTTTCCTTTTTTAATTGTGCTGGTTTTACTTTAAGAAATCATTTATTACTAAACTGTCTTTGGTGTAAGATTAGGATACATGGAATACTCATGAATATAGGTTAAAATTGAATACTGACAATGCAGGTGTGCTGAGAATTCTAGGCTCCCTGCTCTTGGTGCTCAAGAGATAAAAGTATATCCAAATGCTACTGGTGAATACATTGCTGCTCTATTTACCTTTTAAACAACATTGATGAATACAATTATACTTTGCAATAATTAGGAGATGAAAAATTATAAACCAATTTTTGAACTTTAAAAAAAACCCAGGGAGCAGCAATTATGTGGTGAGATACAGTATCTCTTCTCATAAAAACAAGGGGCCTGGACTAGCTTTCTTGTAGCTCCACCCTCTGATTCTGTAATAACAATAGCTAGCGTTCATATTGGGCTTTAAGATTTGCAAAGACTTTTACATGTGTTAACTTATTTGATCTTCACAACAATCCTAGGAGGTAGATGTTATTATTCCCACTTCACACATGAAGAGACTGAGGCACAGAATGTTTAAGTGATTTTCCCAGCATCATACAGCTTGAGAGTTTCTGAGGTTGGATTTGAACTCATTTCTTTCTGATGCCAAGTCCTATGTTATTGTAATAGTTATCATGTTGTGATTAACTGGGGAAGAGGATGCAAGAGAGAAAAGGAGAGTAGGGGAGAGTGGGAGAAGAGACAGAGACTCACTGAGAGGCAGGAGAGAGAGAGAGTATAATTGGGGTTCTGGAAGTAATCAGAAAGAAGTGGGAGAGATGGAAAATGTGGACTAGGGGAGGCGACAAGGGGCAAAGGGAAGGGGCACTTGATATACTCAAGGGGTGCCATGTTCTTTAATATTCTGTATAAGGGAAGTCACTCTGCTGGGTATTTAAGTATGTCAGGAGCTGCCTCTAATTCTTACACTACAGATTTCCCTGTGTCATCTCTCCTTTCTCCAATGGAACATTCATACGTCTATCAGAAATAATTTCGTAGTAAATGGGAAATGGTCTGATTATGTCACACACACCCCTACCCCCCCAAAAATCCCACCAAACCATTAATGGCTCCATATTACCTCTGGAATAAGTCTGGCCTTCCAGGCCTTCTGTATCTGACTGCAGCCTACCTTTCCAATCTTATTTCAGTGAATTACCTTTGTGCAGTCAGCCACACCAGATAGTCCATAGTTCCTAGATCTCATTCTGTTCTTGCCCATGTCCATACTTTTGTGCATCATGCCAGAATGTACTCCTCTCTTCAACCTTTGACTCTGTCTTTTGATAGACGTCCTTTTTCTTAAGGCTCCACTCAGGGGCCACCTTCTCCATGAAGCCTTCTAGCTATCCTCAGGTAAAAATAATCCACTCTTGGAACTCTCTCAAACCACTAATATTACCTGTGTGTCATTCTCCTACCAGACTGCAAGCTTAAGGCTAAAATTCTGGGGGCTCCCCCCTTTGCCTCTCCAGCATTTGGCACAGTACTTTGCACATAGGAGGTGTTTAATAAATAGTTGTTGAGTTGAGTCATATTAATTACTTTTGGGGAGTGCAAAATCAATGTGATTTTATTACTGGTCAATCCTTTTCAAGGTACTGGATAGCACCTATGTTATTAGATTTAATGCCCTGTTAGAGAAATAAGGAAATAGAACATTTAAACCATATCTCTTGTTTCTCATTATGTAACTCCATGCTGTTACTTTGATAGAGAAAACAAGACACAGCCCTCTTTTAAATGACTATCCTGATTCTGATTCTTTGGGTAGTGGGGATCGCCCAAAGGGAGGGAGGGTACCTGGATATTAATATAATTTTATTTGGCAAATGTGTGTTACATGACCATTTTTTAGGTAAACAATATTAAGTGATATTTTGAAGACCTTGTAAGTAGAAAGCTGGTCTCACCTGTGGACATATACTGTGGACACACACATGCGTAGCCCTGGGAAAGATCTTCAACGTCTCCGTGCCCCAGGCTCCTCTCCAAGTGAGATTCAAGGTGGAGAACATTAGCCTCTAACTTTCTACTTGGTGAAAGTTTCTTCACCGGGAACCATCTCATACCGATAGATCGGATGCCCTGCCTCATAGCTCCGCAATTTACCAAAGCTTTCATTTATATTATGCTTTAAGGTCTGAAAAGCTTTCTACGTACATCACCCTATTTACCACTCAGAGTAACCCTGCGAGGTGAATGCTATTATTATCTCGATTTTACAGATGCAGAAACAGAGGCGTGAGTAACAGCTACTAAGAGTCTGAAGTGGGATTTGAACCCAGGTTCTCATGATTCCAAGTCCTGGGTTGCATTGCATCTGCTGAGAAATCACGGTTTAGGATTTCTTGGGGGACTAGAAGGGTTGTTTTTTCTTTCAGATTTTACCAGAAGTTTCAGTAACCGTCTTTTCCCTACTAGTGCCAATATGAGCGCCCGCCCGTGTTTTTACACATGCGCCCTGGCCTCTTTTCTATGAAAATTCCCAATTTAAATACCGAAGCAAGCATTGTGTACTCAGCGTCCCACCTAGAATCTGTCGGTTTGCATCCCGTTCCCTGTCCCTCTCCCCAGATCGGCTAAATCCTCCATCCAACCAATGAGTCACTCAGGCAAGGCTTTTCCTGGCTGCGTTGCCCTGGGAGAGGTGTAAACTAGTTGCTGCCTCCTAATCTTGTACTGTCCTAACAATGCGGTGACCAAATTCAGGGGCCCCATCCTTCCGCTCCCCCACCCACCCCCTCCCGCGGCAAAGCATTGAAACAGCTGATTGCTGACTCAGAAGGGGTGGAGGAGGGAGGGAGGGCGGAAAAAACCCCCAGCGAATCTCATCGCAGCTCTCTGCTGCATCCCTATCCCACAATGCCTTGCCCTCTTTGCTGCAGTCTTTTCAATACAAGCTGAGTGAGAAAAAGATGTACTCAATAAAGATTGATTGGTCTGAATCCTGAAGGGGGTCTCCCACTTGTTAATGCCCCAGGAAAAAAAAATTCATGACGACTTCACAGGGGCTTCTCTTCTTTCCTCCATTTTTTCTTTTCATCTGTCCTCTTCATGGATTGGAGCATCACTACATGTAGAGTCCAAGCTAGGCTCTCTGTCGCTAAGCATGGCTGTGCTGCATGGTAGGGCATTTTAAGCAGTGCTTCCAAACTTGAGACATTAGCTGGAATATGCTTTGTTCCTTTGGATTATTGCGGAGCTAACTGCAGCCACAGCCCTTGGGAGGACTTAAAACTTTACTTCGTTGATTAATCTATTTATCTACAGAGATGGGTAGGTCTTAACTATTCAGATTTGCTCAATATTATGCCAGGTGGATATCTGATGTCTCCTTTTCTATTCTGGCTCTTTTTTTTTTTTCCCTTCTCTCTCTCTCATGGTGATGCTGCATGCTCAATAACTATAGGAAATAGAGAGAGAGACTTACTCTATGCTTAAACAAAGGCACCAGATTAACAAGAGTGGGGAGAAAAGTCGTGCAAGATTGTGCTTATCAAGCCTCTAATGTGAGTTCCTAGAATTTTATTATTGTTTTTCTTTACTATGTGTGTGTTTTTAATCTTAATTTGTTTTGAGCTGCTGGGAGGGGTCCTTTTGATTATTTTTCTGTTGGGAGCAGAGAGAAAAGGATGAAACCTTTCATCTGCTAAATTCCACCCTAGTTTTCCAAGGGTGAAAGGGAATATTTAAAGTCACCCATCCCCCACCCCACCTCCTTTCTTAAGAGTACCCCTGCCCTGAAGTCTCCGGTACCATTAGAAACCCATTCATTCATATAATGCAAGACTTGACCCCCTTTGAATCTTAAATGTCATTGATGAGTAGCAAAATAATATGCTGCAGATGATCTGGGGGTTTGGGGGTTTTCTTTCTCTTAATGATTCTCTCAGCCATGAAGTAGTGCCTCACATCTGGGTGGAGTTCTGTAGCAGTGTTGCATGGGAAAAGAGTCTTAGGGCTGGGTATTGAATCCTGAAACATCAGGCTGAATTTCTTACACTAATGGGATTCTGGAGTTTTTATTCCTTTTGGATGTGAATTTTAATTATTGTTAATTTGAAAGGAAAAGGGTAAAGACAAACGGATGTGGTTGTTCTTTAAATGATGTAAATGCAATAAATGTTTTCTAGACCTTAAAAAATACAGGAAAGATTCCCATTTCCCAAAGAAGAAAGAAAGGAGAAGAGAAAAAGACTATTTTGGTGTCCAGGCTTTAAGTGACAGGTGTAGGCTCAAGCCAGGGTATTTTTAAAATTCTTTTTTACCCTTCGGTTTCATTGCATAGATCAGGTTTCTGCAATTCTATTGCTCATGAATAAATTGTAGCCTTTTTTTTTAATCCTTTAGTTTAGATAATATGTAAGAGCATCCATATGAGCCCAAATTAATTTGGGGGGGCCTTTTTTCATGACATACAGGCTTTTTGTGACTGCTCAGTAGATTTAAGAGTTCTCCAAATCTGAATCTCTTTTTTCCCCATGACTTCCATTAATTTCAGCACAGATTCTTTGAGAGTTGTGTGTCTAACCAACTGTGATGTTAAATAATGCATGCCCCTCCCTAGCACACAATGGGAAGTTTGTGTGTGTGGTATGAGAGAGCAGCTTTCTTTCCCAATGTAATGAAATGCCAAAGGCTTCTGTCCAATTTTCTCCTAGAAAGATACAAATGACTATTTAGTTTGGAGGTTTAAAACTCAGTTTAACCCATACTAAAGTCTTTCCTCATTCAATGAGATTTTCCTTCTAAAAAAATTGTAAAGACATGGATTTTCAGTCAATACTTGAGTTTGCACAGACTTGTACATTTTTATGTTGGTCTGTGCCTTTTTAGAAATAAGAGCAAAACCTATCCACCTGTTTCCAGTTAAAGTTATAGTGCTGTAGTAAAGATTTGACTTACACAGTTGCAGAAACCTGTTGGATTTTGTTGTCCAACACATAAAAATAAAAATATTCAATCTTGATCATTTTGAGAAAAAAAATTCTTCACTTTCATTCCTTTAGTTGCCCCCCTTAAACCAATATCTGACATTTAAAGCTGCCATGTTTGACCAGAGATATATCATATCATTTTTACCTGCACCTCTAAAATTTTTTTGAAGATAGCTTTCCTTAAAATGATTAATTTTAGGAGCTATTTTTTTAAAGTGGCAGATTAAATTAATTTTTCTCTATTTGTGGCAAATTGCAAGCAAATGGCCATTAGTTGCTTTATGTTCTTAGCTCTGATGTTGAACCCTGTACCCTGTATTCTGATGTAAGTGGCTTTGTATTCACAGAGCAGTTTCAATATGTCCTAGAAAAAAGATGTCTGCCATTTGACTATCTGAATTTGACTAGATTTGACTTAGAATTTGGTTTTTTCCCTCTAGAATTTGGATTTTTAGATTAGAACAGAAATTGAGTAGCAGATGGGTCTAGGTTGATAGTTAGAATGGTTTTGTTAGAAGGGACTCTCCATGGTTTCTTTCTTTATGTCCAGAAAAAAGAAATCTTTCTCTTTATTTTAATCTCCTGTTCTATTCTTTCTACTCTCTGCTTTCCTTTTATTAAACACATTTCTTATTTTCCTCAAAAACTTGTTATTTTAATAGCACAAGCCTAATTAACTTGCAAAACAGATTTCAAATGGTTAAGACAAGATATTTTCTCTGTAGCATAGCTGTCATTGAGGCTCTGTGCCTTGTGCAATTCCAAATCAAGAGTGGTAATCCCTTTTTGCTACAGACAATAAGGGTCTAGTGCTAAACAGTCTGGTTTGCTGTGACCCTTTCTGCCTTTTGTAGTCCCATGATGCTCTGTTTCTCTGTGTCCTTCCCAATCACCTTAGGATAGCAAAGGGAGGAGAAGTCGCAATGTGATTGATAAGGGGCCAGAAGACCCTACTTGTCTTTATTGCCCCATGGTACCAGACTACGTTTAAACTGGCCTGCTTGCTCAAACACATAAAGACTCGGACTTAGGAGGTGGAAAGAAGCTGAAAGTTAATGCAATAATTCACTTTAGAAATCTGAAGGGTGTTGTGATACTGATGAGCTGTTCCTCAACTTTACAGAGAGAGGTCAGAGTTGGAAGAAATAGGCATATGTAGTTGAAGGAAAAGTATAGGTTTGGGGCTGAGAGAAAGCTCCTTCCTTCCAACAGCAAAGCTATCAGGGAAGTTCTGAGATCTCTGTCCCTGAAAACAGGATAGCGCTTCAGTTTGCAAAGTGATTCCCCAACACTTAGCACAGTGCTTCGGACATAGTAGGCCCTTAATAAATGTTTATTGATTCATTACAACAAACCAGTGAGAAAGTAGATAATATATCTGTCTCCTGTCCCCTACATTTTGCATGAGGAAACAAAAGCTCAGAGAGTTAAGTGACTTTCTAAGTGGCAGAAGGAGACAGATCCCTGTCAGATTCTGGAGGGTCCTTTTCATCCCTAAGTACTATAATCTATGCTCCTCTTTCCACTATGCTTTCTCTCCATTGAAAATTTTTGTATGGCTTGTGTACATTCTTTCCTATAGGAGGGGACTGGATTGGCCAACCTACTGACCTATTTTCCAGTCTCAGGATTCTATGATTTCCTATATTTTATGTACAAGCAGCATATGGTATGGACAGATGTAACATCTGACCTAATAATCTACAGAATAACCCATCTGAAATAAGTTTTATTTAGCTGAAGTCAATATAAATCAGCCACTTTATTTTTCTTTTCTCTTTGATTTGCCCTTTCTTTCTTAAGGTTCAACCCTCATTCTTAATGGAAATTAACTGCCTGTGAGTGATAATATGCATCCATACATCTTCTCTTTAATGATAACTCCTTGTTTTGCAATCATGCTTGTTTAATCCTGTGCTATTACTGATTAGGCAAATTTTTTCCCTCTCTCCCCCCCTTCTCCAAACACTACTAGAATTCCATAATTCTTGATTCAGTAGATTCTTGGCTTTTGTCATTAACCCAGTAATAATAGATCGTACATTATTACCATGGAGATATAAATCTTAAATGGCAGCAGAGAAAGAAAAAGAAGCAATCCAGAAATATGGAATTATAAAAACCAAATCCAATAGCCTAGGGCTTCTGTGTAATCCCCAGTATGCTGCCTCTAACTCATCAGCCATATGAAATATGTTGACTTCCCAAAGGAATCCAAATCTTAGAAAACATGTACTTAAGAGTTTGTTCTCATTTTCTCCATTCCTACTGGGTCCTTCTTCATTGCTTCTCTTCAGTCCCACAGAATTGTGGGTTATATGTGGGGGGGGGGGGGGCAGTTGGGAGTGGAATGGGTCAGGAAGAATGCCAGAGATGCTATTTGATGAAAAAATGCTTGGGAAGGATTTGTGTTTTTCCCAAGGTTATGTTTAGTGCATAATTTCTCCATGAAGAATTTGGTTTAGAATTGCAGACACAAGAGAAAAGAGCTTCTGTCTTTTTATTGGCACATTTTTTTTTTCCGTTGAAAGATCTGATATTTTTCTTTAAAAAAAAAAATCTAAACCCTTTTGGTGATGTGTTTAAATGTATTTATTTTGGGGACGTGTTTAAATGTATTTATGAGCATTGGTATTCAACATCAGGCTAATGTTGAATATTACCTGGTTTTAAGTTCTATGAAGATAATAAGGCCTTGTTTTAATTATCTCTGCATGCCCACAAGTGCCTAGCTAATATTTGCACGGTTGATTTGAGTACTTTGAGTAGTGATGGCAATGAATGAATGAACAATGTGGCAAGGAGAAGCAGGTAAATGTTTGATACCAAAGAAAAAACAAATTATAAAATTTGGTATAGTGTCCCTTTGTACCATCGAATCATGGCAAAGACCTCTTCTATCCTCTCCCACCATGGCAGGTTCCTTTTCCCAATTTAATACCAGAGCATATTAAGCATCTCTCTCTCTATGTATGGCAATCCTGCATTTAGGGTGCTGCACTGTAATAATGCTACATTTGTTTTACATTGACAATGAACATTAATCTCTGTTCTTCATGTGATATATGATCTTAACCTCCCATAATTGGTATATTAGACATTAGTCTAATGTGGTATCAGCCTGATGTTAAATATTCACCATAGTATTTATCTTTCTGTGTTTTGGGTGGTGGGTGGGGAGTTTCATTGATCTTTCTGTTCTCCAATACTTGATTTCCCCTCCTACTGACCTCATACAGGTCCTACCAGTGACAAATTTCCGGTGAGAATATAACAAAGACAAAGCTTGTCACACCCATGGTTTTAACTTGTCTCTTCCATCAACTGCAGTTTTGCTCTTTCTGCATCTCTGGCAGAGCAGTGTTACTACCGTTTCATTTTATTTTCCCAACAATCCCTTATTTTTGCTGACAATGTGAAAGGAAAGAGAATCTGAGATTTCAAAAACCTAGAGAGTAAGGAGACCAGCCCAGTGCCATGTACTTAATGCCCATTTTAAAAATTCATTGAATCCTGAAAATAGTGGTACCATCCAACCCTTGACTCATCAAATGTTAGGACTGGAAGAAAGCTTAGATATCCTC
>CM053592.1:81588418-81645562 GCA_028646515.1 Pseudochirops corinnae
GTTCCACTCTAATTCTGAAGGAATTATTCTCTTCAATGAGCTTTTGAGATTCTTTTTCCATCTGGCAGATTCGACTTTTTAAGGCATTCTTCTCCTTATTGGCTTTTTGGGCCTCCTTTGCCATTTGAGTTAGTCTATTTTTTAAGGTATTTTCTTCTGTCAGGTTGTTGACTCTCTTATCATGATTTTCTTGCATCATTCTCATTTCTCTCCCCAATTTTTCTTCCACTTCTCTTATTTGGTTTTTAAAATCCTTTTTAAGCTCCTCTATGGCCTCTATCCACTTCGTATTTTTCTTGGAAGCTTTTGGTGTGGGAGGTCTGACTGTGTTGTCTTCTTCCTGTTCCATGCTTTGGTCCTTTTTGTCCCCCCAAAAAAGAATCTAAGGTTTGATTGCTGGGCTTGCTTTTCTTCCTTTGCCTGCTCATGTTGCCAGTCAGTTACTTGGCTTTTGGGCTCAGTAGTAAAACTGCTTTCAGAGGGGAGAGCTCTGTTCCAAATTGCTGGGGTTTTTGCAGCTGCCGGAGCTATTAAGAGGCTGCCATTTTTTGCAGCCCTCACCAGCTTTGGCTCACTGAAAACACACCTCAGGACCTCCAGCCAAGACAGAGATCCAATCCAGGCAGCTCAAGGAAAGAGCACTTAGCCTCTGAATGATCGCTTGGCCCCCCCTGCAATCTGCAGGCTGGGAGCTTCTGAAGCAGCCACATGGAGGTAGCTACAGGGCCGCAGCTTCAGACTGCTGCCAGCAGGACCATCTCCCCCAAATTTAGCCTAGTTCCACTGACCTTTTCCCTTTGTCCTTGGCTCTTGTGGTGGTGATTCTGGAAATCACCACAGTTGCTGATGATTCGCTTTTCTGAAAGCCCCCGCCAGGGCTTCTCCTGGATGGCCTGGGGCTGAAACCACATGGGGCTGCTTCCAGCGGGCTGCCTTCAGCGGGAGCTTTGTTACTCCATAATTTTTGTGGAGTCTGGAGCTCTAAAATTTGTTTAGAGTCCTATTTTATAGGTATTTGAGGTGGTATTGGGGGGAGCCATGGAGTTCTCCTGTTTCTATGCCACCATCTTGACTCCCTTCTCTTCTAATTTTAGCTACACTGATTTTGTACATGCAAAACTTTTACATTTTATCTATTCAGTTGTCTCTTCTATCTTTTATGATTACATCTGTCCCTAAGCATTCTTTTCCTAGTCATTTGAGCAAGGTATCTCCTTCCATTCTCATCTAAATTTTTTTATATACCTTTTTGGTTTTAGGTTGTGGATTCATTTGGCAATTAATGTGGTATATGATGTATGAAGTTAGTCTCAATTTAATTTCTGCCAAGCTTTTCTAAATTTCCAAGCAATTTTTGTTGAATAGTGAGTCATTACATCAGTAGTTAGTTTCTTTGGGTTTCTTGTATACTAGTTAGTTTGATTGTTTCTGAGTTTTGCTTATCCAGTCTCTTCCATTTATCCAATTTCTATTTTTAGTCATTATCAAATAGCTTTAATGATTACTACAAAATAGTATATCTTGAGATCTGATAGTGTTAGGCTCCCTTTAGTCATGTTTCCCCTCCCCCCCAATTATTTCTCTTGAGATTCTTGACATTTTGTTCATCCAGATAAGTTTTCTTGTATGTTTTTATTTCTACAAAATAACACCTTGGTAGTTTGATAGCATAGCATTCAATCTCTAACTTAGAGAACGTTGTCCTTTTATCATACTGCATCACTGAATCATAAACAATTAATAGGGATGAGGTAAGGCTTTGAATTATGGTTTCAATGGTCTCTTTACCAAAACAGGTTGATATCTCCCCTACAACTTAGAGTCATAGGGAATTTCCTGGAGCAATAAGGGGTTAAGCAGCTTACCAGGTTAACAGATCTAGTAGGCATCAAAGGCAGTACCTGAACTCAAATCTTATCAGTTCTCTATCTACTGGGCCATGTTGCCTCTGATCAATGAAAAGGTCTCCAATTATTTAAGCTCTTTATTGCTACAAAGAATGTTTTGTTAGTTTATGCATATGTCCTAGGCGTGTATTCATAGACTGACACCACACCCTACCCCACTGTGATTTTTAAAAATGAATTTTATAGTTAACTTGAAGGGAAATTATTTTTCTGTCTCACATGGCTAGGTTTTGTTAGTGATGTAAGGAAAGGCTGATGATTTATGTAGGTTTGTTTTCTGTCCTGTTTAACTGAAGTTATTAACTGTTTCAATTAATTTTTGTTATTAATTGTAATTTCAGTAAATCCACATATCATCTGCACAGAGAGAGACTTTTATGTCCTGTTTGCCCATAGTATGGGAATACCCACAATTTCATATTTTATGTTTATAGGCAGTATTTTTAGAACCATATAACACAGTAGCAACAATAGACATCTTTGGTTTATCTCTAATTTTTTTTAAGGCTTCTATTATTTCTTCATTATAGATCATGATAAAAGATCCAAAAAATGTTCATTGAAATTATCTGAATTGAATTGTGGGTCTCTAGTACCTTTCAGAGAATAGTTTCGTTGTTATTTCTTTTAAGTGTGAAAATGGACACCTGCAAAGACTTAGAAAATTTGGCCCAGTGATAATGATCCCCAGGATATTAGGATGTGTCTGTGGAGTGTCAAAAGGACAGGTGGTATCAGGATAGTTATTTCTTCTACTGGTGCAGGTTGTAAGTCCTTCATCCTTTTGAAGGCATTTTTAATGAGCCTGCCCTTTAACCCCCTCTTCCTCTGCCAAAAAAATCTCATTAGCTAGTGGTTACCTCTTTGTCGACAAACCTTTTTGCTCTTGACTAAACTGGTTGGTTTGGGGATATGATCCCTCCCTTCCTATTCTCAAAGCCTTTTCTAGGTTGCGGCCACTAGGTGTCCTGATCTGTAAAATGAGGGGATTAAACTTGATGGTTTCTGGGGTCCCTTCTAGCTCTAATCATGTAACTCTCTCGTCTTCCATTTCCTCACCTCTTAATGTTGTTAAGCACCTATCTCAAGGTGGTTGTGAGGATCTAATCAGATAACATGCTAGTAATTATGAGGATGATGCATTCATTAAGTGCCTTCTATATGTCAGGCATTGTGCTAAGAACTTTATAAATATCATCTCATTTGATCCTCACAACAACCCTGGAGGTAGGTGCTAATATTATTCCAATTTTACATTAGAGGAGACTGAGGCAGACAGAGGAGTGAGGTGACTTGCCCAGGGTCACATAGGCACTAATAGAAGTAGTTAGTATCCAAGCCTGGATTTGAACTTAGTTCTTATAATTCTAGTCCCAGTGTTGTATCTACTTTGCCACCTAGCCACCTTGACAAAGCATTGTAAAAGGACTTTAATGGACTTTAATAATGACTTTGATAGCCCACCCCAACTCCCCAAAGACTTTGGACTCACACAGTATGGGTTCAATACTAGGATCTGACCCCAAAAGGTCGTAGTCTCTTTTTGACTCCCTATTCCTCCACCTTTACAAATCATTGTAGACTACCATTGAATCATAGATTTAGAGCTAAAAGAGACCAGGTTACCATAATCATTTTGTATAATTGTTCTCGTTCATTTGTGTCTGACTCTTTGTGACCCCTGCGGGGTTTTTCCTGGCAAAGATACTAGAGTGATTTGCCATGTTCTTCTCCAGCTCATTTTTTACAGATGAGGAAACTTGAGAAAAGCAGGATTTAGTGACTTGCCCAGTGATTTGAACTCAAGAAGATGAGTCTTCCTGACTTTAGGGCTAGTGCTCTATCCACTACACCACCTAGCTGCCTCATTTTACAAATGGGTAAATCAAGGCCCAGAGAGTTTAGGTGATTTGCCCTCAGTCACATGAGAAGTAGGAGCAGAACTAGGATTCAAAACCACACAACGCTCTTTCCACTGCACTTTATTTTCTGTTTTCTTTTCCTTTTTTTTGCTTTTTTTGGAAGAGGAAGGCAGGGCGATTGGGGTTAAGTGACTTGCCCAAGGTCACATGGCAATGACACTATATTTTCTCTTCAGCTTTTTATTCATTTTCAGAGTCACACAATTGCACTCTTCTGAATTACTGAGCAGCATAAGGGACTGACTCAGTTTCCTGATCTGTAAAATGAGGGGATTGAACTTGATGGTTTCTGGGGTCCCTTCTAGCTCTAAACCTATGATCCCATGGAAATCCTATGAGTGGTAGAAGCGTGTGAATCTCTAGGAGATCCTGAAAGCAGGTTGAAGAGAATCAGGATATAACCTTGATGCAGATTTGTATGTCTTCCTCCTGTTTTAGCCAGTCTAAAAATCCAGATAACAGTAAACTGTAGCTGGCCTTGCTCTTTTCTCTCTCCACTTTTTAGAATGGGAATGAAAGAACCACCTGCCTCTTAGTGTTGTAAGGAAAGTATTTTGTAAGTCTTAGAGGACTAGATTAATATACCCTGTTTTTATCCTATGGGGTGTTGCCCATTTCAAAGACGTGATTCCAGTTGAGAGTTTCTGAGTGAGAAGTACATTGAAGCTAGTAGCAATATGTGTCTGTTTGACATAAAAGAAATCTTAAAATGCATCCAATTCCAATAAAGCTACTTCCGTAGAAGGAATGGATGGTGATAAACATAAACCCAATGGAGAGAAGGTGGCAAACATTGACAAACTGGGGGTTGATGGACTTAAAAGAAAACACCAGGAAGTACACAGAATTTATAAGGACTAGAGAAGGTTAAATCTAATCCAGGCAGCAAGCCAGAGGGCAGAAAAATCTATGACCTACTCCCTCAAGTCCTGTTAATCTCATTTAGCAGAAGAGAGTTTGCAATTCCTGAGCCAACATCTTTGAGTAATTAGAAGTTATTGCTTTAAAAAGAAAAAAAAAACATACACACATGCTTTTCTATACACTTCAAAGTTTCTTTTTTCTCTCTCTTCATGATATTTGAAAGTTTGGTATGATTCAATCAGTATTTATTCAGTATTTCCTAGATTAGTTGCCAGCTTTAGAGAAGGAAGGGGCCCCACAAGCCGAAATGATTGGGGAGGGAAGGGTGATCCTGATCCTTGAATGGAGCCTGGGATTCTAAGAAGTGAAGAGAGCGTTCTGAACATGGAATCAGAAGATGACATATTGTTTATGGGGGAAAAAAAGAAATAGGCTAGTGTGCCTAAAAAGTAGGGAGGGTGAGTTAGTGTGAAATAACTCTGGAAGCATAGAATGAAATCAGATGGTGAAGGCTTTACAGGTCAAACTGAGGATGTTTCATTTTATCCTAAAACTCAGAGGGTGCATAAATGCTATCTGTCTGTCTATACACTTATATACATGCACATATGTGTATGTACATATACATGTAGGTATGTGTGATTAAGCTGTGTGTACATGCATGTATATATGTAATTATACTATATGTATATCTATGCCTATATATGCATATACATATATACACATGGGTAGGTATATACATATATACATGTATGTCTATAATGTATAATCTACATGCTACGTTTTACACCTATGGTTGTTTTAATAATATCACCACAATTTTATAATACCTGTACAAATGTACAGTATTTGTACATGTGTACAAATTCATAGAATGTAAAAACTCAAAGTGACCTCACAATTAAACCTTTGAGTTGACTTTATTCTACCCACTTTACAGATGAAGAAATTGAGGATTAGAGAGACAAGTGACTTGCATATAGTCCCCCCAGTTAGTATGTATCATAGGGGAGATTTTAACCCAGGTATCCTGATTCCAAGTGCAGTGGCTTTTCTCCTATACCACAATTTCTATTAGTGTGGAAAGGGCTAGTAGAATGTAGTGAGAGTAAAATTTTCTATAGGCTGAATTTCCAAGTTACCACAACAATGTAGGAATGGCTAAAATTGACAGCCTTCATCAATTTCTCTGGTTCTTTAGGGAAGAGAGGACAGTATAGGAGGGAAAAAAAGACAGAGAATTGAAAAGAGGTGTTCTGCTAGATCCTGAAGCCCAACTAAGCTACAGGAGGGAGGGAGGATCCTGGAAATCACAGGTCCGCAGAGTTAACCCCAAGCCTTGAACCCCTAGCTTATATGCCATTTTATGAAGAGGTTAAGAGGTTTCAACTTCAGCTGAGTTAAAAACACCTTTTAAAAAGAGCATTTATTTTTATTATTTGTGCCAGAAATCATATGCCATCATTATCACCATCCCAGCTGCCTCAGTCTGAATAGTTTAGACCTCTCTGAAGTGCAGATCTTCCCCAAGAGAAAAATAAACTCATTCTTTGTTAAGTCACATAAGTCTTTGAGTGCTGGGGTTCTTCACATTGTAAAATTTTATATTCCATCAAGAGCCTTTGAAAAATTAGTAGCATATGATTTGAGTTATCTTGTCGTTTCCTTGAGGAGGGCAGCTGGGGGCCACTGTAGTTTCTAGGCAGCTGGCTTCCATATATATACCCACATGGAACTAGATCTGCTCTGCTGCATCCCAGATAAATCAATCACTGCAACTAACTGCCAGGGTAAATCACTTAAAACAATTCAGGAGTCTGAAAGTTAATAAAACAGGTCCATTTACAATATGCCAGGAGGCTGCTTGATACAGATTAGGACATGGGGACCAGATCCCATCATCCATTTGAAATATTCTGATGCTATATGGCTTCTAATTAAACTATCTTGGTACACAGCCCGAATAAAAAGTAGAAAAATGAGAATCCTGTCCTGGCAGAACATATGGACCAAAAGGGTTCTCTGCCCACAGGGCAGCCATGTCTTTTCTTAATTAGCTCTATGCCTCACAAGCCAACCAGGGGACGCAGATCACCCTTTACACAGACCTGCTTGTTTGAGTTTCAGACCACCAAAGAAGGTAAGTTGCTTGAGTCTCTGACCAAGAAAGAAATTAAATTGTGTAATCTAGCCCAATCCAATAAGCATTTGTTAAATTACCTAATATGCGTGAATTACCTAGGACTACAAACACAAAAGAAAAATGGATAACTCATTTGAAATTACCCATTCCTAGCCCCTAGAACTAATTTTAGAGGTCTGGTTTAGTAGTTTTTGTGGAAAGAGACTGAATATAGAGTCAGAGGACGTGGGTTTGAATTTCCTTACCCTAGTGGAACTATCTAGGTCAGTGGTTCTCAACCTTCCTAATGCCGCGACCCTTTAATATGGTTCCTCATATTGTAGTGATCCCCAACCATAAAATTATTTTCATTGCTACTTCATAACTATAATTTTTCTACTGTTATGAATTGTAATGTAAATATCTGATATGCAGGATGTATTTAAATTGAGCATAACCCACAGGTTGAGAAACGCTGATCTAGGTCTACTTCTCTACTCTCAGAAATGTAATTATATTTTTGTCAAAGTGAATTCGAAGAGATAGACTAAGGAAAGACAGTAAGTGCTAAAATTATACTCAGGAGTTGGATATGAGTGGGTTCTTTTTTTTTCTCACTACAATAATTCCATTCAGTATGCATTTTTTTTCTGGGGGTGATCTATGAACTTTTTCAAAGGATATTTCGTTTTCTACGCTCCAAAGTTCTGGGCAGTTCTTAGAGCTAGGTGATGCCGCGTATAGAACACTGGGGCTGGAGTCAGGAAGACCCATCCTCAGATGCTTATTAGCTACGTGACCTTGGGCAAGTCACTTGACCTTGTTTGCTTCAATTCTTCCTTATAAAATGTTCTAGAGAAGGAAATGGCAAATGACTCCAGTATCTTTGCCAAGAAAACCTCAAACTGGGTCACAAAGAGCCGGGCACAACTGAAACAGCTGAACAACAACAATTATCCTATTTAGTTGTTGTTGTTTCCTGTATTATAGTGCTGAGACGGTGTTGTTGTTCTATCATGGTCTGGGAGGCCTATGATCCTTAGGTTGTCTCTACACATACTGTCTTCAAGATCTGTCTGTTTTGCTGGCGTAGTGAGAATATTTCCTTTTAGTAACATTTTTTTATTGCTCTTTCTAGGTTGTCCTCTTCTGTGTATCCATGTGTCCCGTCTGTTGTTCTCCCTTTTGTTTCTTTGGTGAGACTTGCCATTGCAGATTTCAGTTTTTCAGCCCATCATTTTTGCTCTGCAGGCTATAAATTCTATTCTTGTAACACGTATGTCTCTTTGGAACCACTAAGGAACAGTGCGTTGTTCTGCATTCTCCTCACATTCTCCAGGGTCCTCTCTCATTAAAGTATTAGATCATTTTCCTTTATTTCACAGTATTCATTCATAGTTTCCTGATCTCATTTACTAGATCTGGAAGCCATATTTCCTTCTGTGGTTATCGTTTTCTCTGTTGATTTATCTGCTTATGTTCAAGGTCTTTGAGATTTCTTCTTACTGAAATCTTTGGTAATTTCAGTCGGTTTCTGACTTCCTTTCTTCTGATGATGGTGATTTCCTTGGAAGCTGGATCTCAAAGCATATCAGTCTCCTCCTACTCTGGGAAATTTATGGTTTGTTGGCTTAGGTGTCTGCCCTAAGTGACTGTTGGGGAGATAGGTCTAGTCCCAGTTGGATACTGAGCTCTTTCCCTTTGACTTAGTGCATTGCTGCACAGCCCTTTATGCACATGCATTCATTCACATGCACACCCACACATCACATCCTGTCCTCTTATCCTGTTCCATTCTATTTGTTTCTCAGTTCTCTGACTCAGCACTGGCTGTTCAGATTGCTGCCCTCTGATGCTACTGCCTGCCATTGACTGTTCAGATCTTTGCAGCACTGGTACTATAGGATTGCCTGACTGTGCTGGCAGTCATGGCAGAGCAGACTCTGAAGCCTGGAGCTGGGGTCTTCACAGATACTGGAAAGAGAGAGAGGATGGATGTAGGGTTGGGTTTTGCTGTAAACCTGTGCATGAGAAAAGGGGGAGGCGATGCTCAGGATCAGTAAGCATCAGTTTGTGGGTTTTTTTTTTAAACCTTCTTTTAGATTCTGAGTGTCCTGAATCATGGACATAACTGAAGTTGCTTTATCTTTGGCATATAACTTCTGTTTTGGAAATGTTTGAGATATTGTTGGGATCAGAGAAAATTATTTTGATGTTCATATTACCCAGAAGTCTTCCTGATAAACACTTAATAAGCACATACAGGGGCCAGCTAGGTGGCACAGTGGATAGATTTCTGGGCCTGGAGTCAGGAAGACTCATCTTCCTGAGTTCAAATCTGGCCTCAGACCCTTGCTAGCTGTGTGACCGTAGGTAAATCACTTAACCCTTTTGCCTCAGTTTCCTCATCTGTGAAATGAGCTGGAAAAGGAAATGGCAAGCCACTTCAGTATCTACACCAAGAAAACCCCAAATAGGTCAGGAAGAGTTGGACATGACTGAAATTACCTAACAACCACCACAAGCACTTGCAAAGCAATGTACTAGGCACTGGGGATGTTGATAAAAAAATGAAAATAAAAACAAAAAAATCTTTGCTCTCAAGGTCCTTGAATTCTACTGAGTGGGTAGGGGTAATGTGCATCATATATACTGATAAACACAGAATACATACAAAAAATATTTCAGGAGAAAAAGAGAACATTAATTACAGGGGAGACATCAGGAGAGTCTTCATATAGGAGGTAGGAACTGAGCTGGACTTTGAAGGAAGTTCAGGATTCTTTGAGCAGGGATGAAGAGGGAGAACATATGTTAGAGATAGAACATCATGTACAGTGACCACCTCGCTAACCAAGTTGGTTGGACCATCGGATGTGCAAAGGGAAGTCATGTACAGTAAGCCTAAAAAGGTTTCCTGGAGCCCAGATTGTAAAAGGCTTTAAATGTCAAATGGAAGAGTCTGTATTTTAACCTCAAGTTGACAAAGACCCACTGAGGATGTCTGAGTAAGGGGGTTGACATGATCAGACTCAGATTTCAAGAATATCAATTAGGCAACTATGTGGAAAATGAATTGGAGAAAGGAAAAACTGAAAACTTGTTTTTTTATTCTAAGGTCTATTCAGATCATTGACTTTTGTCCTATCTTTTATGCCACTACCCCACATGTCTAGATTATTTTCATTGGGTCTTCCTTTTTTTTTTTTTGTTTTGTTTTGAGGAATTCAGGAGTTAAGTGACTTGCCCAGGGTCTCACACAACTAGTTAGTGTGTAAATCTGGTTTTGAACTGAGATCCTCCAGACTCCAGGGACTGTGTTCTATCCACTCACCACCTAGCAGCCCCCAATTCACTCTTTATAGCAGGACTTGCTGCCTCTAGGTCTATCCCATAGCCCTATTAACCATATCATTTTTAGCAGCCACAACTCCAAAAACAAAGGCTAGCTAGTAATAACAATAGTATCTGGCATTTATATCGCATTTTATACTACAAAGAAGTATATGAATCAGCTACTTCTGAAATACTGTGGGATGGTGGCCACATCCCCCACCCCATTCCCCAAATGCCCCACTGAGTCTGGGCAATAGCCCAGGCACACAGGTGGACAAGTTTACACCTCTTCCTCTGACTCTCTAGTCGCAGTGAGGATGAGGTAAAATAACTTATCCCCTTCCTCCTTCCCCCCTCACACACATAGACACACACACACACACACACACACACACACACACACACGCTATGATGGGAAGAAATCCCATTAGCTCTATGGGAGGTAGGAAGCAGAGGAAGAGCTTCCCATTGCTAATGCACACGATCCACGTCTTGTCGGAGGAGATCTCTTTAATTTTCTGTGACTTTGACCTCTGTCTTCAAACTGGGTCCCCTCATGGTAGTGATAGCACAGGATTATTGTGAGCCAGAGCAATTGTGAATGAAAGCATTTTACAGTTGCTGGGTATGAACAAACTGGAAATAATTTGTTCATCTTTGGAGGCAAACCAGAGTTGGCAGGCCCATAGGAACTACATTGACTAGTGACATGTTCCCAAAAGTCCCCCAAGCAGAGACAAAGGAGAAAATTGTGTATGGGGGGGAAATCCCTACTTTCTTCAATATTGTTTTTTGTTTTGCTTGAAAAAAATGTGGGTTATGAACGTTTTTTAGAATAGCTAAAACACTTACGACAGTGCTACTCTCACTCGTGTGATTTTTAAATATTAACTACTTAAATTATTTCTATAAATTTTCTGTTACATCAGATCATCAGAATTTATGTACACAGAAGACCAGAGCATGAAATAATTTAAATGCAAGACAAGGATTTCTTTTTGACTCTAACAGACACCAGCAATATTTTTTAAAGTTTTATTTGATTTTTATATACTTTTTTTTACCTCAAACTTCATCCCCATTGAACTCTCCCTGAAACGAAGAGAAAGTTAAGTAAACTGACTTGACAATTGTGTCTGACGATGTATACCGTATTCTTCATCCATAACCCCCCAGCTACTGAAATGAAAGAGGTGTGATCCATTATCAGTTCTTTGGGACCAAGATTGGCCATCAACATTAATTGTTCTGTGATAGCCTTTTAATGTTATTTTTGTGTACAGTATTTTAATTATTGTCTATCTTATCCTTCTGCCTGTGCTTGTTTAACTCTGTATCAGTTCATATAAGTCTTCATTGTTTCTCAGAATTCTTCATATTGATTATTTCTTATAGCACAGTGTAAATAGTAACTGTTTCTCATTTTGGTCAACAACCCTGAGAGTCTTCCCCTCCCAGTTCGATTTTTTTTTTAATTAAAGGGACCATCTACTGACTCACTTCTTAAAGAGACCTACTCACTGAATGGGCATCATCTCACTCAAAATGAGAAACTAAAAAAGACCTTAACTTAAAAAGGCCAGGCTCTCCCATTGCATCGTGGGCCAGCTCTAATCATCCTGATGAATATCAGGCTACTGGACCTAGATGGTTCTGGAGGAGAAAGTGAGGCTGGTGATGTTGCACAGGCCTACTTCACTTAAATCCAAGTCAACTGCAATTCATGTCATCATTCCCTGATGTCATAGTCCTCTTCAAAAATGAAGGACAAACACATAGCGCAATAATACTGCATTATGTTCATATACAAAAATTTGCTCAGCATTCTTCAGTTAGTGGTCACCCCCTTTTCATAGTTTTTTGCTACCACAGAAAGAAACATTGACAATTAAATAAGAGGAGGTAGGCTGACAACCTTCATTGCTTGAAACCTTGCTTTTATTGATTTTTGATCTAAAAGTTGGTGACTCTATTGGCATCCCAGCAGTGTAGCATCAATTTACTTGAAGATGGAAATGTAAGTGATGATAGCGTGCTGAATTTGACTGGATTGCAAAAGAACACACTTAGGTCTTGCTTTTGGAAAGACTCTTTCCAGTATTACAGAATGTTGAAAGTATCTTTGATGTGTGGGCCAGGAATAAAGCCTGGGAGTATGCCAAGTGCATTCATCCTGCAACTTATTGCCAAGAGACCTTTGCATGAGACAGTCTCTGGTTACTTTTATTCCTAGCCTGCTTTAGATTCCTCCATTTTCCACAACAAATGAAGGAAATTGTTCTATTTGGAATGACACCAAATTAATGCATCCTGTGAAGGTCTGAATCACCTTTTCAACATAGCACTAACAAGGGTGGGGTAACTAGAGTCTGGATCTGGGGTACCACAGATAGCCAATATCAAGAGTGGTATCACTAGCCCCATGTTCTATATATTACCACTCCCAGTACTTAACCAAACTTCAAATTGATACACATTGTTGGTCTACTGGGGTGGGGAACCAAAGGTTTTTCTGGATCCTCAAGTACAGCCCATTGACTGAATCCAAAATTCACAGAACAAATCCCATTAATGAAAGAATTTATTCTGAAGTTTGAATTCAGTCAAAGGGCTGCACTTGAGGCCCCAGAGGGCCACACGTTCCCCACTCTAACCCTTTTCTGGGTCCCTCTTTTCTCCCAATTCTCCCAGTTCTTCCCAGGGGATTTGGGTATCATAGACCTTGCCATGAAGGGTAGCACACAAGCAAGACAGCTTTGAAATTAGCATACTGAATTGAGTATAGTATATTCCTTATTAAATTTTTTTCTAAAAAAGCTATACATAATGAGATTTTTTTCTGTTCTTTTCTCTTTTTTTGGTATATGGAAATTTTCATGTTTGTTTTAATTAAGTTAAGAATAATTTTAAAATAATCATAAATAGATCTTTCTGGTTCATTTCTTCCCTTCTCAGATTTGAAAACTCTTGGAATCTTCTCCAATTAGCTTATTTCTCATATATTTAGTGACTCATCTGTTAGGAAAACAAAGGCCAACAGTTGAAATTGAGACTTAAAACATTTATTTGGGATAGAAATGAACAGCAAAACAATAGAAAGTAATCATAACCTGTACTCCCTGTGACTACAGTTTCTCTTGTCCCTTCTTCCCTGAATAATTTGGGATTCATTTCCATCAAAGACTCCCAGCTCCCATAAGGGAAAACTGGGCAGTTTCCCATAGCCAGTGTTTGTCTCAGAGAAGGAGATGGGGGATGAGGTTAAAGATTTCAGTGCAGACAGCCTTGGCATCCCTGCTCTAAAACTGTTGCTCTTAGAATCTGCAGCTCTTCCAAAGCCAGGATCTGCTTGTTCTGCTCCAACAAGGAAATTTCCATCTCTCACTGCTTTTCTTAAGCCTCCTTACTGCCTTTCTCATACTCACCGATATCTTCCTTCTTCCAACAGTTTGTCTCTCTCATCACTTATCAGAGCCTGCCCGGGTAGGTCAGCACCTTGAAAAATCAGGTTACTGCTCTCATTCAGTCAGCTGTGATTCCCTGAGGCCCAGCACCTCCATAAGCTGCCATGTTCTGTATCTCTCCTGGACCCCATGCAGATGGATCGGGAAGAAAGGAATACTAACCTATTTGCCACATTAGCAAATGTATCAACACAGAATGGTAGAAAAGTTTGTTTTAAACTCATTTTCATAAGTATATGAAAATGATAAAAACCAAGTATCACAAAAATCAGAAATTGTGAATGTAGTTGATTCAATATTTACTAAGCACTTACTGAGTACAGAGTTTAGATTATAAATTGTCCTTGCCCTCATGAAATTTAAAATCTGGTAAGCAATAAGACATATCTAACTTAAATACTCAATGTGATAAATATATCAGAGGTGTTCAGGACTAAGCTATTTGTAAGATCCAAGAGAGAAAGAACAGTAGTTACAGAAAGACTTCATGGAGGGGAAACAGTTTAGTTGTATCTGAAGGGATTAGTAGGAATTCGGCCAGTGGAGAGGAAGAAGATGAAGAACATTACAGGCAGAGGGGACAGTGTGAGCAAAGGCACAGACACTTGAGGCAAGAAGATGAAGGATGTGTTTGGAGAGTAACAAGTAGTTTAGCTAGAGCATGAGATGCATGGATGGGAAGGGAATAATATTAGATAAGGCTGGAAAATTATAAGGATGCCAGATTATGGGGACTTTGACTACAAAGCAGAGAAGTACGAACTTTATCCATTAAGCAGCAGAAAACCACTTGAGGGAGCAGTGAATAGAGGTCCTGGAGTCAGGAGGGCCTGAGTTCAAATCCAGCATCAGATATTTAACACTTGCTAGCTGTTTGACCTTGGGCAAGTCATTAACCCCAATTGCCCTGCCTTCCCCACTCAAAAAAAAGAAAAAATCCATTTGAGATTTTTGAAAAGAGAACCGACATCTTTGCATATATTTAAGAGTGAAATAATGTGAAAGATGGATTAGTTCGTGGGGGAAACAGTGGCAAGAAACCTGGTGATTGCAGTAGTCTAGGGATGAAATGAAATAGTGAGCAGGAAAAGTAGATCAATACAAGCAATGTCACTGAGGTCAAATTGACAGTAGCTCAGGTATGACAGATGAGGGACAGGGTATCAAAGATAATGCCAATGTTTTAAAGGTGGGAAATTCTCCGATGAATGTCAGGTAAAGGACCAAAATACTGAAATGAAGGGATGAATGAGTTTAGGAAGAAAGATTATCAGCTCCATTTTGGGTACATTGAGTTTGAGGTGACAGTGGGAAATGCAGCTAAAGATGGACTCAAACGCCGTTGAGAGATACCTCTGGGGAGAGCACGGAGGTTTAACAAAAGACGTTTTACAAAATCTTAGTGAAAAGCACTGACGTATTTTTGCTGCCTGTCCATTCCTTCCAAATCTGCAAGGACTCTTCTACCACTGGTAATATTTTCAAATGGAAGTTTATTCAAGTGAGGCTCTATTTAATGGAATGAGGAAAGGGGAACCTCTGCTGCTCAGCACCAGCCCCAAGTCTGTCAAGGCATAAAATACACGTAATCAGTTCTCTACATAATGAAAAATGGTATTAAAACCCCAGTTTGTGGCTCATTTTAAGCAGCAAAAATACCATATTCTGGCCTTAGGAAACAATATCTTGGACATGATTGTAATGGAATTTTACCTCAATACAATATTTGATAATCTCATATCTTTCCAGTTGCCTTCAAAGAGTAAATAACATTTGCCTGCCACGGACTCACATTTAGGAAATACTATATAAAAAGATTGAGAGGCAGCATGTCATAGTGGCCAGAAAGCTAGCCTTTGAGTCACTAAGAAGTAAATATTTCTCAAATTTGAAGTCCTTTTTTTTATAATATTTTATTTTTTTCCCCAACTACATGTTAAAACACTTTAAACTTTTTTTTGTTAAAGTTTTGAGTTACAAATTCTTTCCCTCCGTCCTTCACCTCCCCCCTCCTTGAGACAGTAACCATAGACTTACTTGGATGTAGAAACCTTAGTATAGAATGAGACTTCTAATCAAATAACACCCTATACTAAACCCTTTACCACCCATCCCTACAGCATAACTACTTTCCCTGAGGAAACTGGTTAAACTTTTACTTTTTTTTTTTGGAGGGGGGGGAAAGCAAGGAAATTGGGGTTAAGTGACTTGCCCAAAGTCACACAGCTAGTAAGTGTCAAGCTTCTGAGGCCAGATTTGACCTCAGGTCCTCCAGACTGGGGCTGTGTTCTATTCACTGTGTCATCTAGTTGCCCCTAAACTTTTACTTTTAAGAAAGAGCCCTGAGCTCCTGGAAATTGATTCAGGGGGTAACCAGACTTACAGCAGGAACCCTTTAACCTAATTAAGGTCATTTCTTATTGCCAACCTTGGCAAGTGTCGGAAAATGATTCCTAGGATGTGCTGGCCCTTTTAACTGTTCCGTTCACTGGATGGGGCTCTTTGCTTAACTTTCACCCTGGGGTTGTTGGAAACCAAATGAGATAATCCTTGTAAAGTGCTTAGCACAGGGCCTGGCTCATAGTAGGCATTATAGAAGTTATCATTTACCTCCCAGGGGCCATTGTAAAGATTAAAAATATAATATACACAAAGCTCTTTGAAATCTCAAAGCACTTTATAAATATCAATTATCAAAGTAAGCAGAAGCACAGAAACCATTTGCATAGAGCTGACAAAAACGTAGAGGTAAGCACCAGTAAAGGACAGCAGAACTCTGATCAAAGCAGTTATTAAATATTTTATATAGTACTTACTATATAAAAGGCATAAAATGGATATTTTACAAAAGATAAAACAAAAATATCTATTATAACTATAATAGCTAGCATTTATATAGTTCTTTAAGGTTTACCAAGTAAATATTTCTTTATCTCATTATTTCATTATCTCAGTTTTTATTATCTCATTTCATCCTCATAACAGTCCTGTGAGGTGATTCTTGCTATTATTATCTGCATTTCACAGATGAGGAAGCAGAGGCAGACAGAGGATTATTAAATTGACCAGGATCACTTCGCTAGTAAATGACTGAGATGGGTTTTGAACTCAGGTCTTCCTGAGTCCCAAGTCCAGTTTTCAGTGTTACATATTATTAATTATTGTTGTTGTTTTCAAGCAAATATAATATATCATTGTAGACAGGGAAAAAAAACAACATGCTGTTATCTGTCCATATGTCAAATGTGGAAACATTCTTGTGCCCCTTAGGTGATGGAATTTTACTGCCAGTCCTGTGAGACTGCCATGTGTCGCGAGTGCACGGAAGGGGAGCATGCTGAGCACCCCACCGTCCCACTCAAGGATGTGGTTGAACAGCATAAAGCTTCCCTTCAAGTCCAGCTCGATGCTGTCAACAAAAGGTAAGCACTTCTGAGGTCTCACTTTTCCTTCCCGATTCACTGCCACGAGGGTGATATTTCTTCTCATTTACTGTCATTGAAAGTAGGTTAGTAGAGTCACGCTACCACTCCAGGAACTGGTGTTAACAGCATCCATTTTCACTACTGCTTACGGAAATAACCATGGGTCAGGTCTTGGCTTTGTGGCTACTCGGCTGGGTTGGAGGCAGGTCTTCCATGTGGCCCTCAGGCCTAGTTGTGTTATGAACAGGAGTGTTACTCTGCAACTTATTCAGCATGTTCAAGGAGCAGGGTGTGCTTACAAAGAAACTAAGAGATTCATATCAGGATTGAGCCTCTCTTAAGCTATGGCCTGACACCGGTCATTGACCATTGCTGGCTCTTGGGACTTTAGGACCATCAGAGAGAAATGAAATAAGACTGTGTTCTGCTATGCCCATGTGTTTATTTGTTTAAGGTGAGTCTCTAAACCTATTTATGCCTCAGTTTCCTTATCTGTAAGATGGGTATCATACTATCTATAGTACTAGCCTCACAGGTAACAATAAAAGATTATGCATGCAAAAGTCGTTTGTAAATATCATATTATTGAAGTCAGAAGAACCAAAGGAACAATGTGCATACTGCCTGTAATAATGCAAAGGCAAACAATGATGAAAGACAGCAAGACTCTCATTTTTCTTTTAAAGCAAAGTGGTGGAGGATGGTATGATGCATGCGCCTAGAATCAGAGGACCTGGGTTCAGATCCCACCTCTGACACTGCCTGGTAAATCATGTCAGCTCCCTGAGTCTCAGTGTCTTCATCTGTTAAATGAGGAGTTTGGACCAGGTGGTTTCTGAAGCCCCTTCCAACTCTAGTTCTGTAAGCCTTATATCTGACTCTTCATGACTCCATTTGAGGTTTTCTTGTCAAGGGTTACTGGAGAGGTTTGCTATTTCCTTCTCCAGCTCATTTTATAGATGAGGAACTGAGGCGAACAGGGTGAAGTGACTTGCCCAGGGTCACCCAGCCAGGAAGTGTCTGAGGTTGGATTTGAACTCATGAAGATGAGTTCCTAATTCCAAGCCAAGTGTTTTATCCACTGTACCACCTACCTACCCCGTGAGCCTATAGTCCTATAAATAGATGGAGAATATTGGAAAATTGGGTTTGTAAAACAGAGGTATAGGGGGGAAAGAGTAGTATTTCATACTGGAAAAAAATTTGGAAATTAAGGAAAAGTACACAGAGATCTCTCAATTCAAGGAGGCTTTCATGTTGATAGATGAGCCCATAATAAAACTGAAAGAAATCTTAGATATCTGATGCAGCTCCATCACTTTACAGATGGAAACTGAAGTCAAGAGAGGTTAGTCACTCATGGGAAGTCACTGTACACAGGAAATAGCAGAGCTGAGATTTGAACTCAGGTCCTCTGAATCAAAATCCAGGGCTTTCCCCATTATGCCACACTCAACTTCTGTTTTGTAATGCTTTTGATTATAATAGAATTTTATGCATGAAATATATTATTGCTATTTGATGAGCCTGGGTTTGATTAGTGGGTTCATTATTTGGCAACATTCTGAAGAGAAAAATGTCCATCTGGGCAACTAGGTTTCTTTTTCTTCTTTTAAGGGAAAACCTTTTTTAATTGTACTTTTTCAATTAGCAAATATCTATTTTCTTTCCCCCACTCTCCCCCTAACCTAAGGAAGGAAAGAGGGAAGGAAGGAAGGAAAAAGGAAGGGAGGGAAGGAAGGAAGGAAGGAAGGAAGGAAGGAAGGAAGGAAGGAAAAGAAAGACAGATAAAACCCATATAACAAATAGGTGTCTTTAAGTAAAAAAAAAAAAATCCACATGTTGGGAATGTCCAAAACTATATGTCTAATTCTGCATTTTGAGTCCATCACTTGTCAGTCATTCTTCATCACAAGTCCTCTGAAAGTGGAGTTGGTTAGTGCACTGATCAGTGTTCTTAAATCTTTCAAAGGCATTTATTTTTACAGTGCTGTTTTTATATAAGCTTCTCTCTTCATGCAGATAGTTTTCTTTTAGAGCTCAGGACTGATCTAGAATGAGTTTCTTCACTGATAGTTCCCTATATCAATAAAATCACAGGTCTAGCAACTCCTCTTGATACCCCCCATAATCACAATTTTCCATTTCCAAAGAAAGAGCCTTCAAGCTTTACAAAGCTCTTTATGTGCAATCATGCTGAAAGACATAGAAGTGATTTTCTGATTATGCATCATGTTTGGAAAACTAGCAACATTATAGTTTAGTGCTATTTGCTAATAAACATTTACTAAATGCCCATTACTATGTTCCTGTCACTGTTCGAAGTGCCAGAGATACTAGAAGAGACAAAAGAAAGCCCCTTCTCCCAAGAAGTCAAAAGCTAATGTTAGAACTTTGTTTTTAAAGGCAGCAAATTTGAGTCATGATTTTCTTCCCCAGGCTCCCAGAGATAGACTCTGCCCTTCATTTCATATCTGAAATCATCCACCAGTTAACCAACCAGAAGGCTAGCATTGTGGATGACATTCATTCCACCTTTGATGAGCTCCAGAAGACTCTAAATGTGCGCAAGAGTGTGCTGCTCATGGAGCTGGAAGTGAACTATGGCCTTAAACACAAAGTAAGTGCTCAGGTCTTTGATTTTTCTTTCAATGAAGTTTGTTTTCTTGTTTTTGAAGTAAATGCATATTATCTGTGAGGCAGGAATTTACCTTATTGGGTTCCAAAAGTGCAGAGAGATTCCCTAATGGGTACTGAAGGTCATACTGTACTTTGTGTGCTTCATAAACTCTTCAGATGGCTGCTCAGGGATGTTTTTCCTCTTCTAGCACCAGTAAAGATCTAGGATCTGAAGCACACTTTATAGTAAATGATCCTTCTCCATTCTCCCCATCCAGCACACACACACACACACACACACACACACACACACACACACACATCACTCTAATATATGAATGATTGCTACATTTAAAAAAATATTATTATAAACATTTATTCAGCCTCTCCCTCCCACTATCTCCTCACAATGGAATAATTTAAAAAACAAAAACAAAACCGTCATGGTAAATACATAGTCGCTCAAAACAAATGTCCACAGTTGTCATGTTTAAATATTCATGTCTCTCTCGGGATTTTAAGTCCCTCACCCCTTTGGCAGGAGGTGGGTAGTATGAGTCATCTTTGCTCCTCTGAGCCCCTGGTAGATCATTCCATTAATCAGACTCCTAAAGCCTGACTGCCACATCTTTAGTGTTTGCTCACTAACGCCTACACCATTCCCTACAAATAAGCGTCAGCCTAAGCACAGATAAGCAATCTCCATGTGCGATAGTTTGCCTAAGAACAAAACCAGGGATAAAAGTAGGTGGCACCTCTAGCCCCGAAAGGCGTTTTTGTTGGTGTATTTTTGTTTGTTTTGGTCTCTGCAATGGCGAGAGGAAAAGCCTAGAACGATGAATATTTCAGATGTCAAGAGGATCCATTTACTTGCCAAGCTCTTTATAGTGTGGTGCTCACCTGCTCACATCAAAATCCTGTGCCCTTTGAAATAGACAAAAAGCAAGGACAGAGAAGGAGGAGAGGTGTCTGCCTTCAAGGATTCTGAAGCACTAAGGATTTTCAAAGATGCCAAATATACCAAAACAAGCATCTGCTAAGTATTTATTGTGTGTAGGGCACTGGGCTAAGCACTGATGTACAAAAGTAACGCAAAAACCCACAGACTCTTCTCAAGGAGCTCCCAATCTAATAGGAGAGATAACGTGCAAAGAATTATGCACATAGAAGATATAAATAGTATGAATGGAAGATGAATAGTGGAAGTATAAGGAAGTTGGAATATTTCTTTCTGTTTAAATCTTGCTATTACTTATAAACTTGCCCATGTGACTCTGGACCAGTCACTTATTGTTCCTGGGCCTCAGTTTCCTCACCTGTAAGATGAAGCATTGTAAGAGCCATCCAACGAACAGGTTTGTAGCCTTCTCCTTATCTGCCAAAGGCACTACCACAAAGAACCCCATCTCCTCCCACCATTGCTTCTCCTTAGCCTTGCTTGGACCAATCTCATTTTGCTTGTTTGATAATGAAACATGTTTTCTAGTTGTAAGGTCAAATCTTATTCTTTCACTAAGTGAGCATCTTGCTTTGCCACAGGTCCTTCAGTCACAACTGGATACTCTGTTGGAGGGACAGGAGAACATCAAAAGCTGTAGCAACTTTACTGCTCAGGCTCTCAACCATGGCACCGAAACAGAAGTTTTGCTAGTTAAGAAACAGATGAGTGAGAAGCTCAATGAACTTGCTGATCAAGACTTCCCCTTGCAGCCTCGGGAAAATGATCAGCTGGATTTCATTGTGGAGACTGAAGGACTTAAGAAATCTATTCACAACCTGGGGACTATTTTAACCACGAATGCTGTGGCCTCTGAGACAGTTGCTACAGGCGAAGGTCTGAGGCAGACTGTAATTGGACAACCTATGTCTGTTACTATAACAACCAAGGACAAAGATGGGGAGCTGTGCAAATCTGGAAATGCCTATATCACTGCTGAACTGAGTACTCCTGATGGCAGTGTGGCAGATGGAGAAATACTTGACAACAAAAACGGTACTTATGAGTTCTTGTATACTGTACAGAAGGAAGGAGATTTTACCCTCTCCCTGAGACTCTATGACCAACACATTCGAGGCAGCCCATTTAAACTCAAAGTGATTCGTTCAGCAGATGTGTCTCCCACAACTGAAGGTGTTAAGAGGCGTGTTAAGTCTCCAGGAAGTGGTCACGTGAAACAAAAAGCTGTGAAAAGACCTGCAAGCATGTATAGCACTGGAAAAAGAAAAGAGAATCCCATTGAAGATGATTTGATCTTTCGTGTAGGTAAGGAAAATGTGGAAGGTTACTGATTCAGACATTGGGAAAAAAATTCTTTCTGTCTACTGATAGCCTGAAAAGTTTTATTATATGCAAAATTTATTGAAAGTTAGAACTTCCTGTGTGAAAAATGTTGCAAGATACAAGTCTTTCCAGTTATGTGAAATTATCAGGTCTCCTGTTGTTTTGTGTGTACATCATATTTCCTAGCTTTCTTGAGGACAACCAATATGACTTTTTCATTTATATTCTTGGTTTCTAAAAATTAACACCAGTGTGACCCTGGACAAGTCACTTTGTTGAAATGAACCGAATGTACATCTGGGTAGAATTAGCTTTTTGTTTTGCTGTGCACTTCAGTGAATTGAGTCTTAAATACAACCTGTAGCTATAGAGGAATAGAATTGGAGTGGATAATTGAATGGTCGATAGTCCCAAAATTTTGTGAGTTTCAGCTTCATTGTCTGACCCATCTTTTATGAGAACTCTAAGATAGCTAAATTGACTGGCTTGAGTTTCATGCCCATTCAAACTCTGCAATTAGAGGACCAAAAAGAATTAACTAAAATGCAGGTAGGAGATAGGGAATAAGCAAAGGGTGTGGCTAATCAGCTCCCAAATAATTGAGAATCAACTATACAGCTGCATCTGTCATTGGCAACTGGAAAACACATTTTATTATTCAGGCATTATGGTATAATTGAAAGAAAGATGGATTTGGAGTCAGAAGACCTGGGTTTGAATTTTGGCTCTGTAACTTAATACTTATGTGAGTGAGTGAGTGAGTGAATGAATAAATGAATAAGTGAAATGAAATTTTTATCACTTGTCAAGCACTGTGCTCCAAATACAAAAGCAGCATAAGTCCCTGCCCTCAAGGAATTTAGATTCTAATGGTGGAAGACAGAAAATACAGGGGAGTCATATCTAGGAAGAATACTTTGGTCTGAGAAGTGGGGGAATGGTGAGTAGAGCCATAGATAGGAGAATTGATTGACACGCCTTTTATAGTAACAGGTATTTAATTACATTCCATAGCAGAGGGTGGAAATTGGGAGGATAAGAGAGAAGAGAAAGGCAGTTAGTATTCTTTTTCTTCTTCCTTCTTCAACCATAAGACAACAGCCTCCTCGTTCTCGTTCTTGTCCTCGTTCTCCTCCTCTTCCTCCTCCTTCTCCTCCCCCTCCCCCCATCCTCCTTCCCCTCCCCCCGCCCTCCTTCTCTTCCCCCCCCCCGCCCTCCTCCCCCTCCCCCCTCCTCCTCCCCCTTCCCCTGTCCTCCTTCCCCTCCTCCTCTTCCTTCTCTTCCCCCATCTTATTTAGAATGAATAAGCTGTGCTTACTCTGAAATTCCCAATGATATTCATGGGAATTTTGTTTCATAGAACTTGCCTTCTAAAAATGAACACCAATATGACTGGACTTAGCCACTCTGAACCTCAGTTACTTCCGTGGTAAAAAGAGGAAGCTGAACTAGATGATCTAATTCTAAAAATGCCGTGATTCCATCTGTCTCTCATTGTTAATTGATTCTTGTATCTTAATGGTTAAAGCTAAATCTTCATGAAGGCTGCGATGACACTAATTTTTTTGATGCGTTCAATAATGGAGGTGATGTAACAAATCCATTGGCAGAGCAGCTGTTGGGGCTGGAGTAGTTAATTGCAGCTTGGGTGCACAGGTGGCCAAGATGTGCAATCAATCAATCAACACTCATTTATTAGGTAGAGAGTGAAAGATTTTTTTTTTTATACTCTTAACTAAATCATGAGCTATACTGTGCATCCAGACTTCATGCTCTTCCTCCCTGCTGTTGGGTGCTACTAACTGAGACAAAGGTGCATACCAAATATTTCTGAGCTAAATTTGCTGGGCTTTAAGAATAGCAGTTGTGTGTGAGCTGCCCATATATGCCTGGGGCTCTGCTAGGCACTCTAGAAGGATAACTCAAAATCTCTTCACACTAGTTACAAACGGGAAAGCCTTTTGTCCTTGTTCAGAAGCTAGTTGTTTGCAATGAGAAACATACAGAGATAAAGATTTACCTGACAGTTACTCACCTCTCCCTCAGAACTCTATGGA
Organism: Pseudochirops corinnae; assembly: GCA_028646515.1. Lineage (NCBI taxonomy): Eukaryota > Metazoa > Chordata > Mammalia > Diprotodontia > Pseudocheiridae > Pseudochirops > Pseudochirops corinnae. The sequence continues at coordinate 81,612,416 of CM053592.1, forward strand.
TTACCACATTTAGCTCATGCTAATGATATGTTAATAATTGGTGCACAGCTCAGAGATTTGTATGAGGACACTATATAGCTACAGTGGTACATAGCAGGCAATTAATAAATTAATAAAATTAATAAGTACTCATTAACTTTAGTGTCATGGGAAGAGCACTGAATTTCTCCAAAGAAGATCAAAACTCAAGTCCTGTATCTGGCATTTATTCATGCAGAGTACTTCACCACTCTGATCCTCACTTTCTTCATCTATAAAATGGGGATAGTTATGTTTGCCCTTCTTTCTCTGCAGGGATGTTCTTAGGCACAAATTAGATGATTGTATAAAACCGTATAGACTAGAAAGAACTGTGTAAATAAGTGTCAGTTACATTTATTATTATTTTATTTAGAACGAAGAGACCATGCTTACACTAAAACTCTCCATGACATCAGTGGGTGTGTTTGGTTTGTTTGAACTTGGCTACAAAATTTGGGGAGCTTAGAATTTGATTCCTATCTGAAATGTCTTTTTTACTGTTTTTGTTTTCTAAAGAAGAGATACTTAATACTCTCTTCTCCTTCTCTAACCTGAAAACCTAACTTTGTTGCCTTAATGAATGAATGATGATTGGGATCTAACACCATCTCAGAAAACTGCCTTGAAATGGAAATGTCTTAGCTAAGTAACCTGAGCATCTGTGCAAGATAATAGGGCCTTGAAATGTCGGGAATTCTTTTCTTCAGTGTTCCAGTTTGCTGACTAGACACCGCTAGCTAGCTCTGTCAGCTCCTCAAGAAAGTCCCTGAACAAAGAGAAGAAACCGGAAGCTGTGGGAAGTTGTGAAAGTGTAGTCAGGTGCAATTTAAATATGTAATTAATATGCTGCCTCCCTGGGTACACAAAAAGGCTTTTGAAGAGAAGGCTCTCTACTAACAGCATTTGTACTCTAGTTTGCCCTTTCAGTCTAAAATAGGATTGGTAGAATCATTTAGGCTATTTAGATTAAATTCAAATGCCTAGAAAGAAGAAATTCTTTTATCATTTTTGTGGCTTCCTGTGGGTTCCCCCACCCCACCAAGTACGCACATGCACACTTTTCAGATGGCAAGTCATGCTTCATCCATTACTAAGGAGGACTATATGTGGCCCACAAATTCCATCCCTCGAATGGGCTTATCCTTTGTACCTCCACGGTGACTGGCTCATAAGCAACTGGTACTTAATAATTGCTTTTTCATTCTTTTAAGATAATAAAATAAAGGTTGAAAATATTCATAAGAGACATGAAAGTTGAGGGGATATAATGGTGAACCAAAAGAGTGATTATCTCAATTATAGAAATCAGATGTATCAAAGAACTCAGGTCAATCCATCCTGTGGTGATGTGTAGGGCCCTTCAGAACATGAAATGGGATGTAACAGAGTATTGTTTTGAACATTTACTATATGTCAAGTGCTGAGCTAAATGCTGAGGATACAAATAGAAGAATGAGATAATTCCTGCTCTCAAGGAAGTCATAGTCTAATTAAAGACAATCTTACATTTATGTGAATACAACCCTGGGATCCCCAAACTGGTCCTTGACATGAGATTCTTCTCACTGGTGGAGAGAATGTTTACTCTTCACTCTGTGTTCTCTAAGAGGGCAGAGGAGAGTCATATCAGTGGCCAAGTGTGAGTCCTGGATCACATCCAGATCATGGCAGATGCAAAAGCCAGGCAGTACTTGGGTGGATCAGAGCAGACAGCAAGGCCCAAAAGATGTCTGGGTTCTTGTCCTGGTTCTGCCATTTGCTAACTGCATAACCTTGAGGGAGCCATCAGCCTCAGTTGACCTCAGTTTCCTCATCTGTATAACAAGGAATAGCCTTAGGACCTGTGTCCCGAGGCTGTTTTAAGTATTGAATGAGAGATAATATATTAACATGCTTTGTAAATAGTAAGTCCTTCTAGAAACATGGGATTTGATTGTTATCATTACCTAGTATTTTTCCTAGTCTATTTTTATAAGTTATTTGAAGTCTGGATTTTTGCCTTTATCTTCAGAGATGGACTATGGTTAATCTTTGAGCAAGGCTGGTCAGCTAGATTGGTCATCACATTCATTTATAAATTCAGAAATTGCTAGAATGGGAAGGCAACTTAGAGGCCAATGAGACCTATCGAGGTTAAATGATTTGTTCAAAGGCACACAGCTAATTCATGGTAGAGCAGAGATCTGTCTTTAGCTGATAAGCATTAAGTCCACTCACAAATTCCTTTTTGTTTGGTAGCCCATCATAATATGACACTTCTCATTCAAGTCTCTCCCCACTCTAATCTGTCATCCAGTCAGTGGTGAAAATGATTTTTCTGAAGTGCAGATCTGCCCATGTTGCCTCTCCCCTCCTCGCCCAATCAATTCCATTGTCTCCCTATCTCCTAATTACCTCTAGAATCAGATATAAAGTCCATTGTCATTTAAAGCTCTCTACATTCTGGTCCCTTCCTACTTCTCCAGTCTTCTTACACCCTCCTTCCTTCCATGCCCGCGGTGGCTCAGTTCCACTAGCCTTTTCACTGTTCCTTGGACCAAGCTCCATCTCCCACCTCCATATCTTTGCCCTGGCTGTCCCCTACAGCTGGAATACTTTCTGTCTTCATCACAGTTTCTTAAATTTCCTTCAAGACATTTCAAATCCCAGTTTCCAGAAGAGCCCTCTCCAGGTCTCCTCACTGCCAGTGCCTCCCCCTTTGAGATTATATCGACTCCGCATATAGCTTGCATGTTGCTATTACTTTCATGTTTGTCTCCTTATAAGAATATAAGCCCTCAAAGACAGACTTTTATTTTTTTACTTTCTTTGTGCCTTTTTTTTTTTAAAGTGCTTAGCATATTGCCTGGCATATAGCAAGCAATTAATATCTTGCTAACTAGACTAAGATAAAACAATTCAGAAAGAATTGCTTTATAATTTTAAGGGACTAATTACATACTCCTTTAATAATCAGCTTTAAAAGCACTTAGCATTTATCAAATCAATACTGGGATCTTTTAATGAAATCTTACAAATGAAGTAAAATCTAAAAGGTTACCTGGGTAAAGCCTATGGAAATTATCCGTCACATTAACAAACTTTGGGACAGAACATAGATAAGCTTCAGTGTATATGTAGGACTTAAAATATGATTTATCTAAGCTTTTATAATCTTGTAGAATTAGCTAAAAATTTTAAAGAAACAGCAGAAACACAAAGTACTCTCATCTTGTGAAAATTCATCTTATTTTGTTTTAGTGCTTGACTGAAATAAGTACAGGAACTTCCATTATGTAGCACTCTTGAATCCAGACCTTTCAGAGTCCATAGACATATGTATACATCAGAAGTCATCTAGTTCAGTCTGCTCATTGTATAGATTAGGAAATAGGTCCAGAGAGGTTAAGTGATTTGCTCAAGGTTACACAGGTGATAAGTAGTGTAATATAGATTAGTTATTGTAATGGTTTTGGCTGCTCTACAGGTAATGATTTGAATCCTGGCCACTGGTACAGGTGTTGTAGAGATTTGCTTAGACTCAATAGAAAAGACCTAGAATGTGGAAAACTCCCATTCCCCCAGCTACAAAGGGAGACTGTCTCTACTTTGGGGCAGAATAGGAGGACTGTGTCTTGGTGCTCACTCTTTCTCCCTTTTACCTCCAAGAGGGATATTAGCCTAGAATCATATCTATCTACTACAGAACAGATGTGTGCAGTCCAGAAGTGCAGTGCTCTTTTGGGAGTTCAAAATAAAAGCCATTTTCTCATCACTTTCACTGATGTCCCACTGCAGACCAGGAGGGTAATAGTTAGCTGACAAGAGGGGGACACTCCCTTACACCAGATACTTACCAGGAAAAAAAAATCATGAAGAGCTTAAAACATGTTTTTATCCAAGCAAGTAATGAAACAGAAATGAGGGAAGTTACACAAATTAGGGTGGACAATAGAATAAACAAATTCCTTAAAATTAAGGAAAATAAAGACACACTTTTCCCTATTCAACTTCACAGTCCCCTGAAATCCATCTACAGGTCCCTTAGTTTAAAAACCCCTGCCCTGTTGCTTTCCTCTATTAGTACTCTGACTTATACCCATTCCTCTGGGTATATTCCTATTAGGTAAAACCTAAGTTGGTTGTACTAGCCTCCCTAGGGAAAGGAATCCTGCCACAAATCACATCTGCTCTGATTGGGTCCTTCACATTGGCCAAATACCCACCTCAACACTTGAATCATAGATCATGTTTTTATACCTGGAAGGTTACCTTAGAGACCAGGTAGCCCACCCTTCTTCCACTTAAAAAAAACAAAACAAAACAGATAACCGATATCCCCAGCGTGAACTATCTTGCTGTTTGCTGAACACCAGTTCTGACAGTGGTCCGTATTAGGTCCTACTTTTGTTGTTATTGAGTTGGGACAAAGTAGAGATAAATTCTGCTTTCAGTCACCTCATTTAATATCTGTTTTATGACAGCCTGGCTCTTCTTAGGACTCTTCCAAGTTACTTGAATGTTGCCAGGACTGACCTACCTTTCTCTGCTTGTTTATAAAGGGAAATGCATTAAAACATCTACTATTCTTTAAGGCTCCTTGACATTTTTTTTCTACTTGCTTCATCTTCTTTCCTGGTACTCTTTGAAGGAATCCTTTTGTTGCATAAATTCCCTTATGCTTTTCTTATTAACCTAGAATGGGCATTGTCAGAATAGCGTTTATATATGTAGGAAGAAAATGCACTACTTGGAAGACTACTATGTCAATCCTTTAGAAATAATATTCAGAAATAAACCCACTTCAAATAAACCCACCTGAGGCTTTCATCTCTTACTTTCCGTGGCCTTACGTTTTGAGAAATGGAGTCCGAGTCATGTGTCCTATTTTTTCTTGTAAATGCTGCTGACAGCCCAGCTTCTTTCTTGGCTAAAATGAAGAAAAATACTTGCCACTTATCTACCATAAGAAGGTCAGTGAAGATCAAGGAATTGGTGCTGGCTGATTGCTTTGTGTTCCTTAGATGGGAAATAGGATTTTTTTTTTCTTATAAAACAGCTCTTGGTTTCACTACCTCATCAACAAATGAAAAAAATAAACCACTGTGAGTTCAGTGCCTTGTAACCACAGAGAAAAATCTAACTCCTAAAAAAACAGAAGTATAGTCCTCCTGCATTCAGGCAGAACTAACATTTGTTAATGTCAGGATTTTCTTACAAGCATCCAAAATGCGAACCCCACAAAGAGAGCATGGTGTAGTGAATGGAGAGCAGGGTATTTGGTAAAGAGAACCTTGCCTCAAACTTACCAACAACGTTTATCAGCTGTGTGATGCTGAGCAAATGAGTTAAACCCTAGATATTTCAAGCAAATCTCTAGGACTTACATACTAATTGCACTCTGCCTAGGTGGAGGGAGCTCCCACACTAGGGGTGATCCCCTGTGTTTTCATGTACACATATATACATAACATATGTGTGTACAAAAATGTTAATGATTGGGTTCTATTTGCTGAAATATTTGTGGAACTAAATTCTGTTGAAACCATGGTGATATTTAAGTCCTGTGCATGTTGACAGAAGGAAGGAAAGCATTTATTAAGTATCCTTTACAATTATTATCTCATTTGGCCCTTAAAACAACACTGGGAGGTAGGTGCTATTATTATCATCATTCTGTGTTTGAGAAAACTGGGGCAGACGGAAGTTAAGTAGCTTGCCCAGGGTCACACAGCTAGTAAGTACCTTTCTGAGGCCAGATTTGAACTCAGGTATTCCTGATTTTACACCCGATACTCTATTCCCTGCTCTACCTAGCTTCCTCTGTTTATAGAGTGAAAGAATAACAGGAAAATGCGAACATAGACCTAAGTAAAGGAAAGAGCACCAAGGCAGGAAAGCAAATTAGAGAACAAATTACCAGGACTAGGATGGAAGAGCATCCCAGTAGTAAAATCCAGAGAAGAAGCTATGACTAGGGCAAGGGGTTAAATTCCACTTGTGATGCTGACACGGTGTGTCACACGACCACGGTCAGGTCAATGTCACCGAGTCAGAGGAGTAGACTAGATGGCTTTTGACGTCCCTTCCAATTCTAGATCAAGAATCCCCATGCAGACGTGACACTACATCATCTAACTATAGAAAAAGGGATTTCTTTCACAAAAGCGTTGCTATACCTGGCTTAGATTTTGTCCTGTTTCATTCTTGATTCTCGAAGACTGGTGAGAAGTAAAAATTATTATCAAGTAAACAAAGACCACCTATAGAAAGAAACCTAATCGTTCTTCCTGCTGGAATTATGAGACCTAATTATCTAGTTCTTAATATCTACTGTTCTGTGATTATTTGCAGGTACCAAAGGAAGAAATAAAGGAGAATTTACAAATCTTCAGGGGGTAGCTGCATCTAACACGGGAAAGATACTAATTGCAGACAGCAACAACCAGTGTGTGCAGGTATGATATGAAAATTATTATTAATAGCCTTCATATAATCCTTTTGAGATTTACAAAGAGCTTTACAAATATTATCTCAATTGATCCTCACAACTAACCTGAGAGTTAGGTGCTATTATTATCTCCATTTTACAAGTTACGTGACTTGCCCAGGGTGACACATTAAATAAATGTCCGAGGCTAGGTATGAACTCGGAACTTTCTGACTCCATGTCTAATGTCTATCCATTGGGTCACCTAGCATCCTCATAATAGAAAATGAACTTAAAAATTGAAATGATTATTTTGAGAGAATGGATTTAGATCCAATGTTTATTACTTAAGGATCGAAAACATTTAGGCAATATGGTCTGTGTGTAAGAAACTAGCTTAGCTAATGAGTTAACAGGATGTTTCTCAAGGAATAGGAACATGTTCCTGCTCGGTGTGACTGAATGTATTACTTGTAACAGATGGTCTTATTTGTGTCACCCTCCAGTAATTCTTGCGCTATTTCTCATGCTTTTTTTTTTTTTAACAGATATTTTCCAACGATGGCCAGTTCAAAAGCCGTTTTGGTATCCGAGGACGGTCTCCTGGCCAGCTGCAAAGGCCAACAGGGGTTGCGGTTCATCCCTGTGGGGACATAATCATTGCAGATTATGATAACAAATGGGTTAGCATTTTCTCTTCTGATGGGAAGTTTAAGGTGAGTTTAATAACGCACTTTGACCTTGAACAGAAGGTAAAAGGACAAGAGAAGGAGAATAGAGTTTGTCTTTTTAAAAAAATCAAGAAAATAATCTTTGTTTCAATAACAGTCCTCTCTCACACCCTCAATTTGATTTTAAAAGACTGAGAGCAATGACACACTACTATTAGACTAATGAAGAAACACACCAATTGAATATGGATGGCTAGGTTTTAAAAGGTAAATAATTGGAGGCTGAATGCAGATCAAAGCAGTCTTCTTTGTACCTTATTTTTCTTGGGTTTTTTTCTTTTTTTGGTCTGTGTTTTCTTTTACACCATGACTAATGGGATATGTTTCGCACGACTTTATATGTATAATCTATATCGAATTGCTTGCTTTCTCAATGAGGGGGGAGGGAAGAAGAGAGAAAATTTGGAACTCAAAAGTCTTTTCCATTTCTTAGGAAGATGACAGATTTGAATAGAAAATTTCTTATTTTTCCTCAGCACATGTTATTATTATTGTTATTAATGAGGCGCTGGCTCAGTTTCTAGAACCATGGATCTACTCTAGAAAAGCTGATTAGGATAATGTTACACAAAATGGGGTGAGGAACTCTTTCCTCAACTAATTACAAGGAAATAGGCCCATCAGTTCCCATTTTAAGTGACAGTACAACATGAGTGTTGGGAGTGTGTGAGGGGTGAATCCTATTTACTTGCTAGTTGATGGTTTCAGTAATGGGCAGTAGAGTTCTCTGAGGAGGAACCTATTTATTCTTCTTCATAGAAAATTAATAAAGAGCAATAAGTCTAAATAGAAGATGGGTTTTCTTTGTTTTTCCAGGAAAATAATTTAGGAAAACTAATTTAATTATTTCTGACTTACTTGTTAACTTCCCAAACCTCAGATTTAAGGTCTAGACTAGAGTAACTGTGTGAAAATATGCATTAAAATATAGCGGGTCTCAATGCCATCATATTATGCCCATTTCTTTCTTAGCCTCCAAATTTTTTTGTTCTTGTAGAAACTTGGACAATTGTGTCAACATAAGCTATTGAAAGCTCCTCCCTTCCTCCGCCTCATCTCCTTCTCCTGTCTTTTGCTCCTGTCATCTTGATCAGTTTGCAATAAGCTGTGACCAAATTGACCACTTTAACATAGATAGAATTTTAAAATCTAATAACTTATACCCAAAGCCTAAGTGCTGGATTCGGAGTCAGAGAACTTGGGTTCAAATCCCAGTTCTGCTGCTTACTACCTGCATGAACGTTTACCCTTCAACTCTCTAGGTCTCAATTTCTTCATCTGTAAAATGGGGGTATGGGGGTGGCCAAGATACCCTATAAGGTCCCTTCCAGCTCTAAACCTGTTATCCTTATGATCTATGACTTTATTTTATCTTCATTCCTTCTTTCCATGGTCTGGTGATATCTTGCTTTCCCACTGTAGGAAAGCTTTGGTGTATGACTGATTTATTTTGCTGTTTGTTCATATATATGTTCATATTAGATGGGGGGGGGTTTGAGATGGGGAAGACAAAGCATATGTTAAATAAAATGATCTTTCATTTACTAATATTGTGTAGTAAAAGAACATGCACAAAAGAACACTTTCACCCCCTAGAGGATCAAAGGCTGCTGTACAGCATAGTTTCCAACAACACCTTTCGTTGAAAAGTCCAAGGTCTAAAAGAAACAAGGAAAAACCGCTCCTTGCTCTCTGAAATAGTCATTGTTCAGGGTGGGGGATGATGCCTGTATAACAGAGAGTCTCTGTTTTCTCCATTTTTCTGGTATTTGAACCAGTAAAATGAATGATGCATGTGAGACTTCAGAAAGTCGGACCTTCAGTCCAAATTTGGTTCCTAGGCTTGATAGAATGACTATTATTCAATTTTCTCATTGAGTTTTCTCACTGTGTGATCCTAGGAAACTCACTTAGCTTTTCTGCCTGTGTTCCAGACACATTGATTTTCCTTACTGGAATTTCTTTACAGCAGTGAAATTACAGGTCCTGACCAAAACAGAGACAAAAGTGGAGGGGTTTTTGTTTTGTTTTTGAGGAGGGAGTGGTAAGGGAAAGCTATTCTAAAGGCGTGTATGGTAACGCCTGTATGCTGATTAGGGTTGTCAGTTACCCTTGCTTTCCCTTTGGGTGGGCCAGGACACTCCTTCCTTCTATATACAACTGCCTCTAGCTACTCCCTGGACTCCTTTACTCTGAAAAGGGCTCTCAAAACCCACCCTGGAAAGAAGTCTTAGAACTAACTTAGCTGATCACAGCCCCTCTAGCTACTGCTGATTCTTTCATTACCTAGAGTGGGAATTCTGAATTTAAGGTCAGTGAGCTTGTTTTTAAAATATTTTCATAACTGTAGTTCAATATAGTTGATTTCCTTCATAATCCTATGTATTTTGTTTTAAGCATTTAGAGTATTATTCAGAAAAGGGATCCAAAGGCTTCACCAGACCACCAAAAGGGTCAATAACACAAAAAAGATTAATAACTTCTGATGTAAATGTCAGGATTTTTGTATATGTGTTCCCTCTCTGTACTGGGACATTGTAAAATTGAATAAATAATTCCCTTTTTTTCAACTCAGAGCTCCAAATCAATAATGGATCACTGGCAAAAATCCTACAGCTTCCCAATCTGTCTTGTCCAGCAAACTTACCAATTGTTCCTCTCTACTGAACTTGGGCAATGCAGTAGTTAAGAGACTTTAACATGATTGTTGGTGTTTAAAGAAAAAAAAAGTTTAAGGAACTGTTTATAAACCTGCTACACCCAAGAAAACACCAGGCTCATAAAGGGAGCCATCATTTGTTAAATGCTTCCTATGTGCTAGGCTCTGTACTCAGTTCTTTGCAAATATATCTCATTTGATCTTCACAACAACTGTGGGAGGGAAGGGCTGTTATTATCTCCATTTTACAGTTAAGGAAACTGAGGTAGACAGGGGTCCAGTGACTTAGCCAGGGTGACATGACTAGTTAGGTATCTGAGGCTAGATGTGAACTCAGGTCTTCCTGACTCCGGGGCTCAGAGCTCTCTCTGTCTATTGTGCTATTTAGGGAAGGAATAGAGGATCATTGGCTCTATGCTCAGAAATCCTTAGCAGTTACAGCAGCAAAACAGTGGCCCTTTTTTCTAGGGATGATTTGATCACGCAAGTATGTGCCACAAATCATGACGGCCACGTGTCATTTCTTGCCTTCCCTTTTCTCCTGTGGACCACACACACTCTAGTAGCTGCCCTGCTCTACAAGCCCTTAGCATGGGGAAAGGCTAGTTTATTAGTTAATATCAGCCCATCCCTTAGTCCCCAAATCACGGAACATCCCCATCCTCTCCCCAAGCAGGATGAGAAAGGAATTCTGGTAGATGTTAGCCTGGCCATCAAACCTTCATCTCCACCATCCTGATCTCATTGACAGCACGTCATGAAGAACACCAAAAAAGATTTTCCTGGTTTGTTTGGAACTCAGATAACAAGAGGAAAGAGCCTTCAGCTACTTGGGTGTCAGTTGGCATAATGTTAGCACATGACAAAGAAAACTTCCTACCACTTCTGTTAGACCCCATGGACTAAAAGAAAATTCTGGCTAGAAGAAAACAATTCATCAAAACTGTTCATTTTATACCTGAGGAATCTTGAGCCTTAGAGAAGCCTTGACTTTCCTAAGGGTCACGAGGCAGAACTAGAAATCCCAGATGGGCATGATTCGTTCCCATTATACCATGTCCCCTACTTTGAACAAGCAGTTCCCTCTTAATGACATATTATAGTCAATTCTATTTCACATTTACTATGCCTATGAGATGCTAGGCTCAGGTGCCATATCCTACTGGAAGCCTAGAGACATACATTAACTCTTCTTCTCCCCAACCGCCCCACCAAATTACAACGATCAGGGTCTAAAGTATTTTCTCAAGAGTTTTCTGTGGTTTGCAAAGCCCTTTACAAATATTCTCCCATTTGATTCTCACAACAGCCATGGAAAGTAGACACTATTATTTTTCTAGTTTTTATAGATGAGGAAACTGAGGCTGAGAGATTGACTTGCCCAGGGTCACATAGCTAGTATGCTTCAGAGCTGAGACTAGAACCTATTGCTCTAGGACCAGGTACAGCACTATCATTTTGTTTTGGAAAATCTCTGTCCCAGAATCAGAAAATTCTCTATTAAATGCATGCAGCCTCACACCTGCCACCAACACAGTTTGTCAGGTGTAATTAGATGACTGAAGTGTCCCATATTTGCCACTTCTGGCCAGGTGGCAGAATCGTATGCTCAATTATACATGCTTTCTTAATTCAAGCTTGAGGAAGAGGATTTAAACCCTGCCTCTCCATCCTGACTCTGCTTTTCAGGTTTCAGTTCTTCATGCAAGAGTAATATAGATCACTTTTATTGACCACTCTGATTGCTTATGGAAATGATATGTTAATGGTTGTTTGTTTTAATATCATTCTGCCCTGGTTCAGTCGTCTGGTCTTGCAATCATTTATCAGTTATAAAGTCCATTATTCATAATTTTCCTATAATTGGTCATTTGATAAATTTCATTGTGTTTCTATGTAGTTTCTTTTTTTCGTATTTGTAGAAATCTGTTGTCAGCTCTTTAAGGACTAAGCCTTAGAAAAATGGCCACCTGCAGGGTACATCTGAAAGTGTTCAGTCATTTAATTAAGATAGACCTTCCCATTATGCATGTTCAGTAAGGGATAGGGATGATGCTTGTGATTTCATTAGTACAGGGGACTACTGGGCAAAAAACCTATTTAATCATGTAATTAGCACCTTCTCTTTGATTTATAATTTTTAAAAGTATGTGGTTGTGACCCACAGTTTAAGAAACACTGAAGTGACCATGAGTAGAAAAAGTTTAAGAAGCCCTGTCCTAGAGCGGTGAGAGGTTATGTGACTTACCCAGTCATTTTGCTGAGGGCAGCCAGCCAGTATGTGTCAAAGGAACTGAACTCTTGTCTTCCTGATTCTGAGAACAGTTGTCCATCCCTTATGGCATTCTCTTCCTTTAACTGCCATTACAACTGTCTTAGAATGCACTGATCGTCCATAGAGTGCTACGTTTACTTCTTCTCTTCTTTTTTTTTTTCTTTTTGGAGGGGGGAAAGCAGGGCAATTGGGGTTAAGTGCCTTGCCCAAGGTCATTGGATTTGAACTCAGGTCCTCCTGACTCCAGGGTCGGTGCTCTATTCACTGCACCAACGTAGCTGCTCCTACATTTACTTCTAAACTAGCTATAAATTAAACTTTTTAATGGTAAGATGTCTTTTTTTAGGGAACATGACCAAATCTAAGAGGCAAAATTTTCTCTAAGCCAAAGATTCTTAACCTGAAATCCCTGAACTTAAAAAAAAAAAAATTTATAACTATATTTCAGTATAATTGACTTCTTTTTTAGTCTATGAATTTTATACATTTTAAAAACATTATTCTGAGAAAGAATCCAAAGGCTTCACCGGATTTCTCAGGGATTCATGACACAAAGAACATTAAGAAGCCCTGCTCTAAGCCATGTCCTGAAATAACTACTTTAAATTTATTTATTTTACCTGGGTGCAGTCTAAGTATCCACAATATCTGTGGTTGTCCGGGTATAACCTGAGGACTCAAGATCTGTGATCCCCAGCCAGATTATGGCCCATAAATTACACAGATTGGTGGATCTTGAACAACATTGCTTGCGATGGTTTCTTTTCATTCTCTTTTTCATCCATAATAGAGCTTGGTCTACTCAATTTGTAAAGTATATGTCTTCGTGCTAATCGTGGAAGTAAGAGGCTATTAAAATGGCCATTCAAAAGGGGGGATACCATTCTCCAGGGAGGAAAATAATGACATGGTCTTTTTTTTTTCTAATAGTATTTTGTTTTTTTCCAATTGTAAAGACAATTTTCAACATTCATTTTTTGGAAGACTTTGAGTTCCCAATTTTTCTCCCTCCCTCCTTCCCCTACCCTCTCCCTAAGATGGCAAGCAATCTCATTTAGGTTATACATGTGCAATCATGTAAAACATTTCCACGTTAGTAATGTTGTAAAAGAATAGAACAAAAAGATAAAGCCACAAAAAAAATAACAAAGAAAGTGAAAATAATACACTTTGATCTGCATTCAGACTCCATCAGTTCTTTCTCTGGATGTGGATAGCACTTTCTATCATGGGTCTTGGAATCGTCTTAAATCATTGTATTGCTGAGAAGAGCTAAGTATGTCACAGTCGATCATCACACAATGTTGCTGTTACTGCATGCAGTGTTCCCCTGGTTCTGCTCACTTCACTCAGCATCAGTTCCTGTGAGTCTTTCCAGGTTTTTCTGAAATTTGCCTGCTCACTATTTCTTATGGAACAATAGTATTCCATTATGTGCATATAGCACAACTTGTTTGACCATTCCCCAGTTAATGGCATCCCCTCAATTTCCAATTCTTTGCCACCACAAAAAGAGCTGCTATAAATATTTTTGTACATGTAGGTCCTCTTGCCTTTTTATCATTTTGGGGGGCTATAGACCTAGTAGAGATATTTCTAGATCAAATGGTATTTGATTGCCCTTTCCAAATTGTTCTCCAGCATGGCTGAATCACTTCACAGCTCCACCAACAATGTAATGGCATGATCTTTGAGAAAGTTCCGCCATCACTTTCCTATCTTCTCTATCCTTCCTGTTGCTATCTGGGTTCAACCCTATTGTTAGGTTCCCTTCAGGACCATTGTTTTGGCTTCAGGTCCTTCATGAGAAATCCATTAATTATATGATGGGAGAGGAATCTCCATCCTCCTTTTTCCCAGGTTCTCCTCTGTACTAAGGCTCATTTCTGACTTGGAAAAAAGGATACTGTGGACCTATCACAGAAGGACTTTCCCCTACATCCATTTTGCATGTTTTGAGGAAAGCCCTATGCACACACAGAGACAGCCTGAGTGAATATCTCAGGGAATGTCTAGTCCCAGGGCTGACTGCTTATATCCTATTCATCCTGTTCTTTAGCTAGAATGGCTGTCTCAACCACCTGCTGAATAAGGAAGAGAGTAAGACATTTCTCCAACAATTCAACATGCTGGATGTGCCAGGCATTGTTGGTTTATGAGCACCTGAACCAGTTGAAACCACAAGCCCCCATGGCCTGCAATTTTCATTACTGTACTCACTAAATGCTGTTACCAGGTTTCCTAGGGCCCAGTTTACAACTTGGCATTCTTTCAGGGTACTCAAATAATGTAGTGTATGACCATTATAACATTCGAAGTGACTTCTTACTGTGGACAGAAAGAGTTAATATACCTTCCCAGACATCTAATCTACCAACAGAGAGGCATATACAGCTAGCTAATTAATTGCATACAACTCATTTGGGATTTAGCTCAAGTCCTCAAACATAGCAGATGCCTAATAAATCTTTTTTAATTGAACTGATGAGCCAAATGACTCTTTTCAATAATTTGCCAATCATTATTTTGATGATATTTGAAGATATTAATCTTTTAATGAAAATATGTCATGTTAATGAATGAAATGAGATTTTGTTTTAGAAACAGGAAAATCTGTTTGCATTCTTTGCATTCTTTTAATTCAAATATTTAAGTTGGGAGGAGATAGTTAATAAAATTTCAGTTGTCAGTGGAACAAGTCCTTTATCCATTTTTTGCTTGTCTTTTATAACACTAGTATCATATTGTTTTGAATCTTATCTCCTCCTGAACATACTCCAAAATTGTGTTCTCTTTGAAGAGAAAATAAGCAGAAATATATACTGAAAACTAATCAGAATCACCATATTAAAATCATAATATGAATTTTTTTTAAAGTTAAATATTTTTAGTTGAAAAAATTATTTATATTTAATTAAAGATGTTTTTATTCATTTTGATTATTATTGGTCTCTTCATCTTCTGCTAAGAGTACTATTATAATCTGGACTCTGTTTTTTTATAAACCAGATTGTGAGTGGGGGGTGTGGGAATGAGGTGAGACTGTAAAGACAGCACTTTAATTAAAATAGAATTACAAGGCTTTGCCAGGGCACCAAAATTTAGAGAACACAAAAATTTAAACCAAGTGAGCTTTTGGCTTTGCTTTGCCCCTTCCAAAATAATGGTCTCATGGTGTCCTAGTGTCTTTCACCATGATAGTTGATCTCCGGTGGTCTCTTTCTCTTTGTCATGGACAGAGGAGCCAAGCAAGGTATTGCCCGTAATGCCAGTGTTGGGGCAGGTGTTGTTTTGTGCAATTGCCCGAAGCACCAAAATTGCTAGTTATGGCCCTGAGTGTGATCAAAATTAGGATATTTAAATCAATATGATATATAATGAACATTTTGGTAACCTGGCTTACTATGTCTATACTGGATTGGTTTTAGAAGATAGTTTATTTTACTTCAGTAAAGTTTAGCATAAAATGTTGTATCTCAACTTAATGCAAAATTATCTTAGTCCAGAAATGATGGCCTAGTATCCCTGCTACTGGGGGTGGGTAAGGCTAGCGGATTGCTTGAGCTCAGGAGTTCTGAGCTACAGTAATGTGAAAGCCAGTTAGGTATAGACACTGAGTTCAACACCAATATGGTGATCCACTGAGAACAGACGACCAGCATGCTGCCCTGTAGAAAAAGCAGAGCAAGTCAAAGTTTCTATCATCATCAGTAATGGGATAGGGCCAAGTAGTGACCACTACCTTTAGCCTGGGCAAGATGGAGAGATCCAATCTCCAAAAAAAAGGTCTAAAATAACAACAACAAAAACCAACCCATTGTTTTATTTTGTCCTGTCCCAAACACCAAACTGAATCACTTACTATTATTTTTTGTCGTTATTCAGTCATTTCAGTCATATCTGATTCTCCATAACCCCATTTTGGGGGTTTTCTTGGCAAAGATACTAGAGTGGTTTGCCATTTCCTTTTCCAGCTCATTTGATAGATGAGGAACTGAAGCAAATAGGGTAAAGTGACTTGCCCAGGGTCACAGAGCTAGTAAGTGTCTGAGGCCAGATTTGAACTCAGGAAGATGAGTCTTCCTGATTCCAAACCCAATGCCCTACCTACTGGGCCACCTAGCTGTCCCTTTATGTATGAACTGTTAACTTAAAGAGTATTAGAATCATGTAATTCTATAAGAAAGTTTTGTTTATCCAGGTGGATCCAATCAACAAGAATCCATCAAGAGCCTACGACGTACCTGTACCATGCTAAGCCCTAGGATATAAAGAATGCAGTGATAACTCAGCTGGTCTGCTGGGCTACCAGAGATGGTGTTTAGTGCCAGGAGATAGAGTAAAGGGAGCTGTGTCCTGTTTGCAGCTGTGTGATGTGGTTCGGGGCAGTTCCCAACTTAGGAAGGGATCGTGTTCCAAAAAGTTTGTTTATAACTTGGTTATTTGAAACTTAGAATGCATTTTTTTCTGCTTTAAAAAAAAATGTTATAAATGGCTATGAATTCCCAGGCCATCCTATAGAAACTCATTTAACATATCACAGGCCTTCGATGTTTCAGTAATGAAAATACCACTGAATCTGGAGCCAGCTCTGACAATTACTAGCTGTCTAAGACTGGATGTGCCAGTCCCCAAGATGAGTAATGAGGCATATGTTTTTGAACAACCCAATGGGGGAATTTGATTTGTTTGTTCATGTTTATCACAAGGTGTTTTTTTTTTCCTTTTCTTTTCATGGTGGAGTGTGGAGAAAAGATTTGGTAGAGGGAAATAATCAATATTTGTGAATTAAAAGTAAAAATTCCCTTTAAAAAAGATTGTGCCACTTACTTTGCTTCTCTGGGCCTCAGTCCCTTCATCTGTAAAATGGGATGATTAAGCTACATAACCTAAGGCTCCTTTCAGTTCTGGCTTGGATTCAGTGATCCTAGTGCAAATGGAATGATGTCAACATTCCATTTAGCATCATTAATGTGTTCTTTTAAAAATTCACTGTCTTCTAACTGCGTGTTTGGCAAAATGCAAAGTATGTTCACTTCATTTCATTTGCTACCTCTACAGAAACTAATTGTCAACTCTCCCCTAGATTTGACCATTCATAGGATTGGACATAGGTGATGGAGTGGGGAAAAAGCACCAGCCTTGATGTCGAAAGACATTGACTAATGTCCTGGCACCAAATTTACTGATTGTGTGACTGATATAATTTTTCTGAGGGTCAATTTCCTCACATGTAAAATGGATGATGATGATAATTGCTACCTAACCTACAGGAATGGTAGTAGGAAAGTGTTTTTGTAAACTCTAAAGTGGGATATATATATATATATATATGTTTATATATAAGAGGTGGCTAGGTGGCCCTGGAGTCAGGAGGACCTGAGTTTAAATCTGGCCTCAGACACTTAACACAAAACTGGCCATGTGACCATGGACAAGTCACTTAACCCCAAATGCCCTGCCTTCCCTCCTCCAAAAAGATATATATATGACTCATCCTTGTCCTTAAGAAACTTTCCTTGTAGTTAGAGAGGCTTGCTTAACTAGGTACACACACACACACACACACACACACACACACACACACACACATTATAAGAAAGTACATACTGAGTAAGTTATGAGTAGAACACACTAACTTTGTAGACATTCAGAGGGAAGTATTACTTGTAGCTATGGTGGCCAGGAAGGGCATCATGGAGAAGGATGTGTTCAAATTAAGATTTGAAGAATCAGGGCGGCTTGGTGGCACAGTTGATAGAGCACCAGCCCTGGCATCAGGAGGGCTTGAGTTCAAATTCAGGAGGGCTTTGTGATTCTGGACAAGTCACTTAATTGTGATTGCTTTTCCTCCCACCTCTAAAAAAAAAAAGGAATGGGTAAGGTATCCACAGTCAGAAGGGGTAAGAGAGCATTTTGCACAGAAAATATAAGCAGAGTCATGGAAGCAAGAAGCACAAATTCTGTTTAGGGAAAAGCAAGCCATGTTGCTTTTTCCCCCGTACTTGGCCAGAGTATGCAGAGAGAGTAGAGGGACTTGAGGGAGAGGGAGGCAGATCGCTGAGGGCTTCAAAGGTCAGGCCCAGGAGTTTAGATTTTATTTTGTTGGCAATAGGCAGTTACTGAAGTCATCTGAGTAGGACAGTAACACAATCATAGATATGCTTTTGGAATTTAAAGGCAGTGTGTAGTTGGGATTAGGAAGGGCAGGACCTGTAGTCAGGGAGACTAGTTAGGAGATATTTGCAATCCTCCAGAGGAGAGGTGACAAAGGGTGACCATGTTCGCAGTGTAAGGAAGGAAAGAAAGGACCAGAGGCAGGGTCCTTTTTGTTTTTTTGTTTTGGTTTGTTTTGTTGTTGTTCTTGTTTCAGAGTCCTTTTTGTGAAGGAACATGCAAGCGATAACTCATTAGCTAGGAAAGCCAAAGATAGGGAAGAGTCAGATGATTTGAGGTGCCAAACGGGAGGCAGAGAGAACAATGGCACCATACAATTAGGACATTTGAAGGAAGAGGGGTTTTACAGGGACATTTGGAGGTGTTTTGCAGAGGCATATAATTTGCCACATTGAATTTGAGGTTTCAGCAGCATGTTTATGTGGTAATGTCCAGCAGGCCATAGAAAATGAGGGACGGGGGCTTTCAAAAGAGCTGGAAAATAGATTTGTCAGTGGTTTGCCTAAAGGTGATGGTTGAAATCCTGTAAATGAATAACGTAGCGAAGGGAATAAGAAGAGATGAGAACCAAAGACAGAAGCAGAGAACGTGACTGCCAGTCACTCTTCATGGGGTTGTGAATTGGGGAGCAGAAGCAGGACATAGTGGATGGAGTGTTGGACTTGGAGTTTGAAACCTTTCCCAGATAATTACTGGCTGTATTTTACCTACTTCAGCCTCACTTTTCTCATACGTTCAATCGCCCGCTTCATGGGGTTGCTGTAAAGATCAGATGAGATAATTATGCATTTCGGTGTGTTGCCAACCTTAAAGCCTAATACAGGGAAGAAAATAAGCATTTATGAAACAACTGCTGCGTACTAGTCAACATGCTAACACTTTGCAAATATTATTTTATCCTTACAACAACCTTAGAATGTGGGTGCCGTTATTATCACCATTTTACAGACAAGGCAAACAGATTAAGTGACTTGCCCAGGGTCACATAGCTATTAAGTAGTGTGAGGTTGAATTTTAAACTCAAGTCTTTCTGACTCTAGGCCCAGCACTCCATTCATTACTCCAACTAGTTGCCTATTCTACATGTAACTATGGGTATTTCTAAAGCAATAATTGATCATGGCATTTGCTTGCTCAAAAAGCTACCATGGCTCCCTATTGCCTCTAAGATAATAAAGTCATAGGTTTAGAACTGGAAGGGGCCCTCAGAGATCAATTGTTTCATCCCCTTCACTTTACAGAAAAAACTGAGGTCCAAGACAAGTGACTTGCCCAGGATGACATGGGCATATAAGTGGTAGAGGCTAGATTTAAATCCAGGTGTCCTGACTCCAAAGCTAGTGTATTTTTCCATCATACCATGCTGGCTCCCCTAAAATACAAATTCCTCTATTTGACCTTTAAAATCCTTCACAATCTGACTTGAACCTTTCTAGCCTGATTCCACATTTCATCACTTCATTTACTAAGCTAAATTAGCCTATTGGCTTTCCCCATAAAGTCACATCTCATCTCCTACCTCCAGGCCTTTGTAGAGACCATCCCCCTATGATCAGATATTGTTCTTCCTTACTTTTGCCTCCTGGACACCTGTGCTTGATTTGACTTAGCTCAATTGCCCTCTATGAGAGGTCTTTCTGATTCCTCAGTATATAAATTCTGTATTTGATTATTTGGGTGTATATTGCTTTCTTCCCATAAAATACAAGCTTTTAATGGGCTAGAACCATTTCATTTTTGTTTTGTTTTATCCCCAGCACTTTTATACTCCCACACACTGTGCTTAGTGTGTTACTAAGTGTTTAATAAGCATTTGTCTTATTAAATTTAATTGGACAAATGTCTTTTTAAAACAAACAAAAAGAAGGAAGTTACTCCCTTGGAGGACAGAAACAAGGGTACTATTCATGGACTTGTCCAGTTAGAGGAGCTATTTACAGTAAAAGGCCATCCCAATTTCTCCGTATTCAATTTCTCTTAAGATTTGGGGGATATAAATGGCCCCTGTCATGTGATAAGTCCTTGCTCCCAAGCATCCTAGGGGGTGCTGAAATAGGACCAAAAAAGCGTGTTCAATGTGTCTTGCCTTCCTTTCAATCATTAATCAGTAGGATATAAGCACAGATCCACTGAATACCAAAAATGATCATGGAATCCATGCTTACCAAGGTCCACCTTTGTCTGAACACATGAGCTATTGATTGAGCCTATCGAATTTTGGTCTCCTAGTTGATTGTAAAAGCATCATGTCAGATCCAGCCTATTAAAAAAAGAGCAAACATTAATATTTGCTGGATATTTTATCCTTAGCCTACAAAAATTGGATGCTACTCTTTGTTATAATGTGGTCAGATACTTGGATTATTTAACCATTGGGGTGACCATCCAATAATTGCAGACTCTGGATGGAGTTCAGTGCACTTTTCCAACTTGATCTCAGATTTTCATACCAAGTTAAGGCTTTGCCATGCTTCTTGCTTAAACCCCAAACAAACTAGTGAATTACCAGTGTAATATCAGAGCTTTGGAAATGAGATTTTGAATGATGGATCTTTGAAAGTAGCAATTTCAACAGAGGGCTTCTGTTTATTTCTCTTTCTCTAGCTATTTATTTATTTATTTGAACAAAATAGATTTTTCTGACATCTCGGGAACTGTATCAATTCATTTTCTAGTAATGTTTCCTATTTCCACTGTTTCTATACACTAAAATATTTTTAAAACCTAGTTGCATTCTTCTTGTCTCTTACAGACAAAAATTGGATCAGGAAAGCTGATGGGACCAAAAGGTGTGTCCGTGGATCGCAATGGACACATCATAGTGGTAGACAACAAAGCATGCTGTGTATTTATCTTCCAGCCCAATGGGAAAATCGTGACCAGGTTTGGTAGCCGAGGAAATGGGGACAGGCAGTTTGCAGGTACACTCGATGGTAATATGTAAATCCCCTTTTTTATGTTTCGTCTGCTCACATATGCATGATGATGGAGCATGTTGAAGAGGCCATATCCCCAGCATGTTTCCCTGAGATTGGAAAGATGCTGGGGATTGAGGCCATGCCAAGGCATGTTCGGTGCTTCTCAATTAATCACAAGGGCAGAAGGAAGGATGTAAGTTGGACAGAAACCTATTCTTTTTTTAATAGTTGAGATTGTAGCGGAGGTTTACTGAATAGAACTCTAGTCCATGAGTATGACCTTGAAGAACAAATACCCAGCCCAATTATGATGCCATTTAAAGAACCCCAAGCAAACAACTCAAAAAGTCCTAGTTCCCTTTGTAGGTGATTGATTTTTTTTTTTAAGGGAACATCAGTTTAGGAGTACTTCCCAAGAATGGGAAAGGCATCTGGTATCATTTCTTCTGATAGTACCATGTTAGGCCTTCATTTAGGTTTTCACATCTGCAATAAGCGGCTGAAAGTATTTTCATAAGTTTTCTTTAATGACTTTTTCATATGTTTTAACACTTGTGCCTGACCCTGGTTATGCTTTATTTCCAGTTCTGCCAAGTTCTGATTGTCACCCCAAATTTTCAAGTGTGGGTTTTCTGACCCATTTAAAGATATTATTGACATAAGACTTTTTCACTCAGCCTGAAGAGATACAGTGTCTTTTCTCAAAAAGAGATTCTCTTGTAAACAATTCATAGGAACTCAGGGAAGTCCATAGATGTGACTTTCAGATGATGGCATGAAGGATGGATTCTCACTGCTTATTGCTTATTCCACTTCACTGGAACTACTGGAAATCTTGATCTTAAGAAGACAGACTCGACAAAGAAAACTGAATTTTGGAATACAAAAACCCAGGTTCAGATACCGTTGACTAGAATATGTATGACCTCGGACAAGTCATTTAACTTCCTATGAAATGAGAGGATTGGACTAGATGATCTCTTAGAAACCATAAGGGTCATAGGGACCCTTAGACTTAGAGTCAGAGTGATAACCAAATGACCTCTCAAGGAACCTTCTAGCTCTGATTCTGTGATTTTTTTTCTTAAATTATTGAATTAACATATTGAGGGTTTTTTTAAAAGTCATATGGCTACTTTATTATTGTTATTGATAATACTGACTTCATCATCACAGGTTTTTCTTTTGCATCTTTTATAGGTCCTCATTTTGCAGCTGTTAACAGCAACAATGAAATTATTGTTACAGATTTTCATAATCATTCAGTCAAGGTACTGTAAATTAATACCACCTTTATCACCATCCCCTTATCCCAGGTCCTTTTATCATTAACTTAAATTTTTTTTTTTAATATTCCATACAGGTATTTAATCAAGAAGGAGAATTCATGTTGAAGTTTGGTTCAAATGGAGAAGGCAATGGACAGTTTAATGCCCCAACAGGGGTAGCAGTGGATTCAAATGGAAATATCATTGTGGCAGACTGGGGAAATAGTAGAATCCAGGTAACTGAAAATGCTGATTTATGGATATATTTGTTAAAAGCAGTTGGTACTGGTAAAAAGCAGAGGATAGATGGTCATGAATATTGGATTCCTCTGCATTCTTAGCACAATTTTTAGAGCAGTTTAAGGCAACTATTATGCCAACAGGGGATAAGTCAGGATGACTGGGAAATAAAGAAATCATGGTAAATTCATAAAATGTCTCTGACACACCCTAATTACAGAAAAACCTGTCTTATTGTCCTTGCACATCATGTACCTACATATACATTGAAATGGAATGGGTTCATACCAATTAGAATGGTCATATAGAAGTAAGGTTATGTCCACTAATACAAATTATGTTCAGATTAACTTTTCTCTAGAGTCTAGAAAACACCAAATCAATATGACCCTTGAAATGTCTCTCTCACAATGAAATGTGCACTAATTGGCAACCTAGAAGATCAGGATTTCTAACCCAAAGTCTGTGGACTTCTAAGGAATACATATATACAATTCAGAGGATTTTTTTTAACTCAATTAGGGAAAAAATACATTTTTATTTTCAATAAACTCTGATTGAAATTTAGCATTTCCTTTAATTTTGAATGTAGACAACAAACCATTATTCTGAAGAGGGGGATCCATAGGTTTCACCAAATTGCTGAAGGGCTCCTTGACAGTAGATCATTTGCCTAAAAGAAACCAAACTGAGATCCTAAAAATGCATTAAGTGTATCATACTTGGAAGATTGCTTAATTTCCCCATAGGCATCTACATACAAAAAGAGGCAATTATCTAATAAAAATTATATTATACCCATGTGAAGGGGGTAAAGAAGACCCAAATTCTGTTTTTTCCATATAATTAAAATTATCCTTGCAAGTTATTACAGCAAAAAGGAATGGGAAAATGAAAGAAGGCTAAGTCACTGAAACATACAGATCAGAAAACCATCTTACTTTTTGCTTTGTTTAAAAAAACAAAACAAAACATTGTTCCCCACTTAAATAGGGAAACTAGGGAATTACAAATGCAATTAAAAAAAAAAAACCTGTATACAGTGATTCTTCCAAACTAGTGCATTAAATCAATCTTTCCATTGCCTGACTCTTAATTTTGTATTTTCTCCCATTCGTCTCCAATTATCTAGAAAGTAGAGACTGAAGAAGAGTCAGGGAGAATAAATACAAAGATAGCCATTTTTTTTCACTATCTGTTTCTTCCCTGCCCTATTCTTTCTGCCTCCCCAAATCAAGTTTCTTCTTGACCAAGATTCATTCATCAGGTGACACCTGTGGAGAAAGAAGGTAAAATACAAGGTGTTTTAAGGTGGGATCTGTGTAGGTGATCTGAACTGGAAAGTGTGGTGAAGTTAATAAAATTAAGAGTTCTTATTTATAACTAGCAGCTTTACTGTTTTTCTCTGACATAACAAATAATTTTATTTTCCTGAAGGTTTTCGATGGAAGTGGATCATTTTTATCCTACATTAATACATCTGCTGATCCACTTTATGGTCCCCAAGGCTTGGCCTTAACTTCGGATGGTCATGTTGTAGTGGCAGACTCTGGAAACCACTGTTTCAAGGTCTATCGATACTTGCAATAACGGCAGGTATCTGAATAGCCCTATACCACTGTCCTGTGCTATATAACCTGGACTGGATTTTTCCATGCAGAACCCAACTACAATTAGACTGAGTTCATTTTCATGTCTGAAGGAATCTCCATTGGATTTGTTCACAGTTGTTTCCGAATGTGACTGTTTACTTAAGACTGTAAGACTGCATCTCTGATTTCCATAACTCATCTTTAGCGTTTAAAAAAGAAAACCCTCTTTTCCTGAATCCTTTAAAACAGCAGAATCTCATACCTGCAATCTTTGGCTGGTAGAACAGGAATTTGCATAGCTGACGACTCATTTTGCGAATCAAACAAACCAACGTTTTGGAAAAGCTAAAACATTTGAAGACGTTTATTCAACCTGTGAATGGTAGCTTTTGCTCAGAGCTTCCACATACAAAACTTACTGTAGAAATATGTTATTTAACCCAGATGTAAGATCTGGGAGTGTTTTAGACCTCAGCTTTCATGGTATGTATTACTCGTGGCGTTCTTCAGTCATTGTCATCGGCAATTATGACTAAATAGGTTCCTTTTACAAAGTAAGGCTGCCTTGCAAAATCCTTATTGCTCTGATTGTCGGGCCCAAGATGCCTTGACATTAGCACTATAAGAATCAATGCAAATTTCCCATTTATTTGGGAATAGATCAAAGATCTTTTCTGTGTGTTCTTTTCACCTTCTTTTGCTCCCCTGGTAGCAAACACAAAGTATGCTTGCAGGGGGGCACCTGATATTCCTAAGGCTTTGAAATCATTGTCACACTATAGTAGTTAATGCTACCTTTCAATAAACACTAATCCCACTAACACAAAATGAACATTTTGGGTTGTAATAAGAAAAAAAAGCCAGTTCTTCCACGTATGCCATTCTCCCACATTCGTCCTTTGGTCACTCCACAAAAGTGTAAGCTCTGCCTTCCGCAACCCATCAGCACAAATGGTAAGACACACAGTATTGCCTAGGACAGAGAGCCATATAAGTAGCCCTTGGAGGACATGGGGTGGTCAGCCAAAGGTATGTAAGCGATTGAGGAATGGTTTTAGCATTAAAAGCAAGTGTTACCAAAGTTGTGTTACCTTAAGAACATTGCAGGTAAGAGCATGTTATGGTTATTTATCACAGTCTGATGAATAGAAAGGTTAAAGGATTCTGTATACATGGTTATAGGATAAGGTAGAGTGTATTATATATATATATACCTATATATATATATATATATATATAGTCAAGCATTTGATGATGTATTGAAATAGGCAGCACCCTGAAAGAGGAGACCATCCTCATGTTAGTTTTTTGGTACATTCCTTTACTTCCCAACTAATTCAATCACGTGGACACAATTCCTTTTCTGGAAAATTATTTAGAACATCAGTTTAAGCCATTTTCCCCTGATAGTAGTGGTAGCCACCTTTTAGTTAAAAAGAAAACTTGTGATCTTCACAGCATATGTGAGATAGTTAAAACCAAGGCTAATCCATCTTAAGCAATACTTTCAGCAGCATCAGTAGCTCAATGGTTATAAGTACTGCTATTACTGTTAAAATAATATTGTTATCCTCTTTCCCCTCTTAATTTTCTGTTCAGTTGCAATTAAGATAGTGTCAATTTGAAAGAATATTTGGGAGGTCCTTTTTTAAAGCACCTTAGAATGTTTTTTTTTAATTCTCTCTTCTGTACAACTATATGAAGTCTTTTTGTTTAAAGAAGTAATAATTGTTTTATAGAGGATTTTTTTTTCATACAGAGTAAATCAGTCTACCATTTCTAGTTGTCTGTTAAGAACCTTCTGTTCCAAACACTGAGCTTAGTAAAGACTAAATAAAATTGTTTTTAAAGGAGATGTACTTTGAGGTTTGGTACCTCTTTTTTAGGTGGAATTTCTAAACTTTGTCTTTGTTTTGAGCCTACAAGGTAGTTGTAAAATTCAATAAAACTTTTCAGAATGTTCAGCCACAATACTCTTTTCCAGAATAAGGGCAGCAAGCCTACAACTTTGACTTTGGTTTGTCCTAATACTCTGCAGGACAGGGAGGACAGACTCACCATGATTATCACATTGTTTTTAAGCCTCAAAAATGGGTACAATTAAATTAACTTTAGTTTATCCCAGAATCTAAAAGAATAACAAAGCCTTTTTAGTAAGCATTTTTCCACAGGCTTTCAATCTTAGGAATATTTTACTTAAAGAGAATTTTCTATTTGTATAACATTTGAATTATGTTCATGAATTAAGAAAACAACATTGACTCCAACTATCCATTTCATTTCTGATATGGGGTACTAATTCTGGCTCTAGGCAATGCTTTTTACCTGGCTTAATACTGCTCGGAAAAACCTAAATGCTTGTTTAGGCCCCTTGGCTTTGTTTATATTCAATTGCAATAATAGTGCAAACTGGAATGGAATTTACTAGAAACTGTAATTCTGACCTGTCCCTCTATCTAAATATTACTAAAAAAACAAAAACGTATCTTTTGGGCACTCCAGGAAACACTAAGTTTTAAAAATATATATTTATACTTGTATGTCAAAATATAGATAGTATTTCCTCCTTGAGTGTATATGTGTGCATTCACTGTAATCCCTTTTCCCTGAAACATAGTCTAAAAGTGCTTCTGATCAGACATTGACGAAGAAGATTTCAATGTAAAGCTGTCACATCCTAATAAGGTCAGAGTATTTTTGGTATGCTAAGAGAAAGATCTAGAGAGAGGAGACCTTCTCTTAGGCCCCTGAAGTTCTTTGTGTTTTTTTCATTGTCAAGTATACAGAATCTGTCTTATGGTGATGAAGAGGAGCATGTAAGAGCCACTAATTCAGATTCCTCTGGGGCACTTAGAATAAAACCCTGCTGATAACTGTTGAGAAGTCAGCTTTCTACCGGTCACACTACAGACCAATCCTGCTTGACAATGGGAGACCAAGATGTCATCTGATTAGCCAGAAACTCTTGGATTAAAAGCTTCCAAAGACAAATGTTTGAAGGCCTGGGTGTGAAAAATCTGTAATTTTTTTCCTTTAAGAGTGGTATTTTTGTCCAAATGTTTTCCTAGTGTAACTAAACAAATCCCCCCAGTCTCCCATCTTTAGTTGACTCCTTTTTTTCACCACTAGACAGTCGTCAAAAGTTCCTGTTCCAAGTGCTGTTGACTTTACAGGGTATGTATAATCTTAAGAGTTAACTGGAATACCAGCTGAGTAGTTGGTATTGATGGAGCACCAGCAATGCAAGGCTTTAATGTGGAGGCTTTAAATGACTCTGAAGGCCATACTGGGGAGAATCTGAATAGGAGAAGTTATTAGGATCCTGTAACACCCACTCCAATCCCTAGTTTCTAAAAAAAGAAGAAGAAAACGATGACTAAGAGGAAATGCACATTTATTTCAATCATGCTCAAAAATTAATGAATTTTTACATAGGTTAAAATTTCAGCTTTTTTGCTCCAAATGTTTCATGCTGAACATTTGTTGCAAACATCTGATATTTCTTCAAAGTATGATGCTGTCAATAACCATTTGCAGGGCTTTAAATTTTATATTTTTGTTTATATTTTTTATAACAAAGGATCTAGTGTTGCCATAATGGAAATGAAGTGCCCATTAAAGATGTGTTTATTATGAAGAAATGTTTTTTTTTTCTTTTTGGCTTTGCTTTTGAATGACAGCAAACTACCCATTACAGTAATGTAACTAACTCTGAATGCATTCTGAAGATAAATAGTGTGCACTGCTTGCGTGGTTTGCATGTGAAATTGATATGGATGATATTAGTACCCTAGAGTAGATGGATCAATGGGCTATGTTGTTCAAACTGAATGTACAGC
The DNA here is from genome assembly GCA_028646515.1 of Pseudochirops corinnae. Lineage (NCBI taxonomy): Eukaryota > Metazoa > Chordata > Mammalia > Diprotodontia > Pseudocheiridae > Pseudochirops > Pseudochirops corinnae. The sequence continues at coordinate 81,640,545 of CM053592.1, forward strand.
ACTCAATGTTTGTAAAAAGCAACACGGCCTTACTCTCAATGCTTGTGCTCTTGCTTTATGACGTGAGAATGTTTCTCTCATCAGCATCGTTAGCGGAACCCTGTGCCAGAGTGCTTGACCATTCTCCACTTTCGACCCTTCTACTCCTACTTCTGGGAACAAGGATGTGAAGGGTGTGTGTGTGTGTGTGTGTGTGTGTGTGCGTGTGTGTGCACACCTTGCGAGTACGCCCAAGTGTGAGTATTGGGGGGGGGGGGGCGTGTTTGTACATTCCATCATTATAAGTCCTTTTCATGTTTTATGTACAGAACATATAATGTCTTGCACTCTCTGAAGTTGATACTGAAATTCTCATTGTTTCTCTTACAAAACAAAATGCTGACTGCTTGTTTCAGGTTGAGGATGAAAGCTTGTATCAAAAGTGTGTGAGTGAGTGTGTGTGTATGTTTGTGTGTGTGTGTGTGTGTGTGTGTGTGTGTGTAGCATCATGTGTACCACGGTACTTTGGATGCTTTAGTCTACGAATAAAAACTTTAAATTTATTCTGTCATGAAATATAGGAGAAACAAGATTCAAATGTGTATCTTGACTGTGCACAAACTCTCAAAATGTTATAATAAAGCTCGTTTCCTCTGTTGGTCTTGGCGTGAAGTTTCATTTTTCTTTGTCCCAAAGGTATGTATTTTCACTATGTACCTACACAGCGCAGTGAGCTGGACATATTTAGGTGCTTAATAAAGCTTGTTGCTGTAGCACTGTTCATTTTACCTTACAGTCTTGTTCCATAGAATAAAAAAAAAGTAGCTAGCATTTATATAGGACTTTAAGACTTGCAAAGCACTTTCGAAATACTGATTTGCTCCTCCCACAACCCTGGGAAGTAGGTACTTCTGTTATCCAGCTCTTTCAGTGACACAAGGTCCCCAAGAAAGGACATAACTGAAATTTAAGCATAGGCAACATCCAGAACACAGTGAGGGCTCCAGCAGCATTCGTAGTGAGTGTGTGTGTGTGTGTGTGTGTATGTGTATGTGTTTAATGTTTTAATTTCTCTCAATTATATGTGAAAATAATTTTAACTTTAAAAAAAAATTGTGTTTCAATTTGTCTTCCTCCATCCCTCCTCTCTCCCTCTCATGGAGAAAGTAAGCAATTTGATATAGGTTATACATGTTGAGGTATGCAAAACTTATTTCCATGTTAGTCATGTTGTGATAGAAAACACAGACAAAAAAATAAAGAAAAAGTATACTTTAATCTGCTTTCAAACTTCATCAGTTTTTTTCTCTGGAGGTAGATAGCATTTTTCATCATAAGTCCTCTAGAATTGTCTTGGATTGCTGGGAACAGCTAAGTCATTCACAGTTGATCATCATACCATATTGCTATTAGTAAATACGATGTTCTTCTGGTCCTGCTCATTTCACTCGTGGCAAGTCTATTTTAAGAGAGTGATGTGTTGTCCCAGCTGTAAGCAGAGTGGACCACGCAGGACCTTGGCCCAAGAGCTCCAAATTTTAGAGCGCACTGAAACCATTTACAATACTTCAGAAGCCTAGATATTATAGAGCTTTAGCACCTAATTAGCAAGAATAAGTAATTAAAATAGGAAACTACCAGATGCCAGGCAGGAAGGAGTGTTTTTTGCCCCCACCCTCCAATCCCCATCACCTCAAAGCACCTCCAGCATGGACCTAAAAACAATGTCCTGGGGTCTGTGTTGGCTCCCCATTGGATAGTAGCTTAGAACCCTTTCCCCTCTTCTGTTAAAAATCTATTTCATCCCACTTTCAAGAGCAAAGATTGTGGTATTTGTGCTGGGAGCAAAATTTCCTAATTAGGACTGCTTGCTGCAGAGGAACTTTATTACCAAATACTTCTCAGATCCAGCATTTAAAGCTAGGGTACCACTTGGAGACCACAGCACTTAACAGAACAAATACCATTATAATGAAGTAGCATAGTGCAATGGGGGAAAAAAGGTGGAATCAAAGGACCTAAGTTTGAATCCTGACTCTGCTGTTTTTGTTATGATTAACAGTAAAGAGTAGCTAACGTTTTCATAGTGCTTTAAGGATGGCAAAGAGCTTTTACAGAAATTACCTCTTTTAATCCTCACAACAATATGAGGTAGGTGATATTATTATGCCCATTTTACAGTTGAGAAGACTGAGCCTGAATAAGATCAAGTGACTTGCCCATGATCACTCAGCTAATGAGTACCTCCAAGGCAGGATGGGAACTCAGTTCTTCCTGATTCCAGGTCTAGAGCTTCTTCCACTACCCCAGAGGCGTCAAACACAGCTGAACCACATTAAAAAGTAACTGGGAAATACTTAAGACAAATAAAAATACAACAGGACGGAGATAATATAAATATTTGATCTCCTAAGTCAATATGCAGTCTGCCAGGACTCTTATGTAGTTTAGTGTCTTCATTTCTGAGATTGACACCACTGTCCTACCCCTGAGTTGTGTAATCTTGGGGGGGGGGTCACCCTCAGGTCTCTGCTTTCACAAATGTCAATGAGGAAGGTTTGCACTAAATGGCCTTTGAGGTGCCTTTTAAGCTCCATCTATTGAGGTCTAGAATTCTAGAGCTGGTAAGAACATTAAAGACCATCTGGTCTCCTTTTACATAAAGCTGAAGGAGGTAGCCAGGTGTAATTAATAGGGCACTGAATTCGCAGTTAGAAGAGGAGGGGTTTGAATTGTTTCTTTGTACATCTAAATCCTGTGAGACTGCTTGGTTTCATACACCAAAATAAATATCAGTATTCTGGAGTGATTCTAATGAACTTTGACCACATCTCTGCAAACTGATAGGTAATTGCTATTATCTACTTTTTTTAGAGTTCTAAGTGAGGGTGTGATTTTTTTCAAACCTGAGTGTCAGTTTACAGTTTTCATTTTGTGTTGTTTCTCATTAGGAGAGCAAAGGTGCACCCTGGGTTGTGACCAATGAGGGGAGAAAGCATACTTTGGGCACCCCAAGGTTTCTTTCTTGCTGAAAGTGCAGCCTCTGAGGGAAGAAGGCTGGTGCTGAAAAAGGCACCTGGGCAGGGTGGGGAAGAGGATGAACCATTCCCAGGAAGGGATTATCCTGTGCTTTTGGTTTCTCACCCTGGGTCAAAGCCGCAGCTGCCTCACCCTAGTGAATGCAAGGCTGTAAGGTGTGATGAAATAAATTTTAAAAAGACAAAACAGTCCAATTAAAAACAGTGTCTGCTGTGGGCATCTTCTTTAGTTCTACTTTAATAGCTGCATTTCCACACTCTTAATTTGTAAAAGAGAATCAAAAAAATGTGTTCCTCCAGCAGCCTGCCCTGTACCGACCCCACCCACAGCCAAGCAGCAAAGACTGTTGCCAGCTGGGGCTCCTTTTAGGGCTCTGAGAGCATCCATCACTTTCCCAACTGGAAGCAGAGATAAGAGGTGACTTCAAATGCTTTCCTACTGTTTCAGTATGACTTGGGATTTCCATCAGGAAGCACTTCTCACATAAAACTAAATGTGCTTTGCCCATTTGATGGTGTGGCCGAATGCAGTGATTTCAAGACAAACATAATAACATAGCCTAATGGGGTCATTCTAGAAATACCTTTAGTCAACAGTTAAGAATCTATAAGAGAAATTTCACCAGTAGGTAGAATGAATTTTTAAAATTTCCATTTAGGTCTTAAATGAGTGATGGATATGTAGACAAAGGACCTGGGTTTGAATCTTGGCCTCTATAGAATCTTGGGCAGGCCACTCACCAGGTTTTTTTCATCCATCAATTGAGTAATAATTATAGCTAGCATATATGTACATGTAGCTAGTATATACATATATATATCACTTTAACATCAAAAAGCACTTTACAAATATCTCATTTTGTCCTTACAATACCCCTGTGATGTAGGTACTATTATTATCTCCATTTTAAAGACAAGGAAACAGGCTGACAGAAATTAGAGCTAGCAAGTGTCCCAGGGCAAATTTGAACTCAGGTCTTATAGATCCCAGGTGCAAGTGCTCTGTTTATTGGGCCACCTGGGTTAGATGTTCACAAAAGTCCCCCCCCCCAGCACTAAATCGATGATCTTATGACCTTATTCTCCTTATCTTAGATTGAGGTAGAAGAGTTTTGGTTTCTTATATTCATTAGATTAACTAGAAACAGAGCTATTGCCCAAACTTTTGGAAACTGGAGACTTGCAATAGGGACTTCCCCTGGTTCCAAGGAAATTATAAACCAGTCAAATTTCTTCTCTACTCCCAAATGGTCTTCTGATCAAGTTCCCTCCTGATTAGGGCCCTAGAAATTAAGCTTTTAAAATAGGGCATTACAAAAATTGACATTGAAATCTCCTTAATGTTCCTAATGGATTTTTAAAAAAAATACAAAATGAAACTAACCAGCTGAACTTCTTATTGAAGAAATTTTTTTTCTAAAAAAATGTACCTCTCCTGCCAAAATATAGCAGCATTTTCACTCAGTCATCTTTTTATTGGTTTCGTTCCAGAGGCAGGAGCCAGCCCTGCTTTTACTCAGTATCCCTCATCCTGATTGAAAGGTTATTTCCCTGGAACTGGGCCCTCAGTTGAGTATAGCACTATATATTTTCTCTTAATGACTGCAAAAGCTGGAGCACGGTCCTTTACTAAATTAGGAGGCAGAAGTAGATAGAATTCTAGACCTGCCTAGAAAGGGGAAGGCCTGAGTTCAAATATAGCCTCACATTTATTAGCTGTGTCCCTGGGTAAGTCACTTAACCTCTGTCTGCCATAGTGCTCTCTTTCATAAAGTTGGGGTTAAAAAGGAGAATATAATTCAATTTGACAAATGTTTATTTGCCATTTATTGTTTGCAAGGCATAGGATGAAGAAAAACAATTTCTTCAATGGGGAACACAGAATTCAGTTCTTCTTATACATGTTGACACAGGTTACCCTTGCCTCTAGTTCTAGAACAATCTGAACTGGTAGCAGCCTTTAGTGTAATTGGGGGGCAGTGAATAAAAGTAAGGGGGGGG
>CM053592.1:81646062-81661816 GCA_028646515.1 Pseudochirops corinnae
AGAGAGAGAGAGAGAGAGAGAGAGAGAGAGAGAGAGAGAGAGAGAGAGAGAGAGAGAGAACACCCTTGTAATAAATATACATTATCAAATAAAACGCATTCCTGTGTTGGCTATAGCATGATGTTGAGCAGTGGACTGGAGTTTTAGAATTTAGAGACAAGTCCTGGCTTTGTAATTCACTTGTTGTATGAACTTGGGTGGTTTGACTTCCTTTTGGGTTTTGTCTTTGCATCTTTATAATGATGATTTGAATTAGATTGTCTTTTAAAGTGCCTGTAAGCTCTGGAAGTCTTATGAGCCTGTGCTCCAATGGGTTCATGACTTTATAGTTGAGTTTTGCTGCAAAATATTTTTAAAGACTATTACTTATATTGTTATAAATAAATATTATTGTGTGAGGCAATGCTAGAGGGCTTTGTCTATTTCCAGGCTTCAAGACCTACCTCTTATTATATTATATATTATAATGTTAAATATATAATATATGTAATATGACATAATACATGTTATATATAATTATAATATATGATATTTTATATTAGTCTAACCATGCAAAATTTATTTAATCTCTTTGGGTCTTAAGCTTTGGGTCTCTAAAACTGCAAGGAATCTGAATCACACCCACATGAAATCAAAGGTTTTTTTTTTTAATGTATCAGTATAATATTACTATGGTAGGTTGACCAGAGCCTATAAGTGTGGAATGTGCCTTTATTTTTTTTTGTGTGTGTGTGTTTTAGAAACTGTTATAAATTAGTTTTCTTGTTCAGAAATTAGAAGCTTTACTTTTGTTTTTCTTACTCTCTAAAGAAATAACTTGACCGTTTTTGACATGATCCCTGTGGAAGGGTTTGGAGCAAGAGAGTTACTAAAAGTTGGTGGAAGGCTTCCTGGTACGGGAGGATCCCTTAGGTTTAAGGTGCCTGAATCCACTCTCATGGACTGCCGACGGCGTGAGTATTAAGAATTCCTCTTCCTGAATGGGAATAGATTGTACTGAACTGTTCAGGGCTTAAATCAAGAAGTCTCTTTCAGTCTTGCTACTAATAGTTAATGACCATAAACAGGTATAATCTGGCCCTCTTTATCACCAGATGAGATTGTGATAATCATAGTTATGGCTTACCCATAGTAGGTTTAGATGCCAAAGCAAATTTATCCTGTTAAATTTTTAGGATGGTGTTTATAGCATCATAGAGAAAGAGAAAATTAATTTGATTTTACCAGTTACTTGTTTATGGGAAATGAGGCTAAAAGATGGCACAGAAGACCCAACGTGCATTTATAAGTCTTTTTGATAGGGGAGTTAGAAGCCAACCATTCAGATAGGCCTTTAGTAGTATTGTGATTTTAAAATCCATCTGTGGACCTAAAACACTTTATTGAGACCTCATTTTTAGGTTGACATTTTAAATTGAATGGAAATGTGTATTTGTGCGAATTACTTGAATATGCACACATGTTATATAACATGGATTTAATAGTAGAGACTAACATTGGTGGGGAATTTGAAAATTTATAGGTAGATAGACTTTTTTTTAAGATCTATGTTCCTTTTTAAAAAATCATGGGCAACACTTAACTGTGCTCCATTTACCAACTCAAAAGATATTCATTGTTCATTTTTATTTAAATGAATTATCATCAGTCTGTTTGACTCTCATAATGGGTTAACTTCATAAATTGTGACTTCTTCCCCAGATCCAGTGTCAATAAGCTATTAGCCATACTCTCTCAGACAAGAGGCAAACAAAGCTGAGTTTGGGGCCAGGCCTCTGTTAGTGATGACTTCCCCTCCTAAGTTAGCCAGTTGGAGCCAGCTCCTCCTTGTTTTCTTAAATTGCCTTCAGAGAGACCCAGAATAGGAGATGTATGGCTCTCTCAGGGTACAGAGAACAGGTACTCACTGATTCTGGGTGCCAGACTTGAATGGGCAAGTTCTGGCAGTATAAGACTGATTTATAGGAGTAGATGGAGGGGAGATAATTCATTGTTGCAGGCACAAGAGGTCCATGGTTTATGCAGCCCTTCAAATATTCCCAGAGAAGAACCTACCAGATTAATGATAACTTGCCCTGCTCCCCCAGCCCCCAAATATATGATATTAGGTGGAACTAAGCCACAAACCCCATTTTAAACCTTAACCATTATTGGTCTTGTTATGGACTCCTGGCTTAATTAAGATGGAGATTAGAGGATTGGACTTGGGAGACCTCAGTTCAAACCAGCACTTAATACAGTGCCTGGCCGTCTAGAAGCTTTTGAAACACACTTCAGACACTTAATGACCAAGCAAGTCATTTAACCTCTATCCCAGTACTTTGAAATCTATGCATATTTTTTGATGTAAGGAATTAAAAAAAAAAATCCTTCATGGCCTATTGCTTTATCATTGCGTATTGCTTAGATCTATAAAATGTGAAGATACTGATCTCAGGGACTACTAAGGTCCCTTCTCACTTTGAATCTATGATCCTGTGAATTTTTCTACTGTGAGATTTCTGCCAGCTCTTTTGAGTCCTGACTCTACTATGCATTCACATTCTCTCTGTTTTAACTTGTTTTTCTCAGCTCCTTCCCGGGGTGGCCCTTGCATAAGAGGATGATTTCCCCTAGACACACCCTGGCCTGACTCACCTTTTTACCTGTGTTTGTGGAGAGCACAGAGGGCAGCATGTTAGCTAAATAGCACAGACAGAATAATTATAATAATAATGGTGATAATAATAATACTGCATTCCCTTTACACAGCGCTTCCCTTAGGCAGTTTTCTTTGATTCTGACAGCCACTCATTCAGATGCTCCCATTTTCCAGAAGAGCAAGCAGAGGCCATAGAGATGGTAGCTGTCCTAGCTGAGGATGTATGGGTAGTAAGGGGAAAAACTGGTGTGGGACATAGCAAATTGACCAAAATGAAGTGGATTATGAGCTTTGCAAGTTTCTGAAAATATTATTTTATGTTAACTTTCTACTTTTGGTTTTTCCAGGATATCTGGCTGTTCTATCACTGGCTTCTTTCCTGAGTCGTTTTCTGTCTCCTTACTCTTCAGAGTGGTGGTTCTCCCCTGCCCTTCTCTATGTTTTCTTTTTCTCTCCTTTCTTGAGCTCATCAGCTTTCCATCTACTCCCATATTCATAAACCATCCAGCTCTGGAATCCCAGTTTTGTGTTATCAGCTGTACCCTGAGCACCACTTCTTGTACAGCCCCCTTCACCATCTCAGATTCAGGATGACCAACAATGGTACTCATGATCTTCCTACCCAAACCCACCCATCCTTTAGAATTCCCTGTTCCTCTTAAATGCACTGCCAGTCATCCCAGGCTTTTACCCTCAAATCATCCTTGATGACTCCTCTCCATTCCACCCTTACTGTCAGCATTGTGTAAGCTGGGGAGGGCCTTAGCAGTATTTCACTTCATGTGGACTGTGAACCTTGCCTCTTACATTTAAATAGTTAGGGGGGAAACCCCAGTAGCAGTAGATTTTCAAATCTGTGTATATTGTATCAAAATACTTGTGTCCGATTATTGGTCAAATCTTGTTGATTCTACCACCAACACGTCTCACCCCTTCTTCTCTTTCTCTCCATTCACACAACTCCTACCCTAGATCGGACCCTTTTATCATTTCTCATTTGGACTATTTCAGTAGCCTCCTAATCAGTCTCCTTAATTCTGCTGTCTCCCGTTATGTAGAGATCAGACCATCCTACTCCTCTGTTCACAACTCAGTTGTTTCCTGTTGCCCCTAGGATAAAATACAAACTTCTCAGCCTCTTCAATTGAATTAAATCAGTAATTATTATTAAACACCTACTATTGTGCCAATCATCATGCTGTTAGAGATGCAAAAAGAAGAAAAAGATAGTCCCCACCCTCAAGGAGCTTACAATCTAATGAGGAAGAGGCATGCAAGCAAATGTATACAAAACAAGCTATATGCAGGATAGGGAATAATAGGGAGAAGGCACTAGAATTAAGAAGGCTGAGGGAAGGCTTTCTGTTGCTACCTTTCCAGTCTTATTTTATATAGCTGCTGTTTCATGATCCATGTTGTAGCCAAAATAAGCTCTGGACTATTCCCCATTCCTGAAATATACTCAAGTCTTGATCTTTGTCCCTCAGAATCTTTATTTCCTTAAAAGCTCAGTTCAGATACTCCCATCTCCATCTATTGAGGCTTCATTGATACACTCCCTCCCTTCCCCACTTTCACTTCCTCTGGTTTTTGGTGTTCCCTTTTCCCTCAGATTATCTTGTATTTACTAATTTGTGTATCACCAATCGCTGTCTTATACATAGTAAAGCCAGATTTGAAGAGCCTCAAATGTTTGATTCCTTGAGATAATAGAACATTGGGTCGTTCTGATGGTTGTGAAAATTAAGCTGAAACCATACTTTATGTTGTTCATACTAATTGATTTTGATTTTGTAATGCATGGTGTTTAATAACTCCTGTTGATACAAAATTGTTTTCAAAACATTTAACAATTACTTCCTTATCAGATGTTACTTTTGTCTTCCCTAGAATTGAAAGACAGCAAGCAAATCTTATCTATTACTAAAAACTTCAAGGTTGAGAATGTTGGTCTTCTTACTACAACGGTTTCCTCAATGAAGATCAATGGGTATAATTGTCAAGGCTATGGGTTTGAAGTGCTTGGCTGCCGAGAGTTTTCCCTGGATCCAAACTCATCTCGAGAGATCAGCATTGTGTAAGCTTGGGGACTTAGCAGTATTTCACTTTATGTGGACTGTGAACACCACTGAGTCTTATATTTAAATGGGGGGTGGTGGTAACCCAGTAGCAGTATATTTTGAAATCTCTGTATATTGTATCAAAATATTTGGATCAAGGAATTTTTTTAAAATCATAGCATATTGCTGTGTAGTGTTTTGGGCAAGATATGTGTGACCAGTTATGATGGGTTTGAACAGGTTGAAAAAAAGTCAGATACTTTTTTTTTCTTTTTGTATCTCAGTGAAACCTGGCCTTTAGGCTTATAGATCTCTTAATTGGTTTTATCCCCCTCATGTATAGGTCTTTGTTGCTTGAGGAAGGCTCTGGTTACTCTTTATTCTACATTCTCGTAATGCCTACAAATATGAAAGCCAACCAATTTCCCTTGATAGCAGCTGAGAGTGGGCATTTAAAAAAAATCTCAACAATTCACTCAGCGGTAATCACTAGTTGGACAAACTCTGAAAAATTTTAGGCAGAAGAATCCTTTTTGTTGAGTAGAAATCCATCAAATGACAGCTGATCAATTGCATGAAAATATGGCATATCATTTTGAAGTGGACTTTGTTGAGACTAATGTATCTTTTTTTTTTTTTTTTTTTTACTCTAACTGCTTTGGGCCACCTCAGTGTTTTTTGATTTCTTCATCCCTAAAATTAAATGGGACGTAGGGGAATCTGCTAATCTAGATCCCTTTTTTGTTTTAGTGATATATCCATTATGGAATCCCTTTGTAATTAAGACCCTTTATAATTAAATCATATCCTGAATTATCTACATTTGCAGCCACATGTCTCAGTCCATAGCTTGTTTTTGCCCATTATCTGCTTGAAGGTTTTAGGCCTGTTCAAGCTGATCCTAAGCAAAACTGTGAAGTTTGGAGGTTTTTTTGGCCATTTATTATCTCTGTGATTTACCATCGCTACTATATAGATGAAGAAACTGAGTCTTAGGAGAGGTTAAATCATGCTTTTGTGATCACACAGATAATGCCTGTGGTTGAACTCAAATGTAAATCTTTTCTGTCAGCATTTTTTCCATTACACCATATTTCTGTATATACTATCCTGTCCTCCTCTTAATGCACCTGTTTCTGGCCCTCATTTAGAATATAAGTTTAGGATTCTAGAATATAGTTTATAGTATTCAGAATTGGACTCTGGAATTGGAAGAAACCTCAAAAGTCATCTAGTCCTCTCCCTTCATTTTACACATGTGGAAATAGGACCAATTTAGTGTTTGCAGATTTAGTCACAATCCAGTATTTCCTCAGCTGGGCATTTACATTTTTTGCATTTTTTTTCACTAGTTGAGAAAATCATGCTTTCCTTATTAAAGGCATTTCAGACATCATTAACTAGGGCAAAAGTTTCCTTGAAGTTACTATTCTAAGATTATAGACTTAGAGTTTGGGGGGAGCTTAACAATCGTTTAATATAACTTCCTTATTATGTAGAAGAGGAAGCTGGGGCCGAGAAAGGTTAAATGATTCAACCAGGTCCATGGATTGAAAAAAATCTTCCCACAGAAGGTCATTTGAAACCTGACTTATTGCATTTAGAGTGAGAGAGAGGAAGTAGGAACATTAGGAGGCATAGTCTTTTCTCAGAACAGCCCCTTTTGTTCCTGTGAGAAGGGTAGACCAACGGCTCAGTTGGCTAAAACTGTTGGAAATACTCCAGGTATTGCTGGGGAGCAGTGGCTCCTCAATTACCAGTCTCTTTAGGAGTTTGGAGCCTACTACTCACACCATCTTCCATGCCTGAGCATGGGCCATTCCTCTTCTCCTGCTTTCCTAGGCCCTTCTTCTCTTCTAAGAATCCTAGGTATGAACATTTATAGTAAATCTGATATTTTGTTATTAGTGATTTTTCATATAGTAAATATACCTCTTTGCTTTTTTAAAACTATAATTCATCTTTACATTTCCTGAGCTGTGGTTTTTTTCTTTTTACCACTGACACTGATATTTCTGACAGAGAAATTTCTTTTTGAGGTGGGGAAAGGCATACCTTCTTACTTAATGGGACTGCTAACTGAAAATATAGCAGTGATGGTGGTAGTGTCTGCTCCATTAAGTCTGTAGCCTTAAAAATGAAGGGAATTCAGACTAAGCCACCAAGATAGTTGGCTCACAAAATTGGGAGGGTGTGTTATTTTTACATATCTGGGGGATACATAGTTAAGATGAATTAAATCCCATGGAAAAAAATGAATTAGATTGACAAAGTATTTAAAGTCCTAGAGAATTATGGTTTTGTTGCTTTCTTCAGTAGTCTTCAGTCTTTAGCCCTTTTTTATGTCATGGCCCCCTTTGGAATTCTGATGATGGACCCCTTCTCAGAATCTTTTTAAATGAATAAGATTAAATACAAAGAAAAGAAATTACATTCAAATGAAATTATCAAAATATTAGAAAAGCAGGTTCATGGACCCCAGATTAGGGGTGCTTCTCCTTGATAATGATTCTGCAGTGAACAGAAGCTAATGATTCCCTCGGTTGACAGGTTTACTCCTGACTTCACTTCTTCATGGGTTATTCGGGAGCTGACTCTTGTAACTGCTGCGGACCTAGAATTCCATTTTACGCTCAATGTCACCCTTCCTCATCACTTGTTACCTTTGTGTGCTGATGTCGTGCCAGGGCCCAGCTGGGAAGAGTCTTTCTGGAAACTCACAGTCCTCTTTGTCAGGTAAACCTCTGGCTTTCTGTGTGCACAAACTTCCTCTGACCCCCCTTCTCGGGGAGTAGAAATTGTCAGGTGAGTAGCTGCAGAGTGCATGAACATATGGTGTCCTGGTGCATTGAGTAATCAGAGCATGGAGAATTGACAGTTTTGTATTGCTTTGAGCCTGCTGCCATACCACTGGGTAAACTAGTAATTTAAAAACGGCAGTAACCTCTAATTGTGAGTTTTCTTTTTGTTATGAGGACTTAGCACAATAATAAGGGCTTAGTGGACCATGTTCATTGATGATGAGCCAGTCTAATAGAACTCAATGTTATATTACCTGAATACACTAGGAATCTAATTCTTATTTAATCCAGTTATCTGTTTGCTGTCTTCATTCTTCGTGTCCTATCACAACATCTCACTCTTAACCTCTCCCTACTAAGTTCCCTTTAATTTGGTAATCATCAAGCACTTAGTATGTGTAGGGCACAGCACTTGCAAAAAAAAAAAATTATCTCCACTACCACACACCCCTGAAGTGGTTGGCCTTTGTTGGAGGACCTCCAATGTCTCCCAAGGCGTCTCTTTCCTGTTCTGGTTTGCTCTGTTAGGAAGTTTTTCCTTATATCAAATCTAAATTTTCTTCTTTGAAATTACTAACAGTTGTTCTTAGTTTTTCTTTCTAGGGCCAATCAGAAACTTCCTTTGAACTTGTGTTCTTCTGGGATGTACCATTTGCTTCCCTTGACTTCTGTAATAATGCATTTTCCTGGTTTTATTTCTATTTCTGAGCCTTTCACTGGCTTCCCTTCCTAGTCTCTTAATGTAATATTTATCTTGTGCCTTCTTTCTCCATATGCCCTTTCTTGGTAGTTTCATTTACTTGTCTGGGTTCAGCTACTGTCTCTTATGTATTTGCTTGCCCCAAAATACATGTATAATGCTGACCTCTCTTTTCTCAACTCTAAACTTTTCTCAACTCTCCAACTCCATTTCCAGCTTCTGGTTGTATAACTCTATCTCTCTGTTTCAGCAGCATTTCCAGCTCAGCATATTGGAAACATAAAAACCAAGTCTTCCTTTTGATTTTTCTGTCACCCTCAAGGATCAAAAATCTGATATAATTATTTTTGATTTTTTCCTTGTATTTCTACATTCTGGATTATTTTCACATGTAAGCATTGAATCATAAATTTAGATTTGGAAGGCACCTTAGAAGTCATTAAACTTGTACTCGTTTTATTCTTCCTTCCTTTCTTTTCCACTGCCACCATCTTTGTATAGGCTGTTGTTATTACTAACTTGGTCTATTTCCGTAGTCTCTTTGCTGATTTACCTACTTATCTTTGCCCCCATTCAACCCATTTTAAAATGTCTGCCAGATTAATATTATGCACAAATTTAGTTGTTATTCTTCTACTTAAAACTCTTCAGTTAACTCCCTGTTGCTGACCAAAGCCAATCTCCTTAGCTTGACATCTTATTAACGAAAATTTTCTATTATGACCTTGGAAAAAAATAACAAATTTGATCATTTTCTTATTTGGATCTTTTTTTCCTGTGTGATGATTGATAGGCTATATTGTTTTTCTTTCTTCCTTCTATCTCTTATTTCCCTTCCTTCCTTTTTGAGAATTGCCTGTTTGTTTTCTTTGATCATTTATCTATTAGCAGTGGCTCTTATTTTTGTGTTTTTGAGTCACTCTCTAACTTGGATATCTGACCTGAAATTTACTGCAAAGTTTTTTTCCCAGTTAAATACTTTCCCTCCTAATTTTTTCTGCATTGGTTTCTCTTAGCTTGATATTTAAGGTCCTCTTGGTCCATCTCTATCTCTTACACTTTAGCTCATGCTTCTGCTGTCTGCATGGTGTATACTCCAACCAAAATGGAACAGTTGTCACTTTTTAAGCCTCTAGTGCCCTGTTCCCCTTGTCTTTGCTTTATGTTACTCCTCTGTAATTGAACAGCTATCCTTGTTTTCCTTTCTGCCGCTCCTTCAGAAGCCCAGTCCCACTGCCATTTCCAGGGTTCCTTCCCCAAGTTCTTCCTTGTCTCCTCCTACATTGGAAATGATCTTTTTCTTCCTCTGCTCTCACATCTCACATTGTAACTCTTATAGAAGGAGGGAGGGTGATGATGCTTTCATTTTCTCACCTTTTTCTGATGTTCCTCTCTAAACTTAGCATGGATATTACACTAAGCCTTTCACCTTGGTTAGTGCCTGCTATAGCTTGTTAAACTGGCATTACTATCTAGAATCAGGTTTATTTTGACTCTCCAATGAGGAATTAAACTTCAACAGAGTCTCCTTCCTAGGGTAGCCTGCCTAATAGTTACTCTGTGATTACTGTACAGTGTCACAGATCTGTGCATGTTCATGTCTTATTGTTGATTCCATGTGTTTTTAACTCTTTGTATCTCTACCACACCCTAGCATGGTGCCTAGTTCCTGCCAAAAGAATGAGCCTGAAGTTTTTGCTTTTGGAATATGTTTTTTCCCCCCAGAGAAATAACACCTGTGTCTTACATTTATTTTTATTTTTTCAAAACTTGAGCAGATATTTTGAGATATGTTTTAGAGTGGTTGATTTCTTGGGTGGCTTGTAGAAGTTTCATTTAAAGTATCTCAAGATTTAGGCAGGCGTTTAAATATTGCTCTCCGTCATGAAGCAAGCTTTGTTTTTGTTGTCTTACAGCTGTGTAATTATAAATTTATTGCTTTCTTTCTCAGCTTGTCCCTGTTGGGTGTGATCTTAATAGCCTTCCACCAGGCACAGTACATCTTAATGGAGTTCATAAAGTCCAGACAGAGACACAATCCTATTTCGTCTTCACAACAGAATAGCAGTCCAGTTGATGTAATCAGCCCTGAATCTTATAAGTAAGAATGCTTGTGGTTGTATATATATATTTTTTCCATCCCAGACATTATTCTCTGTGGTATAGGCACAAAGCTTTGCATTTTGAGGTTGGTATAAACTTTTATGTTGGCAAACTTCACTGGCTGACACATAAGTGGTTGAGTTCATTCCTGTGTAATCAGGTGTCTACTAATGGAAATGCTCCATTTTTATTTATTCTTTTATTGGCAGAAAAGAGCAGTAGTTTGTGGCAAGTGGATATTAAGAAGTGGGTGAAACAGAAATCCTTTAAGATTTAGGTATTAGGAGGCAGCTGTGGATTTAGATCCAGAGAGTCTGGGTTGAATTCCCAACCCTTTGTTGAGCTGGTAACCTTGGGCAAATCACTACCTCCTTGACATTCCATTTCTTCATCTGGAAAATAGGAATAATAATATCTATTACCTTACTGAGTAGCTGCAGGGCTCTGCTTTGCAAACCTTAAATACCCTGTTCTTATTACTTAAATTATGCCAGTGTCACCCATTATAGATTTCCAGATAAAAAGCTAAACTATTACAAAATTTGGTTCTGGTTTTTTTTTTGAAGCAACATGTTTTTCCTCTTCAATTCAGAAGCAGTTGCAAGACGTTCCTGGATTCCTACAGCCCCTCCGATAAAGGCAGAGGGAAGGGCTTCCTTTCAGTCAGCGCTCCCCCAAACAGGATCCAAAATGCCACCAAGAGAAGTCCCGCCACATATACCCACACTCAAAAAAAGCATAAATGTTCTGTGTACTATAGCAAACAGAAAGCCAGCCCAATGGGGGCCTCTAATGCCAGTGGGAATTCTGATGACAAGCAGAGCCTGATTCCTGGAAGTTCGGCATCTGCCCCAAAGGAGGACCCCTGCCCTGAAGCCATCAGTGAGACCTGGATTAACCTAAAATATGCCAGTGGCCTAAATGTGAACCTGCAAAAGAATTTAACCTTCCCGGGAAACTTTCTGAATAAAGAGGAAAATACCCTGAAAAATAACCTAATTGTGAAAAACCCTTCTTCAGAATGTGATATGAAGGAGGAAATACAAAGATGTATGTTTCCTAAGGAAACTGAACTTAAAACTTCAGAGACTGTATCTGAGTTCAAGGAAAGGGAGCTCTGTCCTCTGAAGACCTCAAAAAAGCTGCTTGAAAATCACTTCCCCAAAAACTCACCTCACCACCAGTCAGACTTCCAAGAAATTTCCAGGAAAAATAATGGTAATCTTTCCATTCTTGTGGTAATGAGCTTCCTATTATATCTGTCCCAGATCTGTTTGTAATAAGAGTCTGTTTATGTGTATTTCTTTTGGTTTGGGTTATGGCACTGGATTTTCAAAAAAAATTTTTTTACACAGAAAGCTGTAGCCAAGATATGACTGTTTAGAACAAGTTTCCTAAGATGGAAAGTTTGAAGCAATATATACTAAGAAAAAGTAAGTTCTGTTGGCTATTATAGACATGCAATCTATTTGTTTTACATTTGATAGGGATATGTGATTGATAATGTGATTTTTTTTTATAGAGGGGAAGTGACCACTTCTTTTTCTTTTAAATTATCTCTTGGCTCAGATTTGCAAATAAGGAAATTTTCTTGCTCACTAAAATGATACAGCACCACCACCAACCGTGTCCCTACTGTCTATGTGTCTTCTGTTCTCAGTGTCACTTAATTAAGAAGCTACTATTTGCATCAGATGTTTTTAGAATCCCCCCATAGACAGACTCCTTTGAAGACAAACAGACTTGTAATACCAAGCCAGACCGCCTTTAAAAAAAAAAATCTAATTTCCATTTGGCTTTGAATTGATTTCTTTTAGGTCTTAGATCCAACAGTTAGTACATACTTTGAGCTCTTCTGAAATGAAAATATTTCTTGGTACATTTAAGTCCAATTTCTAGCAGCTTTACAAAGCAGAAAGAAAAATCAACCTGTGAATTTTTTCTGTAGTGAGTCGGTATATTACCCATTGGAAATAAAGTTTTGTAGTTTTGTTCTGTTATTTGAAAAGAGGTGCAAACATATTGTGGATAGAAATAATTGAGATTGGGTGATTTTCTTAGAGCAAAAGCCCAGTCTCTGATGGGAATTTCAAGCATCCTTCAATAGGAGGTGTCAATGGTGGTTGTGTCTAAGAGGGAGATTTAGGATGCTGAGACCTCTGTTTGGTCAGTGCATGTGTATTCCCAGCTCTGAGTGCACCGCTGATGCCCTTAGTTCCAACCTGTTTGCACTGTTTCCCTTGGCAGCAGTGGGCATGCTTGGAGTGGATTCATATCTGCAATGTTGACACTGTACACTTGTGTCTTCTCCACCTGTCTGTGTAAGTATGCCCTCTGGAATTATGCTTTTAAAAATTTTATTATATTTTATTTTTTCCCCCAAAAAATTCTACAATAAAATCAGGCTACCTTGCCTGTGGACTTTGGGGGCGGGGGAGAAGGCCATATTTTTGTTTTTATTTTTCAAGTAGGAACAGTCAGGGTCTGAACTACAAAGGGGGCCTTGGAAAAAGGCTCTGAAATTCTTGTATTGTTGGTTAAATAAGATTATTTGTAAGCCATTAGCAGTGAAAATGGTGACTTCGAGGAGCCAGCCATTGGTTCACTCAGAACAAACCAAGCCTAAGTAATATCATCTCCTTTTGGGGGGGGGGGGGTAGGAGTGTTGTTAGACTGTGGTAGCGTTTCTCTGATTCATAAACCTAATGTATTCTGGATTTCGGCAGCTCCAACGAGTCTCTCATGAAATTCTTGTGAATAATGTGTTTACCGACTGGAAGTAAAATGGATTTTTAGTGGGTTGAATCTCTAATTGTGCACAGTTTTATTTGATTGATTTCTGTTAACTCGGAGAACTTGAGTTGTCTTCTTTAAATTCTTTGATCAGTGACTCAAATAGGTCTTCTGATGCAGTTTGCAGAACACAGTACTGGGAGGGGTGGGAGAGGGATGTTTTAACATATGTCCCAGTGAAAAAAACTTAGATATCTTAGTTGACTGCAAGCTCAAGTGTGACCTGGCTTCCAGAAAAGGTAATGAGAATGGAATGAGCATTTATGAAGCACCTACTGTATACTAAGCTAGGCACTGTGTACTAAGTGCTTTGTGAATATTATTTCATCTCAGTTGACATTAATAGATGTATAGTGATCAGAATGAAGGGAGGGGATAGTCCCACTGCCCTGTGTAGTCCTCAGTCTCTGTTTAATGTCTCTTGTCATTTCTGTCACATTCTTTTTAAAGAGGTGCTCACAAGCCTGTGTCTTCAAAGTATGTCAGGTTAGAGATTGCTGAAGGAACTGAAGAAGAGATGGTTGGACATGGGGAGCTTCGTAGCTGTCCTCCAGTATTTAATGAGCTCTTAGGTAGCAAATAGGGTTAGAGTGAAGAAGTAGGTAGGAGCAGTGGAAGACATGTACTGGGAGGCATGCATAGCTTGGTAAAAGAAAGAACTTTGCAATAGTTAAAGCTGTCCAGAAATGAACTTCATTGGGAAATGATGTCCCTATCACTGGCAGTGTCAGAGAAGGCATTTCTGCATCAGGGAGGATATTACACTATGAGCCAACATTTCATAGAAGCTGATTTTCACTCCTTGACCTATCAGCCAGTATGCCTAGGAAGAAGTATTTGAGGCTAGACATCTTTAGGAAATGCCTAAACCCTGACAGACTTGGAATTGTACCTTAATTATGATACCATGAAGGGGAAAATGCTTGCTTTCATGGTACCTTATATCATAATATATGTCTGCATATCTCTGTGTGCCTTATGTATCTGTTAATTGGTAGACTACATATAAATGTATATATGTGTATGTACATATGTATATGTATAGATGTCTGTTTATGTTTCTGTCTATCCATATGTATATCCATCTCTCTATCTCTTTCTCTCTCTATTTCTCTATCTAATCCAAACGTGTAATTTTATTAGTGTGGAGAATTCCCGATGTAAAAACCCCTTCTACTCATACATTAGCAATTCATCAATAATTTGGAGAATTGCCTAGAGCACTGAGAGCTTTAGTGTCCTGCTCATGGTCAGCAGAGCTTAATATATGTCAGAGGCAGGCCTTGAAGGCAAGTCTTCTGAACTCCAAGCCAGCTCACTTTCTACTATACTACACTGACCATCTGAGTAAATAGGGCTTCATATTTAACAGTGAGATTAATTGACTTCTGTCAAGGTAACATACTACTTTGAAGGCTTGGTTGATAATGTGGGAGCATAGAATTTGGCTGGTGGGGTCAGAAAGTCTGCCCTGCCAAGGTCCTGCGTTTGATGATGTGTCCAGTACCTGATGCTTAATGCCAAGGTCTGAGTCAAGCTTGCGCGTGATTCAGCTAAGCAGCTGTGAAGTGCTTAGAGGTGGAAATCTAATAAGCTTTATGGTTTTGGTCTGTATCATTATTGTTTTGTTTCCAAGGCAGATTATTTGTATGTTTTTTGTTAAATTTTTAGTGGGATTGTCTCTTCTACTATTTAGAATGTCCTCTATACCCTTGTTCTCATCTCTTCTCTCTCTTCCCTCTCTCTTTTCTCTTTTTCCTCCCTCTCTCTGTCTCCTCTTTCCCCTTTTCCCTCTCCCTTCTCATTCCCTCTCTCCCTCTTTCCCTCTCTTTTCCCCCTCCTCTTATCAGAATCATGATCAGGGAATGTTAGATTGATTTTTAAAACAACAGAGAAATTTATTAAAGGACCTTAACTTTGCCCTCCTCAGACTTGTCAAAATCAAAGATAACAATTTATAATCACTTGCATTTTTCTTATACTGCATATCTGCAGTAAATTTTTTCCTAGGTTGCTTTATTCTTTCAATACCAATTAAATTAAATTCAGTACCAATTAAATACCTGCTATGCACATGATACTATACTAGAGAAATGCAAAACAAATAAGAAAAAATATATTATTTCTTTGCTTCAAGGATCCACTTATAGTCCACTTAGGGAGACCTGGCCAAACATAACAAGGAAAGAGAGAGAGAGCAAGGGAAAGGGGGACAGTGGAGGATTAGTATTAGCATTAGTACAAACAAGAATTAGTGAGTATTAGTTCCTTTTTGTGAAAATAACCAGAATACTTCCTTCATGGATTCCAAAGCTTTCCTAGTTGGAAAGGTCTCCAGAGTTCAAGGTCAGTATTTGCCTGACCCAGGAATGCCTTCTTTTCTTTTCTTTTTTTTTTTTTTTAATTTTATTATAGTTTGCATCATTCATTTCCACGAGATTTTGAGTTACATATTTTTCCCCCTCTTTCCCCCACCCACCGCCCCAAAACAGCCATCCCAGTGTGTCCCCCCTCCCCCAGTCTATTCTCTCCTATGTCACTTCTCGGTAGGGCAGGATGGATCTCCCAACCACAGTGCCTGTGTAACTCAAGTTCCAGTTGGGTGTAGTCAATAATAATAATAATAATTGCATATATAGATAGAAAGATAGATACA
>CM053592.1:81662316-81688215 GCA_028646515.1 Pseudochirops corinnae
CTTAAAATGTGTACTGATATTTCCTCATTCTGAATTAATTTTTATAGAATCATTACCACCAAGGGGCTGCGAGCATGACCAAATTCAGGTGGGAGCTGAATTATAAGGTACCACGGAGTATCAAATAACAAACATCATTAGAGCGTGGGGATCAGTTACTACTTTTAAAAAATAATGACCACCAAGGGGCTGTGAGCACGAAGGTCACCCAATCCCCAGGCACAGAAGTTAACTTGTACTTTCTACATACAAATGAAACAGACACTTAACATCAGAAGGGACCACAGAGATCCCTTAATAAGAGATAATGAAAAGGAAGCCCATGGTCATCAGGAGCACAGCTGAGATCTGAACCTACACCTTCTAAGTTCAACTTCAGTGTTCCGCTACCTTCCTATCCTAGAGAATATCAATGAAGGGACTAAGTAGTTTTTCTAAACATCAATAACAGGAGTTCTTTCATGAAGCTGAATGATAATTATAATGACTAACCACACTCAGAGCCCCAGAAGAGATGTGAAGACCCATCTCCCTCCCTTCTTTGCAGAGGTGAGACTAGGTATGACCCACTGCATATACCGTCAGACTCAGTTAAGGTGTTGAATGAGTTTTGCTAAATTGTTTTATTCTATGTTACAAGGAATGACTTTGCGGGTAGGGGGGGATTGGGAGGGAAGGGGCAGGATATATTTGGGAGAAAAGGTGATCTAAAAACAATACAAACTTTTTAAAAAAATAAAGTTTCTTCTTAAGATTAAGTACTTTACCATTTATGAAGCAGGTTCAATGCCCATTCAGGTTCAGGATATGAAGACAGAGGGAGCAGCTGAAGAGTAACTGGGAAAGATGAGGGATTCCTCAGCACAAAATATTTTACCTAGATGGTTGAAAATTTTAAATTAAAACACCTTTATGCAATGACATTGGGAAATTAGATTGGTCAATTTAGGAGCAGTGTTCTAGATCCTTCTAAGAAGGACCATTCCAATGCAATCCAATAGGCATTTAAGTCAGACTATATGCTAGGGGAGGAATGGCAGGGGAGGGGTTGGAGGTTAACACACAAACCAAAGAAAAGTAATCCCTATTCTTAAGGCCCTTCCATTCTCCTGACAAGTAGGGGATGCAACATTTAGTACATAGGTGGCACCATAGTGCACAGAGTGCTGGGTGGAGTCAGGAAGATGCATCTTCCAGAGTTCAAATCCAGCCTCAGACACTTTCTAGCTGTGTGACCCTGGGCAAGTCACTTAACCCTGTTTGCCTCAGTTTCCTCACATGTCAAACAAGCTGCAGAAGGAAATAACAAATCACTCCAGTATCTTTGCCAAGAAAACCCCAAATGGAGTCACAAAGAGAGATGCAACTGAAAAACAACAGATGATTATATGCACAATCATTTGAGGAGGGAGAAAACTCACAGCCAAGAGCATTCAAATGGTGTCTTTTAGAAAGAGCAAAGGTCTGCTCCATGTTTGTTTCTAAACATAAGAGAGGACTATGGTAAAGAAACATTTTGGACGTAGGAGTAATGAAAATGAAGTCACTGAAATCAGGTATACTACACACTGATATATGGCACCAAATTGTTGACGAGAGGGTTAAGCCTATTCATGAGTTGTGAGAGTCCTAATATATTTCAAAATTTAGTGAGGAAAAGTTCACTTTAAAATTTTACAACACAAATCCCTATCCACTGGAAAATAACAGAATAAATTACAATATATGAATTAATGAATAATGGGCTATAGGAAACTACAATAGGGATCAATCTGGAGAAAAATCTGGAGAATCAATTTGGAGAAAAAAATTATGTTAAATGATGCAGAATGAAGTGAGCAGGATAACAATTAATATAATAACATAATTTTGAAAGGCCACTGTACTCTAACCAATGCAATGGCAAATCATGATGCCAGAAGACTCCCTCCTCTTTGCCAAGTGTTGAAGGGGTTAGACTCTGTTCAGAAGGAGATATTCATTTTATAACATGGCCAAAGTGAATGTGTTTTACTTGTCTATACCTGTTACAAAGGAAGGTCTTTGGGGGGAAGGAAAGAGGAAAGGGTTATAAGTTGGGAATAGGTGATTTATGATATTGATGGGTGAAGAAAGACTCAATGAAACAGAAAATACACAGAAAGGAACAGAAGGTACTTCAGAAGGGGACATAAAGGACAATGACATCGTCATGTTAAATTTAACATAAACATCTAAAAAAATGAGCTACATTGTAATTGAAGCTGGCATTTTCATACACAGCCCTCTTTTCTTATTCTTTGTATATTGAAATGTTCAAGTCTGTTAATTCTATTAATAAAAAAGAAACTTTAAAAGAGTTTTTTTTAATCATTTGCTCAGTATTCTCCCACAAGGTTAACAACAGGAAATGCAAGAATTCCTAGGAATCTTGGGCCTCATTTGAAAACAAATGTTAACAGGTTTTTGTTGTTCAATTGTGTCCAACTCTTTGTGACCCTATTGGGGTTCTCTTGGCAAAGACACTGAAGTGGTTTGCCATTTCCTTCTCCAGTCATTTTACAGATGAGGAAAACTGAGGCAGACAGGTTAAGTGACTTGTACCAGGTCACAATGTTACTACGTGTCTACAGCCAGATCTGAATTCGGTAAATGAGTCTTCGTGATTCCTGTCCTGGCACTCTATCCGCTGTACCACCTAGCTGCCCATCAACAGGTTACAAGGCAGTAAAAGCCTGAGCTAGGAGAGAACTGAAAACATTCATGTTTATTTTCCTAATCATTTTTGTAAAGGGGATAGAACTAGAAAAGGTCACAAAAAAGCTAGTATGTGGCTTGGCTTGAATTTATTTCTCTTTAACTCTGCCTCATTTTCTAACCACTAAAGCTACATTTCTGTAAAAATGAAAACAAAAGTAAGACAAGAGTAATTGTTTTTAAAAAAAAAAATAGGCACGCTGCCTAAATAAACTCCCCTTCTTGAATGTGTGTGCAATATGGCAATGAACAGTGACTTCCAAACTTTTTTTAAAAATAATTTTCACACCTTATTCTTGTGATTTTGTTTTGGTTTTTTTCTTGAGTTAATGTATATAGATTTAGATATGTAACACAATTTTTATAGTAAATTTAATTTTCTTTTACACTTCATAATATTCTCTAGAATAATGAGAGTCACAGAAATACACACGTGTGCTTTCTCTCTCTCTCTCTCTCTCTCTCTCTCTCTCTGTCTCTCTCTCTCTCTGTGTCTCTCTTTCTCTCTAGTACCCCACTGGTATAGGACATAAAGATCATTTATCCTCACCATACTGGTCCTGAGAGCAGATGCACTGAAGTTCAATGTAAGTCCAGGCTCTGTGATTAAACGTGGCAAAGAGGAAGCAAAGGACCCCGATTCTCGAGATTTCTTTGGATAAACAAATGGAGTCATTCCCAAAACACTCCTCCTATTTAATAAAGAAAAAGTTTTATGCAAAATTTAAGCCTACTACCTGCCAGGCATTATGCTAAGTGCTAGGAATACAAAGAAGGCCTTGACCCCCAATGCCTGCCCTCCCAAACAAATAGGTATTTAATAAATGTATATTGACTTGTAGGCATCCTTATTTTTTCCATGTATTCACATCATCTTTCTGGATATTTCAATATAAATCAACCTTTAAAATTCCATTACAGCAAGGACAGTACTACACCAAATATTAATTTCATAAAGTATTCCAATGATAAAGTAAAGTGTTTGTGAAACCTTTCAACACACCTGCAGACTTGACCACTTTTTATCTTCTGCCAGCTCTGATACAATTTGTTTGCAAGCTCAGAATCCACCTTCTGAGTGGAATGGTCCAAAGAAAAGGCCCCTTGCCAACGAGGACTTGCTGGAAATGAAATCAAGTTGTTTATTTGCAATGACAGAAAGCCCAATTCAATTTTACTTTATACTTAAAACTAAGCACCACAGACTCCCAGAAATACTCTGCTACTGCCTGACCAACAGGGAAGACATCAAAGATTCCGAGAATGTCAGACTTCTCTTACTACCTACCTATCTACTCATTATTAATAGCCTTCATTCCAACAGTCAATTGGATTTAATATCAAATTATCTACATTTAATCATCCAGATTACCTATTTTGACCAGAGCTTGATCAAAACAAAGTGAACTTGTTTTTAAAAAATATTTGATAACCATATTTCAATACAGTTTCCTTTCTGTTGTCCCTAGGTATTTATTTTTGTGTATTTAAAAATACATATGCAAAATATATTTAAAAACACTATTCTGGGCAAAGGTCCATAGTTTCACCAGACCAACACAGTGACATGACACAGAAAAGGTTTATAGTAACTGTACGGGACTGTGGGTAGTGGCCTGGCCTTGAGAATCAGAGTCCTGGACTAGGTTTATGTCTTGCCTCTGACACATACTTGTGGTGTAACTGAGACCAAGTCACTAAATCCCTCAGAAGTTGTAGGTAACTCTCTGAGGCTATAAACTGGCAGGCTGGTCAGAATCTGAGGATGGCCATTTCCAAATACGGAATTCCCTATACTTAAAGAAATCATGAGTCTTAATTCACTTCCCAAAAATATTTTAACAAAATGTTCAATTTTATTGTAATCACATATAACAAACACAGGGTCTGTGAATCTATTATAAAATAGCTTTTAAATGTTCCAGCTGTGGAATTTTCATTAATTTTAGTTTTAGTATTCAATTATTACTAATTTTATACACAACTCTTACTTTCCCTCATCATAAGCTCCCAGGGTACTTATTATCTCACTGCCAGCAAGAGTACAGATCGATAAATGATCATATCTGGGCATAAAAAAAAGAAGGCACTGTTCCTTACACAAGACAAGTACACCCGAAATGTTTGGTCTAAGAATTTTACTGCTACCTTCTTTACTATTTCTACAGAACTCGAGAGGGCAATGTTAAATCAGTATAGCATCCTAATCCAACTAACAAGTTTCCGAATGTTATGCTTGCTTGGAAAATGATTATTTTGAACTGGAGGTTTGGGGAAAAGTCTGGAAATGGCCCCCGACAACAATACTACAGTCCTCACCCATATTTAATCCTTGTGAAAACCATTGTTGATCATCACATAACCAAAGTTTCCCAGCCTTGGCATATCACTTTGAATCCTCTATTATATCTTTCCAAACCTCGCCAGGTGGGAACAGAAGACTTTTAAGGTCTTCTAAGGAAATATGTTATCTTATACATGAAGCCAGAGTCTCCTGACTATTCTGTGTTAAAAACAGAGCCTACTGAGGATTGAATGAACAGATGACATGTACAAGAACTTTGAAAATGAATAAACAATGTCAAAAATTTAAGAGATTGTCACTGTCATGTCTCGAATTCTGGAAGAGAATTTCTCTTAAAGAATATGATGAAGACCACTTTTCTTAGAGTAGCAACATATGGTGCAATTACATTAACATAAAAGAGATGATTATCCCTATGCTGTTCCCCCCCCCCCCAATTTCAGTTCTAACAGCAAGACTGAATAAAATACTTACCTCTTTTTAACTTTCCCATGTAATAGTGCATTCCACAATGGACTACTGCCTCAGAGACTGGACTCCCTGACTATACAGGAAGGCAATAAATAATTAAAAAGAAAACACCCAACAGACCAACCCCAAAGCACTTGCACATGGAACATATATCAGCCTATATCTGTAGTAAACACCAATCCTCTAGAAATTGGATAATCAGAATGCTAAAAGTCAACAGACTCCTATCCCATCCAAATTATACTTTAACAGCAGACGACAACAAAATAATAATAATGAGTTATTTGAAAGAACGTTTGTTCTGCCTCATGAGGTCAATATAGATCCAATTCTGGGCTATGCAGTAGGAGTCCATCCCCAAAGAGATGACTCCAACAAGTACCTCAAACAAGATTTAAAGGGACCTTCTATACTGAAGAAAAGTGAAATTCTTTTTAAGTTAGGACTATCTTGTTGCATTCTTGTTCTCAGAAATCCCGATGATCCCAAATTGCTTAGGAAAACCAACCTATTAACCAGTCTTTCCAAATGTACATGTTTACATCATTTAGTCTATTCGAATTGATATCAAGCAAAAATCAATGTTGTAATATTGCTGGATTTCAAACAAATATCAAAGAACTTAACCCTCTTTTGTGTAATAGCCAAGTACTGACAGATAACAGAAAGTTAGGAGATCCTCAAAGAAGTCTAATCACACACATCAAATCACACATACGCGCACACAACAATACCTTGGCTGGAGGTGAATAAATATGGAGAAGTATTACAAACGTTGTGCCTATGTTTGTGGTCAAAGATACATGGGTGAACATATTTACTGCAGTGTCTTTAATACCAAGTCTCAAAGAAAATATATTCCAACATCCTGGAGGTAGAAATAAGGGGCCAGTGAAATTCTGAATCTAGAAGAAAAAAATCAATATATATATTTTTTTCTATAACTAATCACCATTAAAAATTTCACCTCCAAAGGGAAACAGTACCTAAAATCTCCCCTTCAAGATTTTCCTTCTAAAAAGTGCTTCCCAGGGCAGCTAGTGGTACAGTGAATAGAGCACTGGCCCTGGAGTCAAGAGGACCTGAGTTCAAATGTGGCCTCAGACATGACACCAGCCACGTGACACTGGGCAAGTCACTTAACCCCAATTGCCTTGCCTTCCCTCCTCCAAAAAAAATAAAAAAACTCTTCCCAAAATGAAAAGACTGAATAAAATGGCTTGTCAAATTAAATGTGAGGAGATCAAATACTTTAAAACACATCTGTTTGGAACTCCTCGTCTTATGCCCATTATTTTAAGGAATAGTCATATAACTCCATATAAGGAACCTGAAAGCTTTCGCAAATGGCAGCATTTTCCCCCAATAATACACTGCATTGATTTATTCTAGCAAACCCTTTTTTACTAAAGAATAATTTTCTTAATGCAAATCATAAATCAAATTTGTTGATTCCTTCTACGATATCCTGTATTTACAACACTAATGATGCCCTGACTTGATGTGATCAGCAAATATTCTTAACCACCACCACTGTCATATTCCCCCTTCTCACCCCACCAAAAAAAAGACTTGCCCAATGTCACACAGCTAGTATCATGTCTGAGGCCAGATTTGAGCTCAGGTCCTCTTGACTCCAGGGCCAGTGCTCTATTCACTGCACCACTAGCTGCCCTGGGAAGCACTTTTTAGAAGGAAAAACACATGTAGTTACATAAAAACCTACAATACAATTTACAGTTCCATATCAGGGACACTCCTCCCTCCACCCACAGTGTTTTAATAAAATCCAAGTGCATTCTATAATTGGCATTAATTTTTACTGTTTATGTATAAATTTTCCCCCTTACAAAGTGATTTCATTTTAAACAGACCAACAATGTATTTCGAAACTTTTTTTGGTTTAAAATCCAACTTGTTCAAAATTTATACTTCCCCCATTCCCCACTCCCAAAAAAAGAACAATCACCAATTCTATGAATAGGCAGGCAACAGGAACATTAATATAATAAACTCAGAGCTGGAGAAGATCTCATACATCATGTAATCTAACCCTCCCATTTTATAAAGAAGGAAAATGAGAAATCAGAGGTTAAGGGATCTGCCAGAATCCAAAACATATACTGTTTTCAAACACACTGCAACATGCTACTTCCCAAGACCATCTCCTGAAACATTTATTCAAAAATATGAAAAATAAAGTAACGCTTTTCCTAAATAAGCATACACACAAAAAAGTGTTCATACGTGCCCAAGCTAGAATGAAAGTAACTTCGAAAAAATCTGCACAAACCTACCTTTAAAATTTGCTTGGTCTCCTTGGGAACAAGCACATCATTTATAACAACAACAGGACTAAAATGATTAGTGTACCAGACTGACCAAATTCTGGATGCATTCCAGTGTGGCTCAAGGTGAAACTGGACTACAGAAGGGTCTATCGCAAAATATCTGTGAACAGACACATAGAAGACAGAAATGAGTCTCAGGCTTCCTGCTAATACTCTAAGTGAAAGGCTGGCAGTGATCTCACTTTTAACTTCAAAAAAAAAATAGACATCCTAGTTATGTGGCGCTGTATAATTTAGCCTGTAGACAATCTGCTCTCCCACTTCTTGGTATCCTCCTATGGCTCAGTTATTGCTGTACAAAATCATAATAAAGAGCAGGAAGAGAAAGAGTCAGATCAATTAATTATTTTGTCTTTAAAGGGGGAAGAAGAAATTATTTTAGCAGCTCTACCCAAGGAGGGGCTAGGATGAAAATCTCACCTATAAAAATAGTTATCTAAAACTTGCCTAAGGATTTTCCTTTTAAGAATTAAGACTGAATTAACCTGCTGTCAAAAGATTTATAAGCTGCTTAGAGGAAGGGGCTGCCTCATTTTTGTCCTTCTATTCCCAGTACACTGCAGAGTGCTTAGACCAAAGGTGGCGCTTCATAAATGCCCAATTAATTGATTGATTGAACCTACCCTTGCACCACAGGGCGAGAGAGACATGTTTGTAACATGGTCATGCCTTTTAGGTTTCTTCCTTCCCCACGATAATCAGTTTCACCGAGACATGATGGAGCTGTTTGGAAATGGAAAGAAAAATCAGAGTCAAGCACAGATCTCTTGGTTTTCACTTATGTTTTTCCTCTTTACTAACTCAGCCTACTACCTGTATGTCTCCCCTGCCAAGCCTTTCATGCCTCTAGTTTATTTTCTTGGAGAAAAAAAATTAAGCTCCACATTTCATCTTTTTTCCATGACAAAGCCCTGGTTTTTCTCAATTAATAGAGGAAAAGTCGTTAGGCCTGGCAGCTACAGTAAGATGGGAAAAAAAAGAAACTAAATTGGGTGCATGTCACAACGTAATAATAGCACAGCAGGGCGCTGGAGGAACTGAGTAGGAAAGAAAGAAATTCTAAATAGTAAATAAGAGTTTTTTAGTGTGGTGGTGTCTTTTTTGGTTATTCTGTCATTCAATGGCCTATCTATGAAAGAAAAGGCAAAGGTGGGAAGGAAAAGAAGAACGCAAATCTGAAAATAAAATAGAATTTCAAAAAATTATGGGACAAAGTACCCCAGAAATCTCTGATTATTCTTAACCTCTGATCGTTGCTGCATTAAGAGTTCCAACACAAAATTTTACATCAGGAGTAGGAAATAAAGAGCGCTGGCATTCCTTCCTCATGCAAACTCTAAGAACCATTAATCTCTGCACAATGAAAATCAAACTCATTATCTTCCACCTTAAGCTAATCTGCAGTTAAGAATAAATCACTCCATAGAGACAATAATAATTATCATTATGTCATCTATACAGGCATATTCTGCCTAACATCATTAACTAGTTCCCACAAAAATGCAACTTTAGGTGAAATGACAAAACAGGGAACAGTCAGTCTCACGGGAACAATGTTACAAATGAGTAATCAGACGGCATCATGGCAGAGTTTCAAGACATTACTGTAAGGTTCATCCAATACACATTTACGGTATTCTTGGGAAACATCATTCATGATAACCATTCATGAGGGATATGCTTCAACAATAGAATAAATATGAGACAGCTGCCCAACACGTACAAATACTGTACCTTTACAAATAAAAGAAGCAATTTTGGTAAAATTGGTTGTAGAAGAGGGTAGCAGGACTGGTTGAAATTGCAGAGATAAAGAATCTCTTTGTGAAAAATGATGCACATCCTGAAAGAAAAGATAAACATCATTGACCTGTTTGATGGAAGATGGCTACTGAGTATATTATTTTGTCTCTACATTTTCAAAAAAGAGGCAGAGAAACATGAAGGATGCAGAGAAGGAAAATGATGGGAGGAGAAGAGGGTGGGAAATCATAGAACCTAGAAGAAAGATCAGACAGGGAAAGTGACAGCTAAGGAGTGATCCAAATTATCTAGACAGACAAAGAAGCAACATGAGGGATGAGTGCAGAGCTATTGCCCAGAAGATAATTAATTGCCGATATTATGGGAAAGAGCCCTATTTTATCATCACTCTAAAAAGAAGGCCCAAGCAAAAGGATTTAAAGAAGAACAGACTTAAACCAAAAAATGGAGAAGACTATGATACCTCCTATGCTCAAGTCAAAAAGAATA
Organism: Pseudochirops corinnae; assembly: GCA_028646515.1. Lineage (NCBI taxonomy): Eukaryota > Metazoa > Chordata > Mammalia > Diprotodontia > Pseudocheiridae > Pseudochirops > Pseudochirops corinnae. The sequence goes on from CM053592.1 coordinate 81,672,433, forward strand.
ACTTAGTTATTCCCCCTGTTCAGGTTCCTTCTGACTCAATTATAAATTTTAGGGATCTCTGACAATGCACTTATTAAACAAGAAAATTAGATTTTTTTTCATCATCATCAGTTTTATTTGTCACCACCCTAAGTCTTTAGTCCTTCACCAGATTCAAATACTCACCCATGTGTACGCTATTTCCGTCTATTGGTACAGATCACACCATCTCATTCTGAGTGAGTCCTGTCTGTATCTTTCCATAACCTAACATGCCCACCACTAACCAGAGGAGGAGCTAACACACTAGGGGCCCTCCTCTAAATTGGAATATTTTGTGGGTACCAATGGGGCACTTAGGTATGCAGCTTTCATCTTCTAGCTCTCACAACCTTACCTGTCTCCCTCCTTTTTCATTTCCTAAGTGGTATCCCTTAAGCCTAAGAGGCAGCATGGTTTAATTGATAAAGGAGCTGCCCTTGGAGTCAAGGGCCACCTGTTACATATGGGTTTTTGTGACCCTAATGAAGTCACGTAACCCTCACAGAGTCCCAACCAATTCTTTAAGGATATGTACAAAACAGGCGTTGATCTGCATTGGTAGGAGTTTTCTTACTGGAAGTTCTAAATACTAATGAAATCATAGGTCTAGGCACTCCCCCCCAAAATTCCATTAAGTCATAAGCATCAACATGACAATAATGCTTTCTATTTGCATACAGCACATTATACAAAGTGCTTTAACATATGTTTTATTGGGTCCTCAAAACCCTATAAAGCAATCATTATTAAGCCATCAATGGCTATTAATTATGGCACTTATTGCACTAATGACATTTTAAGGATAAGGAAACTGACACTTGCCTGATGTTACAAGGTGACTAACAAAATGAAGTGGAATTGGGAGTCAAGTACAGGATCATTTCACTGTACTTAGCTCTTATCAGTAATAAAGGATAAACAACTCTTGATAAACTTAGATGGATGTTTATATACATGTCATTTAGTAAAATATACCTCATTTTCTACCAAGTCTTTTCATTTGTTTATGTTAAACAGAAATATATTTTCTTTAAGTCATGTATCTTCATTCTCTAAATTATTATGACATATATGATATATATATATTTTGATGATGATATATAAATGGACTGGGGAAAAATTTAACTATAGGTTAAGTAGGCTGGAAGGTCCTTGAGAGTCTGTATTGTATAGTTACAGTCCATAACTTCTAACAAAGTCCATAATAAAATCATCCAAGACAGAAGAGAAACTATGCTATATTTTCGCTATGTGCAGAAAAAAAATCCACCCATCTAATCTCCCTGGAAAGGTTAGGACAAAAAAATTAACTAAAAATTACTGTGTTAAATGTATGTTTTTAAATTCAAAAAAACCCCCACATTTTTTAACTTATCTTTTATGTTACAAGATAACATAAGAATACAACATTACAAGAAAACGTAAACACATAAATTACCTGTATCCATAGAAGGCTGTTTCCGGAATGTAATACATACATATTTACGGCAGAATCATCTGTCAAAAACAATGAAAGTAACTGAATTAAAACAATGTTCTCCTAATTTTATATCTTTTTATAGAGGTTACTGAAATAACATCGTATAATTTGTGTCAAGGTTGTAATAAAGATTTCTTCACTGAAATAAAAATTGGGATTTTTTTTTCTTACCATAACTTTTTTTTCCCCAAACACACAGAAAAAAGACAGTTACCACAGGCTACCAAAATAATTAAAAACTGTAAATACAGAAATGGTAGACTGGATATTAATAGCCAAGAGGATGGTCAATTTGACCAATTGCATTAGCCTCAATAACAATCATCAAAAGATATAGCAGCCAGTGGCTATTAGGGCAAGAAAACAGAAAGGAAAAGAACACGCATATATTAGGTGCCTATTATGTTTTGCTTAAGGATGTAGGACTTAAAGGAAATATTTTTTTGGTCAGTATAAACAAATTAAGAGACTTGGTAGAAAATTAACTGCATTGAACCAAATTATATGTGTACATATCCATCTAAGTTCAAGAGATGGTCCTTCATTTTTTGCTTCAAGTTCTATAAGTCACCAGTTTTATATGTCATCATCCTATGTATGTGCACATACAATATCTCAATTGCTGCTCCCAAACACTCCAGGAGGTTGGTGCTATTATTATCACCCTCATTTTATGGGAGAGGAAACCATGGTAGTTGGAGATTAAGTGACTTCCCCAGGATCATACATCTCCTAGATATCTATGGATGGACTAGAACTCAGGTCTTCTTGATTTCAGGCCCAACTGTCCTTTCCACTACACCTACCATTAGAAGGCAACTGTCTTCCAACTACTGACTGATTAAAATTGGGCACAACACCACATGAGACACTACACAAGGTTCTCAACCCCTTTTGTGTCACAGCCCCCTTTGGGAGTCTGGTAAAACCTACAAACCCCTTTTCATTATCATGTTTCCAAATAATTCAAAGAAATACTCAATTTCAACTAGAGGTTAGTGAAAATAAAGATGCTACTTTTTCTCATCCAAATTCACAGACCCTATGAAAATTATCCAAGGAACCCTCATAGGCCCCAGGTTTAAAAAACAAAAGGAGAGGAAAAAAATCCTGCATTAGAATAATCTAGGACTGTCTACAAAATGCCGGCTTGCTTTTAGCTCTTAACTTGTCCAAATTTGATAAATAGTGGATTTCTCCCCTCTCTTTAAATGCTGACCTTGAATATTCACAGCAAAGAATAAATGCTTGTTGCCTAACGGGCCTCGAGACTATATGTCAAATGTGCTGCAAACTTTAATAAATGTCAGGCATTACAATAATATTTATTTATGGAACCACTACTACAAATCACTTCTGAGGGCTAAAAAATGTATGCTGTCACCAAACCCTGTCCCTAGAAATGGTAGGTTCTTACTGTTCTCTGATTTCCTTCTTCCAAAATAATGTAAAACACAGATTTCTGATTGAGTCAATCAACCAAAAATAGGTATTTCCACATAATGGAGTATATGGATGAAAAACAGTGTTTATCCCATTAAAGTGCCCAGAAAGTTGAAGCCCATAAACTTTAAGGGGCAGGTAAGTTAGGCAGGGCTCAAATTTTCCAGGGTTAAGCTTCATAGACTATACTACTCACAGGTTTCCAGGAACCTCTGGCTCAAATTTACTATAATCTGGTAATTCACTGAAAATTTAGAATAACAATATTAGTATGTATTTACATAGCAATTTAAAGTTCGGGAAATTATTTATATACATTATCTCACTTGATCCTCATAACCACCCACTGACACAGGTATCCTAAGACTTATTGTGCCCATTTTCCATGACAAAACGAAGATTTAGGGACCTTCCCATTTTCACAAGGCTAACAAGTGTCCAAGAGGCAGGGGTCAAACCCACACCTTCTTCCAAGGGCAGTACGCCATTCTTCTAATAACAAGGTCAAGAGTCCCCAATCACAGTGAAACAAGAACAAATGAAATGGATGTCAGAGGATCCATGACTACCAGGGCAGCTCTGGTGGGGAATGGATTGCCTTTTCTTCGTTTGCCTCAGAAGAATGGCAGAGGACATACTCAAGCAGCAGCTGCCATTTTCTACACCCCCCCCCCCCAAAAAAAAAACTGTAATACTGCCTCACTTAGCTAAGTTCAACACGGTGGAACCCTTAACTCTGTTTACAGTCAGAGTAAAGCAAAGGACTTTCGGCCTTTGCCTTGGGATAACTATCCCCAGGAGAATACTTTCACACAGTAAATGCTTCTGTAACCACCAAGCTACATTATAATACAAGCTTCAAGGGATTCACCTTACCTGAGGTCTCAGTTTTGTCTATAGCTACATAAACAATGGAGAGATTATCTAATAAATCTTGTCTACTCTCCTCATACTCTTCAGAGGAGGTTTCCGTGGTTAGAATGATGCTCATTTGTAGCAGCAAGGTGTCATCTGATTCTAGATAGCAACTCTGAGGATAGATGGGGGGGAAAAGGGAAGAGAAAGTCATCAAGTTTTCCAAAGTACATAAATCTGGTGACTTCAAAATACTCCCCCAAACAAACAAAAAAATCACCAAAATACAGAGAGATTTGTAGTTCTAAAATACAGATATTCTTTTTTTTTTTTTTAAGTATTTACCTTGAGTTGCTGACAAACTTTATTATGTAAACTGCATTCTAGATGAACTTGCAAGAGACTAGTATTAGTGGTTTCTGCCTGGAAGAGTAAGAAGAAAAAAATCATTTTAAAAAGAAGACCTGATAAAACTCAGTCTGCAGTGCCCAGTTATATTAGGATAGAGACTTCATAAATCTTACACTCCTTTTGCAAATACCCCTAAAACATATTTGTGGCAATGTAGAGGTTCCAAGACATTTTGCCTCCTCTTTTTAATATGTCCTAGGGGCTATATCACATTTACAAAATGGCACAGTGCATCTGTAATGATTCTAAGCTGTTCACTGCTACAAACACCCATTTTTTAAAAACGCTAATTCAACCAGACATGTCAACGGCACAAAGTCATGGAAAACCACAATCCTGTTAGATTTACAATTGCAGGCGACATGAAGGCCTTGGAGAGATGAATGTTGGGTATAAGAGATTGTACCATACTGTCAAAGTTGACTTTAAGAGAATTAGCACAAAAGATCTCATAAAAGGAAGCAGATCAGTTACTTAGGGAGATCAAGAGATTATAAATGAATAGGAAGGCCCATCCTTAAAAGAACCAGGAGTCCTCTAGTGGCCTGAGCAGAAATTCAATGGAAGAATTTACAGAAATGAACAAAAACCTGTACTGTGAAAAGGGTCTAAATGAACAAAATCACAGCTCTACTGAAACACAGAGATATTCCAGTACTAGATTAGAATATTGTCACCTGGCCCTCACATATATCTAGGGAAGCAATAAGAAAAATTGACAATAACCAATAGCCTTTACTTGATGTACCTACCTGAGAAGAATTCACTGCTCTCATCCTAAATACAGCAACACACTGTGAGAAGTATTAGGCAAGCTACCATTAGAGAAAGCATGAAAGTCAAAGGCATAGGCAGTTCCCAAAAGGAAAAGTTTATCAACTATCATCTAATACAGTGGTTCGCAACCTTCCTAATGCCGTGAGCCTTTAATACTCTTATGTGGGCGTATCTGCATGTGGGCGAACTCGCCTGGAGACAGATAGAGGAGCCGTGTCTCAGTTCCTAAGACCGTGGGAAATACGTGTTTTCTGATGGTGTTAGGCAACCCCTGTGATCCCTATGAAAGGGTCATTTGACCCCCAAAGGCGACCCACAGGTTGAGAACCGCTGACCTATACATCAAAACCTGGTCATCTAGATCCTGTGTTTCCAATTTAAAAAATTTTAATTGGAAAATAAACAGCTTACAAGAATGTTTTTAAGTTTATTTTTTTCAAGATTGTTACCCTAATAAAATGTATTTAAGTCACCCACCAAATAAAATTATGCAGTTTCATGTGATGACCAAGATTAGGCTTCATCATTTTCCCAATGAAAAATTGGATACTGGGAGTCATGTAAAAGAAGCGATCAAAGAGATATACAACCGAAAGAGGAAATATACTATACAAGGCTAACTGATTAACAGTCTGTGTGTCACAGTGGTACCTAGGCAATGTAAAACAACCTCAGGCCAATATATGGGGTGGACCTCTGTTCTCTGCCTTATCACTCCCCACCTACCCCAAAGACTTATTAGGAAGACATGGCCAAAAGATGCCCAGGCTCAAAAAGCACGAATGGCTACTGTCACCTAGTTATTAGACACAGATCTATTCTATTAGAGCCTCTCGATAGCAGATACCAGCTTTTGTCACTTTTTTTTGGTATCCACAGCATCTGAAATATAGCAGATGCTTAATAAATGTTTACCAATTGATTTCTGTGTCACTGGCATAGCTATACCAATGAAATCACAGAACCACTAAAGAAAATTATTTTCTGTATTTCCTACCTACATACATTCTCTCTCTCTCCACCTATATATGCATGCATACATACATATGTGTGTATATATATATGTGTATACAAACACACACACACACACACACACACACACACACACACATATATTCTAGTTCCAACATGTTACATTAAAATATGCAGGGGATATTTAGAGAAACAGATTTCCTACATATAAGGAAGCAATCTATTGTGACCATATCACCTCCACAGTGACTAAAAGCCTAGAATGGTTTGTACTTGATTATTCTTTTTCTGGTAATAGTTATTCTTTAGTACTTTCCATTAATGTAAAATATTGAAAGTAGCAAGAAAATTCTTTATAATTTTAATGATTTATTTAAAAGTTATATGCCATATATTAAGAAGGAATAAGAAAAAATTTCAATGAAAAATGTGAAAAAAAAAATGAAAGAATCCACAAGAGGGAGTTCTAGTACCTCCAAACTTCCTTTCTATCATTTACAGAAATAACCAAAAATGTAGCTATAAAAAGAGGCAGCGTGGTATGCCAGAGAGAAAGTACATCTTCACAGACAGAAAGATGAAGGTTTAAGTACTGCTTATGATACTAATGATTCTGTCAACCTGGGGAAGTCATGAAACTTTTCAATGTTTTAGCCAACTCCAATAAGATTATAACTTGAAGAAAAGATGGTGGCCTGCACTGAAAGAGGGAGTTTTGCTATCAGCGAAATCACAGGTCAAGTCCCTTCTCATCTCTGCCACACTGATATTCTTCCAATTGTATTCTACTGGTTATGTGCTATGCCGCAATCTCATAAGAAAATCTGAAGCGGAGACTCAGGTAGCAAGGGTGAGGGGCCACTGTAGATATGAACAGGCTGAAAACACATTACCAATAAGGAATGACATGAGAACTAGGATATAAGATAATCAATTATGTGACTAGAAAAGGATGTGAGTAAACCAATTATGCAGCAATATGGGGCAAAAAATACAGGACACACCACATGCTATTCTGGTATCCACAAAATATCAAAAGACATAAGAGGGCTCTATACTATGATGGTTAGGAAGCTCCTATAGAGATTAGGGAGGAAGACCCGCAAAAGGTCTTTAAGGATGAAAAGACAGAGATGGTTGATCAGTTCCAACACCTCCCCTCCATTAGTACCTGGCACATCAACAGGCACTTAATAAAATATTTATTTTTCTGAGCCTATAACTCAAAAAAAACCACAACAACCCTGAACTCAAGGTCTCCACTATTCTCTTCCCCCAAAAAGTCATGCAGTACCACTTTATGTACATATATAAGCCTCTGCGGCTAACACAACTGCATATCTAAAGTCTGATATAGTAATTGCTAACATTTATATACCACTTAAAGGTATGCAAAGCACTTTACATATATTATCTCACTTTATAATACTGGCTCATTATCCTGCCAATCTCAATCAACTAATGCTTAAGATCTAAAATAATCTCCTATATCATTACGTGCAATAATTAACTGGCAAAGGGATGTTATTAACATTAGCCAGATGATATTTTGTAGTAAATTAGAAAAAGCCTTTGAATTGAATTGGACTAGAGTCTTACTTAGTCCTAGCTCTGCTACAGTGACTTTGGGCTTTGATATCATTGCGTGCAAAATAAAGATAACAACTTACATCACAGGATTATTGGGAGAAAAGAGCTTTTGTGACTCTAGAGAAACCATGGCAATGTGAAGTGGCTATACTGGATCGGTTAGTGAGGCAGAATCATACTGTGCAAAGGTCACTGCCTCTTGACCTGGATTCAAAGCTCACCTCTAACATTTATTATCTGTGTTACTCTGAGCAAGACACTTAACTTAACCTCATCCCTAAAATGAGTTGGGCTTGAACGGCCCTTCACATTCCTTCTGGTCACCCTAAGAAATCTACAATATACAGAGTGAGTATTCTTTGAATTCTCTTGAACCTGGACGAAAGGCTTTATTACAGATGAAAGGGGGAAAAAAACAAGTCTGTAGCACTGTTCTTCATAAATCATACAATTCCTTATTAGTCTTCATGTCAGGGTATACAAGAGAAGTATCATTACCCACATTTGACATTTGAAGCAGTAAGTCTGGAGAAGCTAGATAACACACCAAAATATCAAATAGCCAACTGGGAACTCTAACCTACAATTTAGGCCACTCGGCTCCAAGTCTAAACTTTTCTTACAACAAACAAATCACAACTGATCCAGACACCGACAATATACACTGAAATTTTGGTTTAAAGTATACGTCAGTGTAGATATATATGTAGAAGGATGTAGTGAGTTGTACAATAATGTAAAAACAACTGAGCAGTGAACCAATTTTGAAATTTAGTTTTATTGCTAAGAGGTACGAAGGTGGAATAGTGGGTGCAAGAGAGTAATAGATTCCCTTGCATGCCATCAATCAGAGAAGGCTCCAAAAAGGAGGCGGCAGCTTTTAATAGGTGTTTAAGGAGGGGAAAACTCCTTGTGAGACTCTGAAAAGGAAGACCCTATAAAAGGAAATAAAACCAGTATAACTCAGAAGAATAACATCAATCAAGCTTATAATCATAGTAAAAAAAAATGACAGTGACTTCAAATGATCAGGGCATTATTATTTCACTTAAACACAATAATAAGAACTATACACTGACATAAGCAAAGTCCCACCAAATATTTCAAAATGGTCATGGACAAGAGGAGGGATTATACCTGTTCTCCTTGTTCCCAAAGGGTCTAAAAAGGTGAATAAATAATGTCAAGGGATACAAGTGTAGTCACAGCATTAAGGAATAATTCCCCACAGAGCTGTCTAGACCTGCTGTCTCAGGAGATACTGAATTCATCCTCGCTGGAAGTCATCCAAATGGAAAGTGGGTGACTACTTCTCCGGAATGAAGTGACCTTCCTATTCTGTGATTTTATGACTGTATAGCATGAAGTTTCAAAGTGAACACTTGACGGTGGCCTAGCCATAATTTAGATGACAGGCCCTAGGGATGTGGCTGTCAGAAACACGAGGATAGTAACTGACTTGCCTAGTGTCTCCCGGCTAGTAAATGCCAAACCCAATCTTTCTGACTCCAAGCCCAGCACATTATCTATTGTGCCAAGTTGTCTCTATTTCAAATAGAATAAAAATGAGTGGTTTAGAGGGAAATTTTAAGAGTACACCTAATAAAGGATACTGAAATGAGATACACAGGCATAGAAATATAGTATGTGAGACCTGGATTACCTGAAAGGGACCTTAGATACCATCCAATCTGACCCCTTCATTTTAAAGGTGAGGAAACCAAGACCCAGAGGTGAAGTGAACTGCTCTTGCTCACACTGGAGGTAGAAATTTGAATCCAGATGCTGATTTCAAAGCTCTTTCTATCATCCTTACCTCCTCAGGTCACCTAGTTTAAACTCTTTATTTCACACAAGAAAGCCAAGACCCAGAGAAGCCAGGCCCAAAGTCACAGAGACAGGAAGCAACTGAGACAGGATCTGAATTTCCAGTTTGGTGATCCAGTCACTACTCTTTCTGTAGCACAGCTCTATCTCCCACAGTGATAAATTCCTATTTCCTGTGAGTCTATCTTCCTCTGTCATGTTTTTTTTTTTTTGAGACAACTGGGGTTAAGTGACTTGCCTAGGGTAACATAGCTAGTTAAGTGTCAAGTGTCTGAGGTTGCATTTGAACTCAGGTCCTCCTGACTCCAGGGCAGGTATTCTATTCATTGAGCCAGCTAGCTGCTCCTCCTTAAAGTTTCAAAGCCAATTTTGTGTGATGGCCTAATTGACCCAATGTGAAGACCATATTCTATTCCCAGCAAGGCTCTAGGTAAGAATGCCTGGGAATCCCCAGTAACCATCTTTACTTAAGGAATACAAAAGGTAGGTGAAGTTGTTCCTTCCTGGGCTCCAAACAATCTTTCCACTCTCAAAAATTTACCTGTGTCTGTGAAATCTGGATACTCTGGACATGGGGAAGCAGTAAATGAGCATTTGGTAACTGTTTTGTAGACCCTTCAGTGGAGAATCGTGGACTTCCAGTTCCAAAGACCTGGAGATAAAATGACAAATTATACCATTATAAAGAGATAAAATACTCAATCATCAAATGTCAATTACCATTTCAGATGAAGTCTATATTCCTGCACATATATAATCTTTATCAAAGTGCTTACCTTGTCAAGGAGGGGGGAAGAGAGGACAATTTGAAATCCAGAAATTATTTAAAAATGAATATAAAAAACTATTTTACATGTAATCAAGAAAAAATAAAATAACAATCTATTAAAAAAAAGTCATATGGCTCCAAACCTCAGGAAAGGGTCCGCTTTACCCAGAACATTTTAACAAGCATTTATTATTTGAATTTTGTCCTTTTTACTTTGGCATGTCAAAGATTGCTGCCCTCAAACTGACTGGATTTAGTTAGAACTATGACTTAGTTGATGAATTTAAAATTCACACATCTCCAAAGAATCCACATGGGAAGAAGAATGACAAAATTACTGACTTCTCAAGTATGCTTTATAAAAGAATGCCTGTTTTACATGTTACAATATAAAAACTGAATATTCAAGTGAGTTTTTTCCCCTACTCCAATATCTGTCAAAAATCAAGAGACCACTATGAGGCAGCATATGTAAGAGTTGTAGCACAGAACAAGTCAGTGATCTGTGTCCAAGTGGGGACCGAAAAGGGGTTTAAACTGAGTAAGACTGAAGTAACTAAAGGGCTGTGGATCTTTTGAATCTGGGGGTCTCAGAGCACACTACCCTCATTTCCAAAACTGCTTAGAATTTTTTCTTTTTATAGAGTCTTTGTACATAAACTTTATAATAAAGCTAAGATCAAACAGATTTACTAGAAAGGGAGGAGGAAAAAAATTACTTTACCTGGTAAGAAATAACTCCAAAAGAGGATGTATTTATAAATAAAGAACTTTCAATGCTCCCTTCTTCAGTTGGTAAAAAAATTATTCTGAAGGAGGTTTGTCCCATTGCTGGAATCACCTGAAAGACAGGTATACATTAATTCCACCTGCTCAAAACCAATAATTAAAGTATCTCTATAATCTCTTCACTTAGACAACCTGTGTGCTACCTAAACCTACAAACAAAAAAGATGAGGACTCCTCTGGGTTTCTACAACAGAATAGAATCTCCAAATCTGAGGGCACTTTAAAAAAGAACATACCAAAAGGTTTACTGGCAACAGAGAATCCAAATCCTTTAACTTTCATTTGGGATTATAACACCTCTGTCCCTACCCGAGCCACTTATGTTTTGCTTTGTTTTTTAATATCTTTCCTCTCAAACTTCACATTCAAATTTAGACACCAGGAATTCTTAATCTTTTCTGTGTCAAAGACCCCGTTGGGCAGTCTCGTGAAGTCAGTGGACCAATCCTCAGAATTATATTTTTTAAAGTACAAAATAAAATGCCTAAGATTTCAAAGGAAACAAATAACTTCCAAATTAAAAAAGTTTTAAAAAAAAGTTCAAGGTTTTCATCTTTACATAAATACAGAGAAGAATCATATATGAGCACTCAAATGCCTTAGTCAAGTAAGTGAAATGTCATTACTGGATACGTCAAGATGAGAAAACAGTATTGGTCTCTCTCCTGCCATTCCCCTAAGCCAAGTTCCAAGAACCAAGTTCAAAACTCAAGGTGAATATAAGCAAGCATGGAAAAATAAAACCATGTAACTAGCTGAAAACTGTAAATAGAGTTTAAATACCATTCAAATTAAAAACATCAAGAAAGTTTTTCAGTCATGTCCAAGTCTTTGTGATCCCATCTGGGGTTTTCCTGGCAGAGATATTTCAATGGTTTGCCATTTCCTTCTCCAGTTCATTTGACAGATGAGGAAACTGAGGCAAACAAGGTTAAATGACTTGCCCAGAGTCACACAGCTAGTGTCTGAGGGTGGATCTGAATAGGTGAATCTCTCTGACTCCAGGTCTGGTACTCTGCGCCACCTAGCTACCCTAATTTTTCATTGTATTTTGGAGAGAAAAAAAGGCTTCAAACTTTTTCTAATTACTGAATATTTCAGAATCTGTGCTAAACTAAAAGTTCACAATATGATATTTCAATTATAGTAAACAAAAATCTTCTGATATGCATACACCCAACTATCTGGTTTGAAGTCTAAACTTTTTCTCCCTTATATGCTGATATCAAGACCCACCCCAAAATAAAGAAAAAAAAACTTGTGGAAAAAATAAACACCAAAGCAAATAAGCAGAGGAAAAAGACCAGGGTTAACTGGGAAAGGGGAGACAAGCAGAAAATGAAAACTTTGGGCCAAAGAAAGCATGAAACCTTGGCACATTTCCACTACATAGTTTCCAAGAGTACATCAACACTCACCCTGCAATGAACAGGAGACACATGAAAATGTCTAGAAGCTGTAAACACTGAATTCACTACAACTTCTTTATCCCTACTAGGGTTATGAGCATATAGTATTTTAGCTGTGGGAAGTCCCAATAACCTAAGAGGGAAAATGAGAAAAAAATATATTATATATGTATATGTGTATAGACTTATATTTTTGTAAGAGATCAAGTTTCATTACCTTCTTTTAAAAAATGCAACAAGTTCTGGTTCCATCAAAATATATCTACTACAACAGTAAGAAATAGCATTTCCTTTTATAAACCTTAATCCAAAACAAAGGGCAAGGCAAGGATGGCTAGACATAGGCTGCAAAAAAAAAAAAGCTACCATTAAGGACGGACATTTATGATAAGGAATCTGATCCTACTCATGTGAGAACCAGGAGGGTAGTTCATATTCTGTGCTGGTAGGCAATATTTTAAAAACAAAACAAAACAGACAAAGACTTCCAATGTGTTGAGCTGACTCTCACTGGAAGATTTATCAAAAGATCTATGTAAGAAACACATGAGATGATAAGATGAGACAGGGCTGGAATTTTTATCTAGGATGTGAATTCCCCAAATCAAGGTGCTCACAGACTTTACTTGACAATCTCAACCCCAATGGGGTTTGTGCTACATGAATCCGATGGGACCATTAAACTTTTAAGTAAAATACACATTAGGCACTAGATATTTCTCCAACTCATGTACATAATTGAAAGGAAAATAAATCATGTTTAGATAAGAGAAAATTTGCTTGCTCACATGAAAACCCAATTCCCTAAGGCTTTGTTTCCTGGGCATCAAGTCTAAAGGCTATTTGCTAAACATTCCACTCTTCTGGAAGTAGTAGTCTTTCAACTCACAGGAGGGATATTATTTCTTGGTAGTTCTGGAAAAAGAATTACTTAATTGACGCTAAAACAACTGCCTCGGTTAAAAATGAGAACACACAACACTGCATCATAATACCCTGCTTCACAATGACTGTAACTACTAGAGTCAGTTTTTATCATATTGCTTGCCTCCAATCTTCACTCCACTGAGGCAGCAGAGAAGAAGAAGAGTTGAGAGATACACAGATCTGGAAGAACAAGCTGCTCCTTAACTACCTCACTGCTTATCTCTCACTCTCCTCCAACATCGAGTGCAGTATCAGTCCTTATTTCAATCAACAGCAGCCCTGGCTTCAATTCAATTCAATAAACAGGAATTAAGCACTTATTAGATGATATCCCAGATTTCAGTCGAGTAACATTCTCATAGACAACACAGGTGGCTACCAGAAATGTCACTGAAGTCATAGATACAATTTCAATAGTTCTAGTGAAGAGGGCTCGAATGAGCAATACTTCTTAGCAAAGGTCAGGAAGCACAACTACTCTCTGAATTTAACAAAAATCTCAGAGGTACTAGGTCTCTGTTTTCCTTTAGAAAAAAGGGACCTTTGTGCTTTCCCTTAACCACACTGAGAAAGTCTTATAATCCAGAGCCACTGCAAAGGACAGACAGTCATCCTTGGAATAAGGAAGACCTGAGTTCAAGTACTTGACTCTAGATATCTGGATATATGACCAAGGACATGTAATTTAATCTATTACTGTTCCAAAGACTGCCTGCCAAACCACAAACCATTTAAAAATGGCAACCATCTACTTTTCTTCTCTAAATCAAAAGAGTTTAAGTTTTAACATAAGAATTTAAAATTTAGAATCAATTAATAAACAATTGTTAAGGGCCTACTCTTCATCAAGATAACTTTTTAAAAGCGTTCTTATTATCACAAGGAAATAAATTTCCTGAGTACAACAAGCAGAGAAAGGTGTAATCAAAGAAAGCCTGTTGCAGTGGCCCAACATCTTATCATCTCACTAAATGTCTTTCCTGGTTTTTAATTTCCAAGAAAAAGGAATCAATTAGTTAAGTCGTTAATGCTTACATGTAAATGCTTCATATCCTACCAACATGACTTAGGAGAACAGCCTTGGTTTCATCTAACACTTCACCCACATGTGTAAAATATCTCCCTAGGGCACAATAACCAAGGGCATTGGGGAGAATCAGAGCCCACAGCTATCCTACCCTCGAGAGAAGCTTGTAATGAAGCAATAAATCTAACAGTTGGGAATGTTGGCCAGGACTCTGGAGTAGTTATCACTCTGCTATTTTTAAAGTGTTATGAAGATCTTAAATTTCCTTTACCAGAGACAACTGCCAGGTTCCCCAGGGTCTAAAGGACAATCAAAGGGGAAGTTCTCTCTTTGAAAGGCAAATCTCAGAATTTTATACCTTATCAATCCACCCTCTTCTCAGGATAATTAGCACCCTCTACTTCAAAGCTGTCTGCCTATACGACAACCCTTACAATAACCCTCTGGAGTCAAGTAGGATTATACAATATTATCCTTGCTTGATATATAGGGAAGCTAAGCTATGAAAGGGGAAAGGGATTTTGCCCAAGGTCACAGACAGAGTAAATGACAGTATCAAAAACAGAAACCAGACAGCAAAGCAGTCAAGGAAGGCATCCTTGCATTCCCTCTGATTCTAGCATTTCTGATCCTTCCATTTGTTAAATAGGCATTAAAACCACACTCATCTCAACATTGATAATTTGGAATGCATGGCTATGTTGATGCCATGGATAGACTTTTTGAATAAAAAATTCAAATAAATTTCTTCCTCTGAGAATATTACCAATAAGAGAGTGTGATATAATAGAAGTAATGTCAGATGGAGGCCCACTGGCAAAGACTCTAGACCCAGTTTTATTGCCTATGTGATCCTGGGCAGCTATATGGATCTCAATTTCTCAAGCTATTAAAAAAAAAAGGAGGAAGAGGAGATTTAGTCTGCTTATTTAACAGAATCAAATAAGATAACGAATACGAATAGAAATAAGAAGTCACTTTAAAGACAGAAAGGCATTACTATTAAGGTAAATCAAATTTAAAACTGTTATTCACAACAAAGGCTGAATTAACTTTTATTTCCATGCCATCAGGTTATACAAACAGTAATTCACTCATCTATAATAAATAACCAGATTTATGGTATTATTTTACACTCACATTAAAAACTACATAAACTGTAGTTTTTCACTTATAGTCTCATTTTGTTTTGCTAGTGGATGACAGTTTTGAAGTACTTACTACGTGCCACACACACACAAGGTTTATACAACTTAAATGGGATGTAATCTCGGCCCGGGCGGGGCGCAGGGGAGGGAGGGAAGACAACAAAGATCCCCTTTTAGAAGATGGGATTTGAGCAGTCTTTTTTTTTTTTTTAATTTTATTATAGTTTACATCATTCATTTCCACAAGATTTTGAGTTACATATTTTCTCCCCCTCTTTCCCCCACCCACCACCCCAAAACAGCCATCCCAGTGTGTCCCCCCTCCCCCAGTCTATTCT
>CM053592.1:81688715-81745675 GCA_028646515.1 Pseudochirops corinnae
CTGACTGGATAATGAAGACTCCAGGACCGAGGCCCAAGACGGCGATCCAGATCCAGGCCGCTCAACACGAGAGCTCTTGGCCTGAGAACAATCGCTCAGTCCCCCTGCCCTCTGCAGGCCGCGGGCAGGAAGCTGCAACATGGAGGAGGGTGCAAAACCTCTGCCTTTCGCTTTTCCACTCTGGAGGCCTTTCGGCCAGACTGCTTATCTCCCCCTTTCGCAATCCCCACTGGCAGCTGGTGCTAATCCGCTCACCTGAGAGGCTCCTCCTGCCCAGCTGCCCCCAGGGCATAGCCATGGCTTTAGGCCAGGCTGGTTTCTGTTTGCAGTGCTGATATGGTTCCTCATAGCCGAGCTGACTTTAGTGGGAAGTATCTTTGTGTGCGTTTTGGAGTTCTAGGATTGGTTTAGAGTCCTATTTTATGGGTATTTTGGGGTGGCTATGTGAGAGCTGCGATATGTTGCTACTGCTACGCCACCATCTTGGCTCCGCCGGATTTGAGCAGTCTTAAAAGAAAGCCAAAAGGCAAGGAAGGGTAGAGTATTCCAGGCACGAGAGCCGTTGACAAGGTACAGACTGGGAAGACAGGGTCATGTTTAAGGCCAGTATGCCTGAATGACAGACTATGTAGAAGGAAGTAAAGCCTAAGAAAATTGGAAAGGTTCCTACCTAGTGGATCAGACTATGAAGGGCTTTAAATTCCAGGGAAGCAGCCTATACAAAGGGAGAGAATGAAGGAGATACAGAGGAATGACAGCAGGGGCTATCTGTGGAGAAGATGGGATGAGATCTAGAACCATTTAAGGCAATCTGCCCTTACAAGGTTGAAGGGCTATCTTCACCAGAGGTAAAGGTGGATACTGTGAAGGAACACATCTGAGTGATGTGAGATAAGGGGAGAAAAGAGAACTCTCAATGAATGAGAGTTCAATTTTTTAAGGCAAGTGTGAGGCTGAGAGAATAGTGGGGAGAAGGGGGTGCCATGGGAGATCTGGTGACGGGTGAAAAGGTCTGGAATATTCCCTGTGTGGGGAACTGATTTAGGAAGGTATAAAAGGAATGCCTTGCTACGATGAGGGCCCAGTTGAGATTATATGTAACACAAAATCTGTAGTGAATCCACTCAACATGGTTTTATGGCTTTTCTCCAACTTCATCTGGCTGCATGTGAATGGAAAAGGCGGCTTCAGAGACTGGGGGTAATCCAAAGCAAGAATGAATCACTTAATCTCACTGAGCCTCAAGCACTCTCCAAGAGCATAAATTTCAGATCTCCTACAATCTTCATTTGTGAATGGAGTTTTGATACCACTGTGGCCATAAGCTCTTAAATACAGAGGTGAAAGGGACCAGAGAGGCCCATCTACCCAACTTCCCATTTTACAGATGAGGAAACTGAGGACCGAGAGGACATGGCCACAGTCCTCTGACTTCAAATTCAGCACTCTTTACACTGTACCACCTCGATCTATTAGCAAAACCCACCAGACTTACATGTGCTGTCCCCAAGGTGCAGCAAGGAGAGCTCAGAGACTGTTTGGTCCATGAGTCCCAGGGCTGGTACTTTACTCTTTGTAATAGTGCCAGGAGAGGTGGACAGATCTCCCCCATTATAGGGATGATGAGATGAAGACAAGGTTAAGTAACTCATTCAAGACCACACATTCAGTAAATGGAACACCCAAGACCTCTTTTGCTTCAGATACTATAAACTCCTTGCAGGAAAGGGGTCATGTTTGTCATCTTTCTATCCCCTGTCCCTGGCACAGAGCACAGTAAAGGCCGAATAAAGGTCTGTTGGAAGGAGAAATGGCAGCAACACATGAAATACATGTATGCAGAACATTTTACAGTCCTTAAGTATCTATTGTTGGCATTTCCAATGAAGTAATTCAATTTCAAAAGACATAAAAGGCCAGATCCCAGGTGCAACTTAAAGGCACTAGTTATGACCCTTCAAATATCTGGTACCATTGAATATTTTTTTTCTTTTCTTGCATTCCCCTCTCTCCAATTTTCCCTCCTCCCATATCCTTTTTCTTTCTCATTTTCCTTAAAGGGAAAATTACTGGGCTAAGACTCAGGAGACCCAGGGAGACCTGGGTTTGAGTCTCATCTCAGAAACTTACTAGCTGTATGACCCTGAGCAGGCAGGTCACTTAGAACCTTAAAAACCTCAGTTTTCTCACTTGCAAAATGGGAGTAATAATACCTGTAGTCTTTCTCTTATAGGGTTATTATGAAGATCAAATAAATAATGTGTATAAAGTCCCATGCAAACCTGAAAGCATTATGTAAATTTTGGCTGTTTTGTATATCTATATACCATACTGCACAGGATATAATGTAACTATACATATATATGTATACACACATATACATACACACATATGCATAACTATATGTACATACATATATAACTATCTATACATACATATGTATACAGCTTATATATGTATACATATGTGTGTGTGCATGCACACACAGAGGATAATGTGATAAAAGGCAAAAAACATGATATATTACTAAGACTAATAAAATAAAAACTGATGGGAGGGAGGTTAAGACCAAAATGCATAAAGGAGGATAAAAAGAAATCAGATACTTACTGCACTCCAAAATCTAGGACTGAAGGTTGAAAGTGTAAGCCCTTCCCACTGGACAGCTTATCAGAGAAGCTAAAAAGGAAAAGAAAACAGGGATAAATTTTATTATCCTTTTGAAGTTATTATGCTGAACTTAAGACAACACGGCAAACTACTAAAAGCCCTTATGTGGATAAAAACTCTCTCTACTGTAACGATATTGTGAGCCAGGTTCTAAAAATGCTTTAAAAATAGCCAACTTGACAGTAAAATGTTCTTTAAATCGAGTGTAGAAATTCTGGCTAGGAAAGAATTGTTACTCATGAATCATGGTTAATCTAACATCTCATCAAAATGGACAAGAAAAAAATCTAATGTAGGACTTAGCCTCCAGAAATTCACATAGACAGAAAAGGGAGAGCTGAAATTTTAAGAGGCTATATGTTCTGGATTCAAATAAAAGAATGCTTTCTAGAAATCCAATTGTTTGAGAAGTCTTATAAATTTTATATAAAGATTTTTTTTTTTCTTTCATTAGACATCCATCCCACATGCACTCCCAAAACAATAAAGACTAGGAGCCCTGGGCAGACCCTCTGTGGAAAGTTTATGAGAGGACAGAAACTAGAAATACTTGGGAGGAGAAAGAGACTGCCTACAGCAGACAGATCTACCCTCAAGAGAAAACCTATCCAAAATGTCAAGGCATATTTTGAACTCTGGGGACTGATTTCCTTGGTAGGAGAGTCAGTTTTTGCCACCTCTGTTCTCTCTAGTCTCAACACAAAACATTCCTTCCTTCCATACCTGTGAAGAAACCCCCACACCCTCCAAAACACCCTCCCAAGCCTTAACAGTTTTGTGTGACAGATATTTCTCTACTGAACCAAAGAAAGGGCCCACAGTGAACTGTCCCCAGATTAGTACATGAGAAGGAAATGGACATTACATATTCATAAAAAAAAAAAACTCAATCCTAGACAACATTGCTATTAATGCTCAGGAAGAAAAATAAAAGATTTCTTTTGATTTCACTATTGAAACTTCATATAATACTTCCTAATGGGCCTATGAGTGTAACCAGGACTTTGTCTCAGAGGAAAAGAAGATAAAACAGAATTGATTTTAAAAGAAAAAATAAATCTAAGAAAAATTGCCATGACTTAATACTGATTCATTTTCCCCACAAAGTCTCTGCAAAAATTGTAGAAGGAGAAAAAGAATCTTCCCTGAAAGAAATACTGCACATCTTGAGTCACTTCAAAAAAAAAAGTGAAATCTAGCTAATTTACTAGATTGTGCACTGAGTACTAGTCTGGAATGAATTACATTAATCCCTTTAGAAGTGAACCTAAACATGAACCATACCTAGGACCTTATATTCTAGAGATTCCCTCAACCTCCCGGAGATCTAGGGTGGGATTACAACAAGCACAGTCTCAGTCACAGCGAGACAACAAGCATTTATTAAATACTTGCTATGTGCTAAGCACTGTGCTCAGTAGTGGGGATTTTTCAAGTTTCTGTCTTCAAGAAATTCACAAACTAAGGTGGGTAACAACATTCACAAAAGTTCAACAAAAAAGAAACACACAGCATAAATGATGGTTCAGTGCAGAAGGAGGGTTGCTGGCATTACTGTGCATCTTGAAGGAAAGCAGAAGACAGTGAGAAAAGCCTCATGCACCCCAGCCCTTTCAAGGACAAGCTTCCCCACGACTAAACTTGGTCTTCTTGAATCCAGAGCTGGACCCCTGGGGGTGAGATGGACCCGGGCCAACAGGTATCACCTACTCATCTGTGTACATGCTGTATTTTCTGAGGAGAATATGAACTCCTTAAGGGCAAGGATTATTTGATTTTCAGCTTTGTATGCCTTGTACCTACTATATATATATATTGTTTTCTACATATAGAGCACCTGTTAAATGTGTGCTAAATTATTAGAAAAAAAAGTAGTCACCAAGTTGAGGAAGGTCCAAGACTAACCCATAGTAGGAAGATAAAGCAGTTCATAGAATCATAGGTTTAGAGCTAAAAGAAGACCTCAACATTTATCTAGTCCAAACCCCTCATTTTAGAGGTTTCATCATTTGCCCAAGGTTATCCAGGCAGTAAGGACCAAGTCAGATTTTCAACTGCCATCCTCTGACCCCAAGTTCAGCACGCTGCTCAATATACCGCAATTATCTTTTGAAATCCTTTGTGATCTAGCTGGAAAAGGGAACAAGTGAAGTAAGGAGGCCTAGCTTCCATTAGAACATCTTTTCCCAAAATAATTTAGTCTCAGAACATTTTGGGGCTTGAATTATAGATGGAGGTCATCAATGCTGGTCCGATATATCTTAGGCTATGGAAACATTGCTTATACAAAGTAGAAAGGGTTTGCAAGGGAAATTTTGGAACAAATATAAGAAATAAAGTCAGCCAGGAAATCAGATGGACAAACTGCTGAACTTGGAGTCAGGAAGACCAGAGCTCAAATCTACCTGCGGAGGCTGCTAGATGGTGTGGTGGATAGAGCACCTGGAGGACTTGAGCTCAAATCCTGCCTCAGAGGCTTACTAGCTGTGTGACCCTGGGCAAGTCACTTAACGCTAACTGCCTCAAAAAAACTGACCCTCCAACACCAGCAAAGTGTGTAATCCTAGGTAGGCTAGATTGCCTGTGTCTGCCTCAGCCTCCTCATCTGTAAAATGACAATAATAATAGCACCAACCTCCAAGGATTGTCGGGAAGATAAAGAGAGATTTGTAAACTCCCCTACATACTGAAGGGACTTTCCTTAAGCACATTTTCCTGAATGTTACTCCCGTATTCAATAACTTCCAATAGCTCTCTATTACCTCTAGGATTATATACACTTTTTAAAATCTTTACAACTTGGCCCCCACCTATATTTCCAGCATCATTTGATTTTGATCTCTCTCTCTCTCTCTTTCTCTCTCTCTCTCATTCATACATACACACACACACACACACACACACACACACACACACCTATTTGTGCCTAATGGTAACCATCTCCATGGAGGAGGGGGGTAAAGGAAAGAAATGTAATGTGATTTAATGACTGTAGTTACAGGCAATTAAAATAGCAAGAATTCAGAAACTCAGAGTCTCACAAGCTCAAGAGTTAGAGCAGATCTAACAGACAGGCTTAAGCTAACTCCACCTCTAATCTGTAGAGAACTCTCCTCCCCTCTAACTCTTGAGGACTGTTCTAACTTTCCAATCCAAAAACTGAATCTTGAAGCCATGATTTTTGTGAAAGTCACAAAATGTAATCCATTTTTCCCTTCCTAAATTATCATCTTGGAATTAATTGATTTAGAGGTGGAAGGGACTTCTGAAGTCACTGAGCCTGACTTCCCCATTTCACAGAGGAGAAAACTGGGGCTTACCAAGTCTAACACACCTCCAAATACAACCTGCTATCCACTATGGTGTCCTGTAACTTCAATCTGGCCTCTTACTACTTACAAAAAAAATTATAAAGTTAAAAGAGGATTTTTGTCAACACAGCTTTAACAGTATGTTTATAAAATTAAAGTTACTTTAGATATAATGATATCATTAACCTGGAGCACTTCTCTCATTCAAAAAAAAAAATGAGAAAGAAGAAGCAGCCACAGAAACCTCTCAAGTATGTGCTAAAGAATGAAGTGAAAGGAAATACTGAACCTCCCAGGCCACCAACTCTAGTCCCCTGATGTCTGTTTGAGGTCAGAAATGATGTTCCCTCCCTTTCAATTTCAAAACAAGTCAGCAGCTTCAGAGAAATCACTGAGCTGATTTCTCATTAGCCATGAAAATAGAAGAAAAATAAAAGGTTTCCCACAAACCTCCCATAAATCAACCTTTATCTGGAAGGGCAGACACAGAGCACTCTCGCTAAATGCAGTTCTTCTGAAGACTATCTTAAGTCAGGGTCAGCCTGACCCTCTTTACTTTTAGGAGTGCAGAATCCAACAAGAAATGAAAAAAGGGGAAGAGCCAGAGGCATCCTGTTCGAGTTTAGCCACCATTCCAAATGTATTCCTCACATGAAGATAAAAGTACTTTTAAAAAACAAGCTTGGCTCCCAAGAAGAGACAAGAAGACACCATCCCCCACACCTTTGTGTGAGACAGCAGGGGCAAGTGGCAGAGCACACTGCACATTCTCAACTATTTCAGATGTAGCAAACTGGGTTGACTGATTTTTCCCCCTCTATTTCTTTTTATAAAAAGTTCTTTTGTTAAAATTTTTTCTTATAAGGAAACGCTCTTTGGAATGGGGGAGGAAATGTAGGAAACAATTTAGGCAATATGAAAACAAAAAAGTAATAAAAAATTTTTAACAATAAAAGCATTAATACAGTATACAGTTTCAGTTAGGTAGGCTTCACTTACATTTCTATTAAAGAAATGTCTTCCAAAGTTTGGGGAGATTTTTTTTTCCTTATATGAATTCTTCTGGGGTTCTAAGTTTAATGAAAGCCTGTCATCAACGAAGCAAAGAGAAAATCCATTTAGCATGGGGTCATGTTTTTTACTGTAGTCATGGGTGAGAATTTGAGGAAGGAGAGAAGGTAAGAGGGAAAGAGAAAAAGAGGGAGAGAAAGAAAAGAAGGGAAAGAGACAGAGAGAGAGAGAGGAAGAGAACACAAAATAAAGAGGGGAGGTAAGGAGAGACAGATGGGACAGGCCTCAGAAACACTGAAACATAGAGAAAGTGGTATAACATAAGTAATGAAAGGGGCCTACTGTCACATAAGCCTCATGAAAATTTTCCCCACAGAAGTAAAGTCTGAAGAAAACTCAACCCAAGTTATTTTGAAAAGGAAAAGGGGGAAGAGTGAGTGAGTGTGTGTGTGTGTGTGTGTGTGTGTGTGTGTGTGTGTGTGTGTGTGTGTAAAATATATACATATACAAATGAAAGGTGATAGATATTATCTTCTATTTTAAAACTTCATCTTCTTTCTACCACCAGGACTACTTAAGTTCTACCCCTTGACCATCAGGACCAAGAAAGAGTGGTCAGAAGGCTTTTCAGACTGCAATGCGTCCATCCTGAATGCATTTCAAAGATTCCCAAATACAGTCTTTTGTTCCTGAGACAGAAGAATTAAATCCATCTGCTGTTATTAACTACTCCAATCTATTTTTAAAAATCAGTTTGGTATCCATTCATTGGGAAATTCATTAACTACCCTAGTACAATGCCCACTCAGGAAGAAGTTCAGACAGTGATTTTTCTTCCCCTAAAAAGAAATCTCTGATAATGCTCCCCCTTCTCAGTTCTCCCTTCAACCCAAAACCAGTAAGAAAAATCTCTTAGCAAGAAAGATTCTGAACCAGAATCAGGTAAGGCCAAAAATCAGCTGCCTGCACAGCCTCTACCAGAGTTAAAAACACTTGGTGGCTACAGTGGCCAGGTAAGCCACCCCTAAAATTACAATGACCAATTCAAATGAAGTAGAGGGATTGAAAGGAAATGCTGGGAAATGTATTGGACCATCACAGTAAACACACAGCTATTGCATAAAATGTGGTACAACATAGATATGTGTTGAGCCTCCCAATTTTTAACTTCCTAAAATAATATGACCTTGTAGGGAAGGGATCCAGGGAAGCCCTTAGGGTAATACGTTAAAAATAGGATTCAATTAAGATTCTCCTTTTCCAGCTTTTATTTCTCAAATTTTATCTACACAAGTCAAAAATAAATGACTTATGGGTTTCCCAACCTTTTCGCAGTCCACAGAGGATCAGAGATTTCGAGCCAGAAGGTACTTCAAAGGCCGCCATCATGAGGGGTTCAACCCCCTTATTTTACAGATGAGGATTAAATTAATTACCCAAGACTGCACAGAACTGGGATTCAAACCCAGGTCCCCTAACTCCCAATCCTGCCCACCTTCCACTTTCCCATGACTGCCTCTTCCCCACTCCCTCCCTATGCTTATATCATCCTCTATGCTTAGAATTCTGTGTACTGAAATCCTTCTCTTTTAAAAGTCCTTTTAAAAATATGCGTGTGGGGCGGCTAGGTGGCACAGTGAATAGAGCACTGGCCCTGGAGTCAGGAGGACCTGAGTTCAAATCCAGCCTCAGACATGTAACACTAGCCATGTGACCTTGGTCAAGTCACTTAACCCTAATTGCCCTGCCTTCCCCCCTCCAAAAAGAAAAAAGGAAAAGAAAAGAAAAAGTATGCATGTGTATGAATTGGATTAAAAACAATGAGGGTATCTAATATTCCACAGCTAGTTAATATACATTTTATTTTGTTGTGGTTTTTTTTGGTAGAAGGAACAAATTACTGAAAAGAATTAGATCTACCTCCTTGCTCTGCCACCCTCTCCCTCCATCCCCCAGGCACTTAGACCTCCAACTCCAGAACTTAGCCATCCACAGGGAAGGAAGTATCTTACAATATTTTCCCGTATGCAAGCATCAAGCACTCAAAACAGAGCCCAGTTCTATGGCTGATGATATTCACACCAGACACACCCCTGTGATGACTCTGTGTACTAATCAACCTCTTGACTGAAGTTACTGATGGTCTCATAATAACTTAAGGGACCCTAGGTAGGTCATTTAACCTCTCCTAGACTTGGGTTCCTCAAAAGAAGGGGTTGAAGCAGATCACAGGATCATCCACAGATTTTTAACTAGAATGGACATTAAAAATTCTGGTCCAACAGGTTCATTTGATTTGATGAGGAAACCAAGGCAAGTTCAGTGACTTGTCCAAGGTAACAGAGCTGGTGACTCATCGAGTCAGGTTTCCAACCCAAGTGGAACTCTATCTAACATTTCTTCCATCGGCACCAATCTGAAAGCCCCCTTTAGCTCTGGTTTTATTCATGTATTGATTCTGTATCTATCTTGTACATATTTATAAACACACATGTTGTCTACCCTGACAGAACGGAAGCATGCTAGAAGCAAGGATTGTCTTGTGTTTGTCTTTCTGACACAGTATTCTGGCACAGTGCCTGGCAGGTCTCAAGTGTTTAGTAAATGTTTGCTGACAGACCCTACAAATTCAACACAACCACGAAAAGATGAATGAGGACAAAATCCTTGTCAGGAGGTTCCCAGGCAGAGAGATCTAAAACTCATGAACATTTCTACTTCACCAGTAGAAATCATTCTTCACCCAAGTCAAGGAGCTGTGAAGCTTGTAAACTCTGAAGACAAACTCCTGGTGATTTTATTTCTTCCATTATAATATAAGATTAAAAAGTCACTGAGCGGTTTCAATAGTTCCTATAAATGCTGGAGCTCTCAAACTTTAGAAATAAGGAAGATAGCAATCAGAAAGACAGAAGTGTCTCAGGCTCAAGACCTGAACCTGCACAGGTAGCATGACTGAGGTCCTTTTACCGGGGCTTTAGGCAAGCCTGATAAGCTTCCCCTGGAATACAGATGCATGCAGTTGCTAAGGTGTTTCCCTCAAACATACTGACTGCACAAGGCAGCAGGCATCACACCTCAGAATTCTGCCCCAGTGAGCTAGCTGCCCCCAGGTGGAAGGCACAAGGTAAGGGCCAGCACTGATGTCAAGGCTGAAGTTTCCATTTCCTCTCTAAATACTTTTCCTGATCACTGGCCTCCCGTGTGGCTGGCGGGGTTGGGGTGTGGAGATTGTAGGCTAAGGTCTCTCTCTAGTACTTAGCTAGAGGCAGGAGGAAGCAATGACAGGCAAGGGGCAAGCCATAGCCTCTCAAATTTTTCATCGCCTGTCCATTTCCCAAATCAGGAATAAACCAAAAAGCATTTATTTAACACTATGTGCAAAGTCAGGCAACAAGCCATCTATTAAGCACCTACAGTGTACTAGTCACTGTGCTAAGTACTGGGGATACAAAAAAAGGTCACAACAATAATAACAGTTCCTGACCTCAAGGAGCTTACATTCTAATAGGAAATTAGCTCAAATTAGTACAAATCCCTACTATATATACATACACACACGAACTACATACAGAGTAAATAGAGGGTCATCCCAGCGCTGAACTAAGTAACAACCAAACCCAAAGGAACAGAAAGGAGGAAGGATAAATTTTGCATTTACTCCACCCAAAATAGATCCTCTTTTCTTCTGCTGGGCCATATACCCTCCCCTTACTTTAATAGTCCTCTCTCCTGCTAGCCTTCTTTCCTTTCGATCCTCAAGAAAGGGGAAAAAAACAAAGGGAGAGAGAAGCAGCTCTGAAGTGATGCATCTATTTCCCTGCTCACCCTCCCCCTCACCTGTTCCACTAACATCTGCAGGCAGACAAGCAAAAGGAGTGAAGATTTTTGCAGGCTGGTGTATTTGTTTTTATGAATGGTTAAAAAGACTGACCAAACAAATTCAAGCCAGTTCCTACCAAGAGGGCATCTACATAGTATTTTCACTGAGGCTTCTATGTACCTT
The DNA here is from genome assembly GCA_028646515.1 of Pseudochirops corinnae. Classification (NCBI taxonomy): domain Eukaryota; kingdom Metazoa; phylum Chordata; class Mammalia; order Diprotodontia; family Pseudocheiridae; genus Pseudochirops; species Pseudochirops corinnae. The sequence continues at coordinate 81,699,714 of CM053592.1, forward strand.
CAAGTTTGACAAGCACTTAGGATTCTTTTAAAAAAGTTTTTGAAAAGTACTTTCACATCCAAAGGTACTAAAAAGTGTAGTTTTCAAACAAGGCACTTTCAAAATATATTTTACCATTTTAAAGGTTTTTAGAGAGGGGGGCACTCGGAGGCTCAAAGAGGGAGGAATTCTTCTGACCTCCCAGGGAGGGAGAGAAATCTGGTAAAGGCTTCCCAGCAGAGGCAGCAACCAGAGCTGTTCCTTAGGAAAAAGAACTATCAAGAGACAGAGAGATGAAGGGATGGGGGCTGGGAGTTCTGTTCCAGGCCTGTACAAGGGAACAGTACCTATCCCACGTTCGCTACAAAGCACAGTGCATACAGAGCCCTACTGTGAAATAAGTATATTTATGTGTCTCCACGGGAATTTAAAACAACTTTCTCATTTTCATTTTGTTACAGTTACTGATAAAACAGCAGTCACACCCCAGCGCTCAGTTAAGAATTCTGGCCAGACTTCACTACAAATAATAACAATGACTTACGGCTATGTACCTTACTACCAACACGTCTGCACATTTGAAAATCTAATTAGTCATCTTCAGATTCCCATAGCAGAAACAGCAGCTCTGGATCAAGCAATTAAATTCAAAGTCAAGTGAGAGAGGGCTGGGTTGGATAAGGCGGCTTTCCTTCACTTCCCTTCCTAGCTATGGGCTCCTGGCTCAGTCTTCTTCCTCCAGGGGCTCCAAGCTTCCACCCCCACTGCCTGGACGGACGACCTGATTACATTCTGAGATTATCTTAGAGTCACTCTACTATGATGCCTTATTAGCAGAAATAGAATCAAAGCAGCCACAAAATTAAAGGTACATTTTATACTAATTTTCTGATCTGGAATGACTGGATAGTACATAAAATCCACCAGGGGCTTCTCCATCACCAGGAATGTTTGACAAATTATACACAAAGGGATAGGGGTAGGGAGGGGGCTCCTTCAAGACAAAGCACTGAACACAAAGCGCTGTCAGTGCAGTGGGATGCCTTGAGGACCCTTCAAAGGCTATTACTACCATATGTGACATTCCCCCGTTTCCTACATGCAAAGAAAGTCTTGAGCACAAGGAACGGGGCAGAAAAACTTTCCAAAGTATTCAAAATGCTTTCCTCAGTCTGTAGCAGACAATTCAGATTGACATTCTTTTATAACTTTGTGAAAAATTTTTAAACTTAGATAACATTTCAAAGAAGTAAGCTACTCACAATTTTACTATTTTTTCAACAAATACACAATTATCCTCAGGTCTCCTAATCAATCTAATGGTTAACACAGCACCCATTCCTCAGTAAGGAATATGAATTAAGCAGCTGTACCTGTGATCTCATTAGGAAACTCTCTACCAATACGGGTGTACACATCAGCAACTTAGGAGTTGTCTAGAGACTTTCTATGTTTTTCTAATATCATTGAGCTCATCATTTCTTATGGCATAGTAATATTACATCACAACTTCTTCAGTCATTCTCCAACCGATGGGCATCCTTGCAATTTCCAGTTCTTTGCCACCACAAAGAGAGTTTGCTATAAATATTTTAGAATATATGTTCTTTTCCTTTTTCCTTGATCATCTTTGGAAACAGACCTCTCTTTCTTTCCTTTATATGCTTTATGTTTTAGAAGCAGCTTTGCATGGTAGGTAGACAGCTGGGTATAGTCAGGAAGAGTTGGGTTCAAGTTCCACTACTGGTGCATAATGGACATAATCCTGGCTGGGCCAAGTCATTTAAGGGTTTAGTGTCCCCAGGCAGCTGTGTAAGACCACAAATTACAGAATGGTTGCCTAAGTTCACTGGTGGAAGGAGCTGACTCATGGCAGGGAGTTACCTCCATCAGTAAAATCACAAGTCCAAACAAGGAAATAAATGCTAGCCAAACTGGGCTCCTGCCGTTTTCCATTCTTGTGTGACCTTTCCTGCCTTGATGCATTTACACCTATCATCCCCTCTACCTGGAAGAGATTCTCACTCTGTCTCTGCCAGTTGAAATCCTTTTCTTCTTCCACAGTTTAACTCTGTGAAGCCTTCTTCAGACCTCCTATCTTAAAGTGACTTTGCTGTTCTTAAGTTTCTCACATCATTTGGACCTCATCTTTACACTTAATTCCTTATATTTTGCATTCTATTCCTGTACATTGCTTGATCATTTTTGCTACCATATATCCCTTTGACTTTATAGGATTGTTAGCTCCGTGAAGAAGGGGTATTGCGTGTTCCATATTCATCTTTGAATCCTTATCCTTTTCCCCCAAGGTAGGTATTCCATAAGGGGCTTGGCAGCTCTCTTTCCCAATCTTTTCATTTTACAGTTGAGGAAATTAGGTCCAGGGATGTGGTGCCTTGTCCAAGATCACACAGGTAATAAGCATCAGGCAGGATTTGTACCCAGGCACCACACCACAAATATTGTTAGATGCTTGTTGAATTTAAATATCAGTCTCTGGAGGCTTTGGACATGTCTGGAAAAGTTCTTTCCACATTCTTTTATATCTGTCTTAGGTATCTGTTTTTACTATTTCTTTTTCCTTAAAGGTACTGAAGAATGTTGGAAACATTTGTAGACAGACTTCGGTTTGACAGAAGCCAAAGGAAAACCAAACCTGGCATGTCATCTGGTGAAGAAACCTTGTTTGCTAAAAACTTGGTTAGCTTGTAAAGGTGGAAATTTCTGGTTCCTATCTACAAAGGAAATGGTTACGGGCCATGTTTAACAAGAGTGTAACTTCCTATTACTCTTCAGCTTTTGAACCCTTTGGTGTTTCCTGTCAGAGAGAGCCCTCTTTTTCTTTAAAGAGGAGGCAGGTTGATGTTGATTAGTGTAGGAATGAGGCTTAATAGAACTGCTTCAAGCTTACCTTTTTAAAATTTATTTTTTGTACTTGCAAAAAAAAAATCCCATTTCCTCTGTGTACAGTAGCTTCTAATCAGGGGTGTGCTTGTAAATGTTTAGCCACCAGCTCTCTATTACTAAAAATAAATACATGCATACATGTATACAGACACACACAGGAAGTTTAAGTTCATTAACATTTTCTCCATCATTTTCTTAAAAGTCTTAGAAAATAAAGCCCTGATTGGTAGCACTTTGCTGATTTGTTCACATGCCTAGAATATGAGCTGACTTGAGCACACCACCCCAGACTCTACTATTCTTCTCATGCTGCTTACTCTGCCTGAGCACAGGAGGGCAGTAAAGAGGGCACCAGGGAGGTTCACCGTGGCAATGCTGATCATGAACTCTTTTTAGACAGAGCCTTAAAGTTTAACAAAGATCTTTACATATATTAAGTCATTTGAGTCTGATAACCCTCTGAGGCAGATGCTTTTAGTACCCCCCATTTCACAGAGAAGAAACTGAGGCTTAGGTTAAATGACTTGCCCAGAATCACATAGCTAATAAGTGTCTGAGGCCAAATTTGAACTCCGGTTCTGCTGGCTTCAGGCCCAGTGCTCTGTCCACTGTGTCACTCACTGCCCCTAGTCATATGTTTTGTGGCATTCCTTCTTTAGTTGCCCTCTCCAACAGACTTCAGCACTTTTAAGGTTAAATCATCAGTTCTTAACGTGAGTGTTTAAGAGGTCAATGGATGGATAGATTTGGGGAGAGGCGGGGCTGTGACATTTACTTTCACTAACCTCTAACCGAAATTTAGCATTTTCTTCAGTCTTAAATGCAGACAGTGAATATTCTGAGAAGGGGGCCATGTTTATGAATGCAGTGAAGTGGTCTGGAACTTAACCTTTTTAAGCATTTGTTTTTCCTACTTGGAAGATACCCATTTTCTCCATGTACAATGGTTTCTACTCAGGTATGTTTGTAAATGTTTAAAAACTTACTTTCTTATTTTAAAAAAATGTATATATGATGTTTAAGTTAAATCTATATTATTGATTTCACCAGACTACTGGGGAGGAGAGGAAGGGGATGCTGTATGACATAAAAAAAAAAAACTTAAGAACTCTAATCCCAAATGGTAATAGTAATATCTGAGTGAGTAGTTTCTGTGTAATTCTGAACAATCAGATGGACTCTGACATTTGCAAGGAAAATTTTGCTAAATCCTCTCCTGCTGATGTTGAGATTTATATGACAAAGATAACAGAATCCTCTGTCTAGGGGTAGAAGGGACCTCAGAGGTCATTTAGCCCAACTCCCTCACTTTACAGATGAGGAAACTGAGGCCCAAAATGGTTAGACAAATTGCTCAGTGTCGCACAGTAAATAAACATCATTAAATCTTTTAAAGTTGTGGCACCTTAAAATTTGATTTGCTTAGAGTCTCTGAGTGACTAGAGACTTCCCACAAAAAGGTAAAATGTTGTACCTGTGCTACTCCATGTCTGTGGTTGGGTGATGACTGTGGGGCTGTGTGCCTCTGCCCCGTGGCCTCCTGCAGTCACAGGAGGAAGCTATTCATGAGAACTAGAAAGCTGCTAGAACTTAGATTTTTCCAGTAGTGCTATTCATATTGTTCATGAACATAGCAGCTTGGTTCCAAAATAAGCATGTGCTAATATTTAGATGGAGAGAAATACGATTCCTTTAGGAGTATTTCTGTTTCTGACCCCTAAGAGAGGTGTCATGAGTTAGTTGAAAGAGAACTATTCTGGGAATTGGGAAGACATGGATTCAAGTGTCACTGACACAAACTGGCTGTGTGACCCTGGGCAAGTCACTCTCAGTTCCTACTACAGGAGATCACTTGGGGTTTCAGAAAAGATAATCTTCAGTAAATCTAGCTAAAAGTTATGAAAACTAAGTTTCAATTTCAAGAACTGAAGGTCACCTAGATCAATCTCAGGGCAGCTAGGTGGCACAATGGAAAGAGCACCAGGTCTAGAGTCAAGTTCAAATCTGGCCTCAGATATTTACTAGCTATGTGACCCTGGGCAAGTCACTTAATCCTGCTTGCCTCAGTTTCCTCATCTGTAAAAAGAGCCAGAGGAGGACATGGCAAACAAATCCAGTATCTTTGCCAAGAAAACCCAAAAAGGGATCGTAAAGAGTGAAATATAACTGAATATCAACAGTCCAATCTCTCTCATTTTAAAAGAGAAGGAAACTGACGTACAGAAGGATTAACAGCTTTAGCCCCAGGATCACACAGGTAGTGAACTGCAATCCAAATTAAAATCCAGGTCCTCAGACAACAGTGCCATGTCACATTGGAGGACAGTGCTTTACCAGTGTTAAAATATTGAATGTGAATAAACAAAGTCGATTTTTACTAAAATACTGTGTCTCCAGGAGGACGGGTTTTTAAAAAAATTGAGACTTCCACCGTTTCTTTGTCTCTTCACTTCCATTACCTTTGAGGCCTTTTCCAGCTCTAACCCAATTTTGAATGGCAATCTCCTATACAGCATCCAAAGTGCTATATAATAATAATGTTATATTATTATATGTTCATCTATTAAAATATTATTATTACTAAATAGCACTTTAAGATTTGCAAAGTGCTTTACAAACAATATCTCATTTTATCCTCACAACCACCCTGGGAGGTAGTGCTATTGTATAGTATCCCCATCTTACAGCTAAGGAAATTGAGGTAGACAGAGATTATGTCACTTGTCCAGGGTCCCATAGCTAATAATTGAGGCAAGGTTTGAAATCAGCTCTTCCTAAATAAAGGCCTAGAATTCTAAATCCTGTACCATCTAGCTGCCTTTTTACTCATACTATTATTACTATAATTATTAAAAACCTCTACTGAGAAAGAAATTCATTACCTCCTCAAAACATCTCGTTTCCCTTCTGGATGGTTCTAATTGTTATGAAGTTTTTCCTTCTATCAGGCCAAAATGTGACTCTCTGCAACTTCCATTCATAGCTCGTTAATGTAAAAATTCCATCCTCTCTGCTTTATTGTTAACCTCTTTCCCTTAGTTATTCAATAAACCTTTTCTCAAAAGTTCCAACCTGTGTCTTGGTAGATCAAAGGTGTCCACAAATAAGGAAGTATTAAGGCAGGCACCAGATGAGAAAGACAAAAAGGGTCAACTCTTCTACCAGGTAGTCTCCTTGAAGAGAGCAATGAAGACTTCAGTTACAAAAGTCAGGCCACTTAGTGCCTGTACTATCCCTGTCTTACAGCTTAACTCGATCTCCAGCCAAAGCTCTATCCCATTTCTACTGTAAAGCAACCTGCAATAGACAAAAGGGTGACCAAGAATAACATTCATTAGAATGGCTAACACATACTGCAACTGCTATAGAGTTATTAACAAGGCACAGCTGTTACAGCCCCCCCACCCCACCTCCATTTAACAAATGAAGAAACTTTAAAAAGGAGGAGAGTACTGCCAATTTCATAGGGTCTGGTTATCACGCAGACAAGACACTGCTTTCTCACTTGGTAGTGAAGGAGATGGCTGAATCAAATGCCAACCGACCAGAGTACAGGAGAAAACCACATACAGATGTCCCAGAACTATACAATCAGAATTTCCTGCAGAAGGGTCTTGAAGATATCTAGCCCAAATCCCTCATTTTACAGTGAAGAAGACCATAGCTCAAGCTCATTTGGCTAGCTGACAGGAAAGTTAAAAACAGACTCCAAGTCTTCCAAGTGCCACTTCATGTTCTGACATGACACCAGACAGATGGATCCATTTGGCTCTCCATAGATGATAGGATGGTGGACTCAAGAGACAGGAAGGACCATGAGTCCATATATTCCAAGGCTCTCATATTACAAATGAAGAGAACGAAGCCAAATCATAGTAAAGAGAAAGGAACAGAGTTAAACAGATACACGAGGAGTAAGAGGCAGGCTTGGAACTCAGGGTTACTACATCATGCCATGTGCCTCCCTGTCTGGGCAGTCACAGGTACAAATTTTCAATCAAAGTACCTTAGATTCCTTGATCATTTCAAGAATCCAGAAAAGTGATTTGTAGTTTGTTTGTTTTTTTAATGAGGGAACTCTTTACTTCCTGTATGCTCCAACATCCCACCTGTGACACAAACTTGCTGTGTGACCACAGGTAAGACTCTGGGCCTCTCAATGTCCAGCCAACTATCTGAGATTATGAAGTTGCTGAAAAGGTGGCAACCAGCATTGATGGAAGCAGTTTCCTCACCCAGGAATTCCTTACAACAATGAAATCACAATTTCAATCCCCACCCCCATCCCATATGAAGTCCAATGCCTGTGATTCCATCAAGGTGGGCCACCACCTTCCATGCATACTGATCCTCTGAGACTCCTAACCACGTAAATGGCATAAGGGAGAACCCCCCAATACAATGTGGCACTTCCTCAAATGCTTTTGATATTTCAGGGATACTAATGGAGCATGTGACTGATCCATTTGTTCTCCAATAATACATTTCTCTGATGACAACCTTTATGCCACATTTTTAATGCAATTCCTCATTTAGGTGTTGCTGCCTACTCACACCCACTACAACAACTCATAAAAACCTTCATATTTTATAAAAATGTTTTTAAAAGACTCAAATGGAAACCTGAAATGGGCATAAGCTTTTAAACTGCCTAGGCTTTTTACACAAATCAGCTCATTTCTAACTTTCTGTAAATGAAGGAAAAAATAAGTCCTGTGGTACACAACAGAGAGATGAAACCTGCCCTGTAGTCTTTCTGTAATTTACAGGGGCACCTCTAAAAGGCAAGGAAATAGGTCACCTTTGACAAGTCTCTGGAAAGTGAAATAGCATGATATTTTACCAAGCTGAGTATTCATGAGAACAGAAACACTTTTTGTGAGGAGGGAGGGTTCAGGAATCAGCCTGGGAAAACTTGCTTTCCCAGCCAAAAAAAAAAACAACCACCTGTTATTTTAAAAGTGACCTTTTCACCAAAAAAAACCCTAAGAAATGTAAATAATGTCCCCAAAAGCTGACCAACCTTGTCAAGCTTCAATTAAAAATAAGGAAAAAACCGACTTTTTCTACAAGACAGTTTCCTAAATGGACACCAAAGGCTCATCCTCCCTTCTCCCTTCTTTTTCCCTCCCTCCTCTTTCTCCTCCTTCTTTTCCTTCCCCTTCTCTCTCACTTCCCCTCCTTCCTTTCCTCTCCCTTTTTCCCTCCTTCCCTCCCTCCTCTCTTCTCTCTCCTCTCTTTCTTCTCTCTCTGTCCTCTCTCTCTTTTTCTCTCTCTCCTCTATCTCTCCTCTTTCTCTCTCTCTCCTCTGTCTCTTTCTCCTCTCTCTCCTCTCTCTCTGTCTCTCTGTCTCTTTCTCCTCTCTCTCTCTCTCTCTCTCTCCTCATTCTCTCTCTCCTCTCTCTCTGTCTCTCTTCCCCCCCCCCCTTTCTGTCCAAACTGGATTTTTCCTTCCCTCCCTCCTCCCCCACATGGTCTTGTTCCACAAAATTTAAATAGCACATGAACTTCTTTAGGCATGTGGCATTTTAATCTTCTGAGCATCATGCACAGCATTATTATGCTAGCTGCAAGGAAATTTCAGGCAGCTACATAAATGCTAAAATAATTGCATCTAATGTCAAGCAGCAAAGGCAGCTGCAAAGAAAGAAAACCCTGTCCTTTTGAGGACAATTTCACCTGCCCAGCTTAATGCACAAAGATTGAGATCAGCACATCCTACTCAAATGTCAACTCCAGTGGGAACTGTAGGCAGGTAAATGATGATTAAAACTGAGCAATGGTAATCTCTATCAGCCATTAGTGTAAAGCCACAGAAAGGATAAGGAAAAAAAGTCACAACAGATAAATAATAAACAAAAGAAGATGAAAATGCACAGGATGAGAGAGAATTAAGAAGAGAAGAATTATAATGATATACAAAAGTGTTCCAGACTGCCCATTATTCTCCAGTCTCATCCATCTGGATACTCCATGTATCTGCACCCCCAGACACATGGATAATGGAACCTCAGAGTACAGAGAAGTCTTTAACCTTTCTTGTGTCCTATACCCCTCTGGCAGACTGGTGAAAACTATAGATGCCTTTTCAGAATGTCTTTAAAAACACAAAATGAAATAAGATTACAAAAGAAAATAATTACATTGAAATAGTTTGGGGGTTTGTTGGGTTTTTTTTTTAAATCACAGATTCCAGGTTAAGAACTCCCTACTTTATGGGACAGGTAAGTGGCACAGTGGATAGAGTGCCAGGCCTAGAGTCAAGAAGATCTGAGTTCAAATTTGGCTTCAGACACTTACTAACCATGGGCAAGTCACTTAACTCTCTTGGTCTCCATTTCTTCCATCTATAAAAATGAGCTGGTGAAGGATATAGCAAACCACCCCAGTACCTTTATCAAGAAAACCCCAAATGGGGCCAAGAGAAGATTTGGACACAACTGAAACAACTGTACAACAAAACTTTAAGGATTGGGCACCAACTCACAATTGTTTACTACTGTTTTGAGAACAAGCCATATAAAGCTGAGCTTTATTTTACATGCCATTAACGCAATCTCCTAACCTCCCCTTTTGGTGGAAATTACTTAAAATTAGGAAATCTCTCCTCTCTGTTTCTCTCATGTCTCCATAAAAAGAACAGGACAACAAGGGAACTGTACAAGAATATATTATATTTAGTTCAATTCAGTCTTAAAATCTCGTTACCAATTGCTAAATTTTTGTTCTCCTTCCCAATTATACTTTTGAAAAGCAGCACTTTCCTCTAAAATTCACAAAAGGGGAAATCCTGAATCCCCCACAGGGTAATCATTTCCACATTCTGACAACAGTCTAGTCATTCACTTGAAATCTCCCAGGGAAGGCATTTCCTGATATCCCCTAGAATTTTGTAGTCCCTATTTACTTACCTGTTTTCAGAAATCATTGCAGGTTCTTAAGAGGTAATTTTTTAAGGTAAATTAAAAAGGAAAACATTTATGTGTCAGGTTCCAATAAAAGTGAACTAACAAAACAATACTGAAGATATTTATAAGATGACAATTTTTTTTTAAACATGGTGTCTGTTGAAACAAACATATGGTAACACCTTGTGTAACCACCCACAGAATTCATTTCTGCAATCAGGTATTACTTAACAAAAAAGAGCATATAACTTGAAGTCATAAGTTTACAGTCAATTACTTAAGGTCTTCCATAATCTATTGTTATATATCAACTACTAACTTTCTTAAGATAGGGCTTCAAAAATTTGAAGAAACTTGGGAAGACCTGTATGAAATGCTGTAGGGTTAAGTGGCAGAGGGACCATGATCACGTAAAGGCAAAAAAAAAAACATTAAAAGACATTAGACTTCTAATGAATGAAGTGACCAATTCTGACTTCAGAGGAACTGGGAGGGAAACATACCCTTTAGCACAGAGTTGGTGGGTCAGGGATAAAAATAAGTCATGGTCAATGGGCTGCTTCATGCTGCAAAACTACATTTCTTTGTTAAAAGAGAGTGTTATTTGGGGCAGGGGGTAGGGGAAAGATGGGGAGAAAATTTGCAACTCAAAATTTCATGGAAATGAATGATGTAAACTAAAATAAAATAAAATTTTTAAAAAAAGAGAGGGTTAAAAGAGAAATGATTGGGAAGGGAAAAAAAAATTTTTTTTTCCCAAAAAGTCTTCCACAAAAAAATGTCCATGGAGAAAGAGAATTTTCCTTAAAAATACATACAACACAGAAACGCATCAAAAAGAAAAAAATTCAAAGATATTCCTAATCATTCTATCCCCAGAGCCACATAAACTACCTTGGTTCTGAGGTCTCTTAGCACCCACTGGCATTTTTCCCATTATCAGGGTTTTCCCCATTGGAGAATTCAGTTTTCACTTCTCATCGGTTCTCTATGCTCAGCCTTGTTAAAACAGCAGTGCCTATTTTTAAAAAGCAGTCTAAATAAAGTTCACTTATTTTACATATTCACTTTCAGTGAGTCGCATTAGGTGGAAAACTGTACCCTAAAAAGTCTTCTGTAAAGTTTTACAGAAAGAGGAAGTCTAAAAAGTTAGCCGAACTCCTTTTAAAGGGAAATTCTCTTTAGCGTATGTGTGGAAGAAATGGTTCTTTCCCATCCCCACATCACATTTTAGATGTATTTTACATACATATATATGCATACATCTATGGGGTTTTTTTCCTTTGCTCATTTCTACTTATACCAACTTATTTGAGCATGTAAAGAAGAATCATTTTAAACATTTCCATCTACTGTAGATGAAACTCATTGATGCTACTAGGTCTGGTGTCATTTCCCCACAGGCAAAAAATAAGATAAAATTAACCCTGAAACAGTCCGGAAATCACCAGCTACATATAGCGGCATGGGGTGACTAACATCATGGGCTCCTTTTCCTCAATCCATGGGATTCAATTCTTCTTAGCTCAGAATGGAAAAGGAAGTTACCCACAGGAACAGCACAATGAATTAAAAGCCAGATGTCAGCTACCATGTACATCTTTAGATACTAAATCCCTATGTGTGCTGTCTTCACAGGCTTCAAAATCTACCCTATCTTCTGTTCACCGCCCCATCTGCACTTCCTGGGAGGCTCACATGGTGTTTTTGTTCCATAAGAAGGAATTTTATTACTAACAGAAATGCTAGAGTTCGATACATTATAACTATTTTTTATTAAATAGCAAGTTTGATACAATAACTGAAAGAAATTATTTCAAGGAGAAGGAGGCAAGAAGAAAGGAAGGACAAAGATACAGTTACCTTCAAAGCAGAAAGAAAACTGAGGACAGGCCGACCACACAAGATGTTAAGTAAGAGGAGAAATATAAATTAGTTACCTTCAAAGTATACATAAGCACCTCTCCTCCACTCCCTCCTCATCCCCCAGCACTTAGGAAGCTTGTCTATTTTTTTTTAACCTGGTGGGCCTTCCCCTAAATTTCCACTGGTATTTAATCTATCTGTATTTATTTTTCTTTCTGACAGGCAACTAGGAGGCAGTGGGCAAAACACTGGACCTAGAATCAGGAAGACCTGAGTTCATATCCAGCCTTGGATACTTACTAGCTATGTGACCCTGGACAAGTCACTTGCCTAAATTCCTCATCCGTAAAATGAGCTGGAGAAGGAAATGGAAAACCACTCCAGTATCTTTGCCAAGAAAAGCCCATAAGGAGTCATGAAGAATCAGACAAAACTAAATGACTGAACAACAAAATCTGACGCCTATGCACTAGTTTGTTTCTGTTTTTCTTTAAAACTAGATCTTAAAAACTAAATGGTAGGGGCAGCTAGGTAACCCAGTGAATAGAGCACTGGCCCTGGAGTCAGGAAGACCTGAGTTCAAATCCAGCCACAGACACTTAGCACCTATTAGCCGTGTGACCTTGGGCAAGTCACTTAACCCCAACTGCCCTGCCTTCCTCCTTCCAAAAAGAAAAAAAAAACCTAAGCTAAATGTTTAAAACTCATCATTAATTCACTGTAAGTGGAGCTGTGAGTTGACACAACCATTCTGGAGAACAATTTGAGACCATGCCCCAAAAGTTATTAAACTATGCATAACCTGTGACCCAGCAATGTCACTGACTAGGACTACCTCACTCCTGCCAGGGAATGTATTCAAAGGTGCAGACTGAAACAAATGTATATTTGTTACAAGGGTTTTCTTTTTTCTTTTTTTTTTTTTCCAATTTTCAGGAAAGGGTGAGAGGAAGAGAAAAATCAATTGTTATTAACTGAGAAAATAAAATTTACCTTTAAAAATAAAATCACTGCTTTTTTAAAAATATAGTATATGTTATTTGCTCAAATTAACATTCAATGAATTTATATTAACTATCAACCACGCCTACCACTGAATAGGCATTGGGATTTAAAAACAACAATAAAAACGATGAACGATCTCCACCTTCAAGGAGATCACATTCTCTAGAAGTAAAAGAAACACATTTAAGTAAATTATAACAATAGCTAGCATTCTTACAGAGCTTTACGGTTTGGAAAGTGCTTTGCAAATATAATCTCATTTACTCCTTTCCCCTACACTGGGAGGCAGGTGCTATTGTTATCACCATTTTATACAAAAGAAGCAGATGATGTTCTGACTGTCCCAGGGTCACACAGCTACTAAGTGTCTGCAGCCACATCTGAATTCGGGTCTTCCTGATTCCAGGGCCAGCTGTCCATTCAGCTTCATCTTTCTGTTCCTAGAACCTAGCACAGTATTTTATACAGTTAGGTGACTGTTGTTCAAATAAATTCAAATGAACTTGTACCTTCAAAGTACAATTCACTAATATTTCTCAACTACCAAACCTCAACTTGCTTGACAAATCCATGGTAGATGCCACTGGGTGAAGCAGCTTTAACACCTGTTCCTTCCAATTTAACTGGCTGAATGACAAGATACTGAAGCAAAGAATGACAAACTCAAGGTTTGAGGTTCAAAGAAAACTGAGTTCAAAATGAAGACTTAAGAATTACTTTTAACTCTCTAAATTTTAGCTTCGTCATCTATAAAATGCAATCAATAGTACTAGCACTACACAGAGTTTGTTGTGAAGAAAGGTACTTTGTTAAGTGTAAGGTGCCACCGAAATACCAGGGACAAAATTCCCAGGAGACCACTAAAGCAAAGATACAGCAGGCAAGGTACTGTAGAAAGACCACCATTGTGGCTGTCATGCCCAACTCTTTGTGACCCCACTGAATGGTTTGCCATTTCCTTCTCCTGCTCACTTAAGAGACAGGAAAGTGAGGCAAACAGGATTTAGTGATTTGCCCAGGGTCTTACAGCTAGTAAGTATCTTTAGGACACATCTGAATTCAGGACCTCCTGACTCTAGGGTCTGTACTCTATCCACTGAACTGCACAGCTGCCCCAAGAAAAGCGAGTGCTGCCAAGTGTCAAATCACTCAGCTAATTGCATGTTATGTGGATGCTTAGTACCTGCAAGTCACGGTCCTCAGTTTCTTTCTCTGATTGGCCTAGATGGCTGGAGGTCCCTCCTGACTTTAGACCTCTGATCTTATTAATATATTTGTACAGAACCAGAGAACAAATGAGAAATCATCTTTATAGATAATTTTGTTAAATAAATTCACGAAGTAAGATAATATTAAAAATGACTGTAAGTCACTACAGAAAAATTGCTCATAGGAAATAATCAAGACATCTAGGCCTCTTTTATAACATCGTTTCAAAATCTATAAGGAGGTACTAAGCACACAGAGAGCATTTCCTTGAAGGAATGAAGCTTAGGTGGTAAGTTCCTTGGGAAAAGGAACTCCATATACACAGGAGTATAATTATTCTGTCTACTAATATCAATAGTCACTTGGGAAAAGATTTGTCATTAATCCTGGCTGGGGGGTGAGGGTAAGGGGGGGAAGAGTGCTGCTGAAAACAAAACGATTAATAGATTGGAGAGAGAAGAGAAATAGAGGAAGGGAAAATGGGAGTCAGTCAGCATTATGAGGATTTTCTCTTCTTTTGGTTTCTGGACAAGATTAAAATAGTCTTTGAATTCCAATACAACAAAAAATGCTTGGAGTACTGAAAACCAAGCCACAAAGAAATCTTAATTCTTGATAAAGTACTACACTGTACAAACTAAATCTTAGAGAAGAAGGAAGATAAACTATCCAAATGAAGGAATGCAATAGAACAGTGCCTAGAAGTACTCAAAAAACAGTGATTATTTGTGACATGATGTGATTTCACCAGTGACCACATTTAATTTAGATACCAAAGAATCCAATTCATTAGGATCACAAAGAACAAGTCTGTAGTAATTCACTATACTCAGAACACCTTCTCCATAGCATAGTGCATTTGCTAATGCAAAGCATATCCATGAAAGACCTCAGGATAAAGCAGGTAAACTTCCTGAAAGCAGGGAACAAGTCCTTTTTGTCTCAGGACACCTAGCTGCACAATGCCTTGTACACAGTAGGGCTTCTTTGTTCCCTAAAACTTTTATTTTTTATGATGAGTACTGATACAAAAAAAATTTATAAATAAACACAAGACAAACAGGTGTCACACCTTATTATTAGGTAGGGTTAAACATAAGATTTTAGATCAAAAAAGAAGCCAACTTTTTGGCCAGTCAACTATGACCAATCTCCACATTGGCTCAATTAGCACATGGCGTATGACTGACACAAATTTTAAAAACACAAAATGGGATATTATGTGTCCACCATTACAATTTCACCTTCTACTGAACTTGGTGAGCTTATGTACACTTTCTGGAAGCCAAACAGAATGCAGCTTAAGAACTGCATAAATTTAATAGGGTTAAGGATAACAACCCTACTATTTTGGAGAAGAGAAAAAGAAATCATTTTATTCTCAATTTTAATTTCCAAATTCACAGTCTAACATACATATTTAGTAAAAGTTCATTAGACATCAAAAATGTACTAACAACATCTGATGTCAATGTCAAGTTCTTTCAAAGACATTTTAACTTGGAGAAATGTAAGTGTGGTCAATATGACAATCTATTTTATTTTTAAAAAAAAAACTTTTGTAATCACGAAGCTGCTGATAACCTTTGGTTGATATGTGGTTTTGGGAAGGATTTTTCCCAAATGTATTTCCTTTGATTCTCTCAGAAGGCACATAAACCAGGTTAAAGAGGTGTGATCAGGTCCACTTTCCAATGGGTGTGATTTTACAGAGGAGGGACAACTTTACAGAAAAGGAATCTGAGATTAAAGAGCTTAAGTGTTTGTCAGGGTCATGGCACCAGTAACTAGTAGCCTGAGGTGTCTTCTGTCTTCAAGTTCATGGGTCTTTCTCTTACAAGAGGCTGTCTCAAGTGTCCTCTATAAAGCATGAGACATTGTGTTGCAGTCAACATGGAAAACTGTGCCAAGCAAACAATCTCCTTCTAAGTAAGAGGGACAGTCCAAAGGAACACAATAAAGTCAAGTCTATTTTGATTTGTGGAGTTACCTCCCATGGAATACTCTGATTAACAGATATGGTCTTGACCATATTACTGTTAGATAAAGGGAATAAAAAAAAGACAACAAGCTTTTGTTATATACAGAGGACTGCCTTAAGTTCAAGGGGGTATACAAACATAAGACAAGTCAAGAAAGCAGGGAACCCAAGAACAGCTGATCTGAAAAGCAAGCAATGATAGCCTAGGAGTAAATGGGGGAGGAGGGTTGGGCGGCAAAGTGGCTGATTAGTTGCTGCATCTAGAGTCAAATTTTAGTTCTCATTAATAGCTGATCCTAGTTCATTCCTATCTTCTTCCTTTTTGTAAAATGGGGGAGATAATATTTGCACTATGTATATTATAGGATTAAGATGAATGAGATATCCATAAGGAGAAAAACGGAAAAAGACTCATATGTATGAAAATATTTATAGCAATTCTTTCTGTAGTGGCAAAAGAATGTAGCCCAAGGATGATGGTGATGATGGTGATGATGGTGATGATGGTGATGATGGTGATGATGGTGATGATGGTGATTGATGATGATGATGATGATGATGATGATGCCAGCATTTATCTAATACCTTAAGGTTTGTAAAACTCTCTCTCTCTATGCATGTATATGTGTACGTATACACAAATATACACACATACCTTTACATTTATGCATGGGTATGTGTCTATACATATATGTAAGCTCATGGGACGAGTTAACTCAAGGAACTGGCTAAACAAATTATATGAATGTAATGGAATACTACTGTGCCTTAAATAAAGACAAACAGAGAGGTTCAGAAAAACTTGGGAAGATTTATATCAACTAATGCAAAATGAAGTAAGCAAAATCAGGAGAATTATGCAATAACAACACTGTTAAGACAAATGACTTTGGAAGATCTCTGAAAGAACTCTGACCAACCACAATTCCAGAGGACCAATTATGACTCATGCTACCCACCTCCTACCAGAAAAATGATGGACTCAAGGTGCAGAGGGGCATACATTTTTGGATATGGACACTGTAAGAATCTGCTTTGAGTATTTTTTTATTTATCCCAAAGTTTTTCTTTCTTTTTAATGGAAGCAGTAGAGAAAAAAAAATGTTATTTGAAATAAAATATGAATTTGTGGGCTAAATGAAATAATTTATAGCTTTCCATAAATATTATGAAATGACGAGTCTTAACAAAGTGACCACAGAGTCCGAATTAAAAGTTTTAAGTAGCTTTAATTTACCAGCTGGGGCTACTCCATGCCAATTCAAAGAGGGAGCAGCCCAGAGCTCAGGGGTGAAGAGCCTTTTATACAGTTTTTTTAGGTTTACGTATCTAACTAACACAATTGGTTACTAAGCAGGTTACCATATAGATACAAAGCAAGCTGTTACTAAGGCAAGGGGGTGGTTTGTAAGGTAAGCGGAGGGGCACAAGGCATGACGACCGAGCAAGCAAATGAAAAATAGGCAAATTATTCTAGGCCAGTTTCTTGACTCCTATCTTAAGTCTATGAAAGTTTCTACTTAACTAGTTCCTGGCCACTTCAATTAAACCAACTCAAGTGTTCAATCAATTTAACTTGTATCCATTAATACAGTATCTGATAGGCATTTTAAAATATTTTTGGTTGAATTCAATTATTAAGCCCTTATATATTGACAGAGAAGGTGCTAAGGCAACAAACAGAAATATTCTACTGCTAAGAAACAATGTAGACACAGAAAGTAATATACCCCAGCTAGATAAAACAGTGAATAGAATACTGAATCGGAAATCGGAAAGACTGGAGTTCAAAATCCAGACTAACACATTTGCTAGCTATAAATGGGCAAGACCTGACCAAATGACTTAACCTTTACCTGCCTCTATTTCTTGACCTATAAAATGAAGTTAACGATAGCACCTACTTCCCAGGGTTGTCATCAGGATAAAAATAGATAATGTTTGTAATGTACTTTAAAGCATTATATAAAATACTAGCTATTATTAGCATTATTATTATAGAAGGTACACATGATATATGAAGTAATTGAGGGATGAGGAGAAAGAGGTAGTAAGAACTGAAGAGACATTTGGAAAAGTCTCCTACAGGTGACAGTTCAGTTGGACCCCGATTAAGCTAGGGATTCCAACAGGTAGAGAAAGGACAGACAGGATTCCAAGCATGAAATCACGGTACAAATGTCACTTATTTTTTCATTCAACATTTACTCATTGGTTAAAGAAAGACAGCTGATAAAAATGACATTGCTAATTCTAAAAATAGACACGAAATTCGAAATGCCAAATTAGAGTAACAATGTTCTAAGAGGGGGATTAAATTTAATAGAGTTAAGATAGCAAACCTACTATTCTGGAGAAGACAAAAAGAAATCATTTTATTTTCTATTTTAATTTCCAAATTCACAGTCTTACACACAAACTCAGTAAAGTTCATTGGACATCAAAAACATATTTACAACATCTGATTTCAACATCAAGTTCTTTTTTACCTTGGAGAAATGTAAATGTGGTAAATGTGACAATATATTTTATTAAAAAAAAACTTTTGGAATCATGGAAGCTGCTGATACTTTTTGTTAAAGTACAGACATTTCTAGACCACTTCCTAATTTGAAGTCTTCAGTTTTTTCCCCCTCTTCCTTATTGTTGAGCTATTTGGCATTTTTTCAAAATGGTAACATGGATCACAAGTGCATACTCTCTTCCTACAAAACAAGAGACCTAACAAAATGCCAAAAGCACAAAATCTGACATAACCATTTTTCAGATGTATTCTGCTGATTAGCACTGCCTTTTTGTGGAAAGATTAAATAAGGGTATCATATTGCATGTGGTCTGAACTCTATGGCAATAAACTGTCATTGGTTTTATTTTGGAAAAATTAATTAGGACTATTTCAACAGCATTCTTACTCAAACATCTCTATATGTCTAAAATAGAAGCACTCTGATTATTAGCATCTTTAGAATTTTTGAGAGGAATATCCATAAACACTAAGGATGACCTAAAAATAAGAGAGAGTATATGTATCATAATACAAAGGTGACTCCTTGGTTGTCTTTTGACTTGCTATGTAACCTTCAGCCGGTCAAAGGGTTACTGGACTAACAACCAGAGAAACACAGAAGTAAAGGGGGTGAATGATGACCTCAAAAACCATCTAGTCCCAGCCTTTCATTTTTTACAGATGAAGAAACTGATGCCCAGAGAAGGGCAGTGAGTCATTCAAGGTCACATAAGTAACAAGACAAAGCTGTCATAGGAACTCACATCTTTCTTCTGACTCCATTCACTGTTACCACAAAGATCTCTAAGGTCCCTTCCCCCTCTGCAAAGACACTAAGATTCTACAGCTGACCACAAGCTGAGTGCGAATCAGAAGCAGAAGCCACCTGGAAAAAAGCCAACAACAGTCCTGGTTTATATTAAGTGGAAAAGGGCACTGGAGGTTCAGCATGCAGTCATTTTGGTCTGCATCTGTCCACCCCTGAACTACTCCACTACAACAGTGATTAGTACATTTTTTTCTAAAGGTAGATGGAAGGGAAAGCTATTTATTTCAAGATATTTCATATACCCAAGATAATTAGGAAGGGGACCAGATGGCTTCTGTGATAAAAAGTTAAAGGGGGAAAAGTATGGAGACTAAAGGAAAGTTTCCCAATCTTTTAATGATAAGCAATTTTTTCTCCTAATTTTGTATTTATGTGAATGAATTTTCTAACATAGAATGTCATGAGCTGTTGCTTGGACAAGAGAACAGCAAGGCTTTCTTGTATTAAAAATTACTTGGAACTTTGTAATTAATAAAGGAGGTTGTCAGAATCAGGAGAAGATTGTTTGGAGGTGCTAATAGTAAAATCTCCAGGTTAAATGAAGAATCGATTCCCCCACCAGCTCCACTCTCTTCCCTTTTAGCAGGTCTGGCAAAATGAGAAATGATTTGGATATGAGGAAGCAGGTTAATTAAACTACAACATTCAAATGAAATGATAAGAGAAAGGTCACGAGCAACTAGTAGCTTAGACATTTTACTGGAAGATCCTGATTTACTAGTAAGAGAACTAACATGAAGTTTAAGAGGTGATCCCATTAATGTCTTTTAGTATGTGTAGGATTTTTATAAGGGAGATGATTTCAGAAGCCCAAGCAAATACAAAAGGACACAGGTTAAACAGGTGAGATTGCAGTTGGACCAAAAAAAAAAAAGAATTCAGAATTCCCTGGCTTCTGGGGAGCTCAAACACTGGAAGGACTTTCAACGTAAATTGATGGATTCTTCATCTCTAAAGACAACTTTCTCAGGTCTCAGTTTTTATCTTTCTAAAGGAAATGGGTGGCTGGATCTTCTCTCTTGAGGTTCCCTTCCAACTATGTGGTTTGGAGAAATTTTATCTCATTTTTGCCACATGCAGGTGAAAACATCAGAAGACTAAATAAAAGAATCACAGAAGGTCAACGCTAGAAGGAAAAACTCCAAAGTTCATCTTGCCTATACCCTCATTTTACAGAAGGGTAAACAGAAAGCAGAAGAAGCAATACGATTACTTTTCCCAAGCTCGAAGCAAAGCTGGACCCCCATCTTCGCTGTGCTCACTCCCAAGTGGGCAGCACCATACTAATCCTCAACCTCTTGTTCTTACCAGAACACAAACTACCATTCATGTGAGAAATAACAGCTGTCCCTTCCACATCACAACTTTCCCCATCACAGTTCCAATATATCATGAGTTGGCACCAGAAATTAAATGGGAATTTAGGGGGAGTTTTGCAGATGCCACAGACGACACATGAAGGCCAGCAGAAAACATGGAAAAAGTTTAGAAACTCCAAAATGCATAAAATATATGTAAAGTATAATATGAACATATTTTATCTTTTAGTACCATAATAATTTAGACTTCTGGTACAAAGGAAAGGTCAAAAAAATTTACGTGGATTTTCCTGATCACAGGGGTATCATGCCCCATGATGTTGAAGAGATAACTGTAATTCATTATAACTTCTTCCATATGAGGAACAAGGACAAGTCTAACTTTGATTCTCTACCCTCAAAGAGCTTATCATCTAGTGGGAGGGAAAAAAAGATGCTTGCTGGACATACGCACACTGAACAATAGCAAAATTAAGAGATGCTTCACAAATGGAATGACTCCCTACTGAAGGACCAGCATCAGTCAGGGGTGGTGTTAGGTGGACGGGATTATCATGGGTTGGAGAGGTCAAGGAAAGAACCACTGAACAGTTCGGAATTGGGCTGTAGGAGTATGTAATAACAGTATGCTATTACTACACATGAAATGTGGCCTAAATAAACCACTGTTCTCATAAATAACTCCTTTTCTGGCTTAATTCTCATCTTGAACTCAACTTGCCTTTCTAAACAACTGACTATGATGGCCTTCCTCTTCCCCCTCCTCAGTGTCAGCCATGTCACCTCACATATTTCTAAAACTTAAATTTCTCTTTTTCATGGACTTCCCATTTCTTCTCACCTCCATGGTTCCCTTGTATCACTATTTCAGCTTTTTCTCACCAATATCAAACGAAACAGTTCCCCTCAAAATTCTCCCTTCTGGTGTGAAAATGGCTTTCCGTTTTCAAGCACTGTATCCTCTCTTTTCACACACACCATAAAATCAACTTCCTGAAATT
This sequence comes from Pseudochirops corinnae, assembly GCA_028646515.1. Classification (NCBI taxonomy): domain Eukaryota; kingdom Metazoa; phylum Chordata; class Mammalia; order Diprotodontia; family Pseudocheiridae; genus Pseudochirops; species Pseudochirops corinnae. The sequence continues at coordinate 81,721,224 of CM053592.1, forward strand.
ACAGGAAATGAAAACAGATCTGAATGATTTTCGGAGCTCCCATCTGTAGAAAAAAAGTACCACAAATACAAGTAGTTTTAAGAAATGGAGTTCCCCAAAATGAGACTTCTAATTAGGTTCTATTCTAAGTTGTCACAAACGTGTTATATATACCTTTGCATGAGTCATTCAAAACACTTCAAACTTCTCTAAAGTTCAGTTTCTTTATTATTAAAAGGAAAGGGTTGTAAACCAGATAGGCAGTGTGATATAATGAAAACGCCAGTGGCTTGGTAATTAGAAGGTCAGGGTTCAAAACTCACCTCTAGTACTACCTAGGAAAGGTGGGTTTGTTTTTTTTCTCATATAGAAAATGAGAGGACTTCCAAGGTCCATTCCTGATAGAAATCTATGAGCCTAGCACTCTAGGTACTTTCTATAACTGGAATTCTAGGATCATAAAGAGTCCTCCTGTGATTACAGGACAGATACAGTCCTGGGATCTATAGATAACTAGCAAGTTTAATACTCTGATATCAATGGAGGACCCAAGATACTAAGTCAGAATCTTCAAAGCCATCTGATCCAACCCACTCCTTTTACAGATAAGGACACTTGGAGTAGGGTGTGGGAAGGAAGGAGAGGTTTCTAGATGTGAGATCTGAGATCTCAATCCAGGTACTCAGACTCCAAAGCCAATGAGTTATCCTTCCACTGTACCATGCTATCTTTGGCTTTCTTTCTCTTTTATTGGAATCGCTCTCTCCACATCCCACACACACAAGTGGGAGGTTGAGAAGGAAATAGGTAGGGAAGAGGAAAATGCATGAGAATGCCCAGCCAAACGCTAACAGAAAATTAATAAAAGGTACTTTTCAAAAGCAAAATGGGAAAACCATATGTTCAAAAGATAAGTCAAAAATACCCTGATCACTTCCTCATTCTCTTTACAACTAATTTCAACTGGTGTACAGCACTAATATGCAGCATTTAGCAGAGAAAATGAGGCAGACACTCTTATGAAAAGAATATAAATCATGACATACAGCTAGATGGTACAGTGGATAGAGTGCCAGACCTGGAGTCAGGAAGATTCCTCTTCCAGAATTCAAATTTGGCCTCGGTAACTAGCTATGTGACCCTAGGCAAGTCACTTAACCCTATCTGTGTCAGTTACCTCATCTGCCAAATGAGCTGGAGAAGGTAATGGCAAATCACTCTAATATCTTTGCCAAGAAAACCTCAATAGGAGTCACAAAGGGTCAGACACAGCTGAAAAATGACTGAACTGAATGATAAATCATGACAATAGTTTCTTCTCTCATTTAATATTTCCCTCACAGTCAGAAAAATAAAAAAAAAATTAAGAGATTTTTAAACCTCTCTGGGTCTCAGTTTCCATATCTGTAAATTGGAACTCAAAGACTTTCACAAGTCTAAAGTCTAAATCATAGATTCCCAAAGTGAATGATACCACCCCTGGGAGCACTGGAATGATCCAGCAGGGTGGAAATAGCCTTGGGTACAGTGGGGGGGGGGGAAGGGGGTTGAATAAAGATAAGGGGGTGGTCAAATCTGCCAAAAGGTCTTAACAAGCAAGTGTTGGCAGGCACGCGTGAAATTGTCAAGAAGCCCAGTATGCATGGGCAGAAATATGTGCGTGTAATGACTTGTTTATAATAAAATGCATACAGTTACACAATACTATACTGTATCATCAAAACTTCAACGCAAGAAAAAGGACAAATTTATAATAAATTATTAAATTTACAATACATCTTTTTTTAAATTTCCATTTTTATTAAATGACAAAAAAAAAATTTTGTAAGCGTTAGATGGTTAAAGAAAGTAGATATCCAAGGGGGCACTGAGTAATTTTTTTTAAGGGGGCAGTAGGCCAAATAAGTTTGACAGCGTCTGGTCTAAACCTATGATGCTTTGATCCTAATATAAGCTGTAAGTAAGGCCAGAATGGCAGAGGTTCTCTCATACTTCTTACTGTCAAAACTCTGACTGCCTTTGCTCTGCTTTTTAGAGACACGAAACATACTGTAGCAAATGCTAAGTAAGGTTATGGTTTTCAATGTAAATACAAAATACCCAAATCTGTATTTAAAACAATAAAGGAAAAAAAAAAATCAAAGAGCTGGCAGCGCTATAGAAAGAACTCAAAAGCATTTTCTTTGCTTGTTTACTATTTAATTCATCAGTTTTACCTTGTTAAAAGTGACTGTTAGATGTAAGACTTGGTGCCTTTTCTGTTTATTTGTGCTGACAGTTAAGTTTATAGCAAAAGATACATACATACTATTAAACAGTCTAAACTTTGCATTGATGGCAGGAACTTCCCTCATTTTTCCTTGCCTCCCAAAAGTGTGCTTGCTGTCATGGCCAAAAAACTTAGTCAGCACATAGCCAAGCTTAAAAGGAGCCTCTCCAAATTTTAGACAAGCTTGTCCTTGGACAAATCTGTTACTCAGCCTGTATTAACAGTCATTCTAGTTTGGTGGGGCCTGTCAGAGCTTGTACCCCGCTAGCAAAAATGTTGAGAAGCCCAGGATTCCACCTCATGCCATGAAGAGGCTTCAGGGTAACCTTTACTTTACCAAAGCCAAGGCTGTTTAAATTAGAAGAGGGAGGGAAAGAAGGAAGCAGGAACAAGGGAAGGAGGGAGGGAGGAAAAGACGAAGGTAAGAAGGAAGGGAGGGAGGGAAGGAGAGACAGAGGGAGATAGGGACATAGGGAGGGAGAAGAGAGGGAGGAAGAAAGGGAGGAAGGGATGGAAGGACAAAGCTTCAGGTTACTCTGGGTCAAACCTACCTTTCCTTTAGTTTCTGTGTTACAGTAAAGCCTAGATTCTTAAACTGAAGTTTGGGAACTTGAATAGAAAAAAAAAAAGAATTGCATCTTTACTTTCACTAACTTCTAACTGAAACTTAACATTTCCTTCAATTATTTAAGAACATTCTGAGAAGGGGTCCATCAGCTTTCCCAGGCAGCCTAGGTGGTGGGAGCCACAAAGGTTAGCTTGTTCTCAGTGATTCAGTATCTTCTACAAGAGACAGGACTGTACTATTTGTTAGAAAGCTGCCTTTCCAGCCAGGAACCTGAGTTCAAGTCCTGCTTCTGACATATACTGGCTGTGTGAACCTCTCAGTGCTCTAGACAACTGTCTAACAGCTTTAGAGAAGGTGCTGCCCTGCGCCTCAATGGGAGTTTCTCATTGGAAGCTCTGTGTACCCCTGAACTCACACGTCAGGTAATGGTGCACATCCAGGTCTGTCCCTATCCCATCATCTTTCATTCTTCTGGATTCCCTTCCCCTGGGTCTCACCCACTTGCATCATTGTTATGATTTCCTCCCACTCAACCCTGAATTACTTTCTACCTAGCTTTCTCTCCCTTCCATTCCTAAAATAACATTGCCTTTCTAAAGCTTTGAGAAGCCTTCCTTTACAAACAGGGCAGAAAATAAACTTCCTGAAATAAAAGAAACCTGAAATCCGTTGTCTTCATTTCTTTTTAACTGTTCATCTATACTTTCCTCCCTTCCCCCACTCCTCTGTTTCTCATTCACTCCAATTCTGTGGCTTGCTACAGCTACCTGGTGTACCGCAGAAAATACCACACTTTGGAAATGTTCAGAAAAATTCAACATTTCTATCCAGAAGGATCCTGGATATGCCAAAGCATCAAAGGTAAAACAACCAAACCCACAACTGTATTGAATAGTGAAAAAATCTATGAGATTTCAAACCCTGTCTGACCCAGCCTCAATTAAAGACCTAAACAGTAGCTTCCAGTCAAACCATGGGAGAAAGAAGGCTCAAAAACTTTCCCCACCTCCAGGTCAAGCCTAGTCCCACTTGTAATTCACACTACAATCAGGCTGAGTCAGCTTTTCATCTTTGGAGTGACTGAAATGGTGTAGGAAAGTCAGTAGGCCTCTGAAAAGGTACACACAAGAGTAACCTCACTATAAGGGAGTCCATGGAAAAAATGAGCCAGAGAAAGGTGGTGACTAAGTGCTACTACAATAGCAAAGGAAAAGACCCTTAAAAGGAATGACTCACAAGTATAGATGACCCAAGAGAAAGGTCAGAGGAAAAAGACCAGGGAGAAGGAGGCCAGAACAGAGCCAGTAAGATTTCCACCCATTAGGAGAAAGGGAGGGCCAGAATAGGGTAAATTATCTCATAAAAGAGGCAAGAAAAAACTGCTACAATGGAGGGGAAGAGCAGGAAGGTGAAAGGGAAGGGGTCAACCATACTCTAATTGAATTTGGCTTAAGAAGGGAATAACATACATTCTAAATTGGGTATCTTACCCTACAGGAAAATAGGGAGGAAGGGAATAAGAGGGGGTATGATAGAAGGGAGGCCAGATTGGGGGAGAAGGTAGTTAGAAGTAAACACTTTTGAAAAGGGACAGGGTCAAAGGAGAAAATAGAATAAATGGGGGCAGGGAGAGGGAAATATAGTTAGTCTTTCACAATATAACTACTATAACTATCAGTTACTAAGGTTTTTGCGTAACTACACACGTACAACCTATATTGAATTGCTTATCTTCTCAGTGGGGGTAGGTGAGGAGGGAAGAAGGGAAAAAATCTGGAACTCAAAGTTTTAAAAACAAATGTTAAATTTTTTTTATTTTTTTAATTGATTTGTTTATTTACTTTTAGTTTACAAGATTCAGTTCCAGAATCTCTTGAGTTTCAAATTTTCTCCCCTCCCTCTGCGCACCTTCCCCCCCCCCCCACCCCCCGGTGGCATGCAATCAAGTATAGGATCTGCAAATACTTTCACACTGGACATTGGTCTGGTTGTATAGAAGGGAATACCACTTTTGGGGTTGTTTCCCAAAGAGATCATAGAAGTGGGAGGAAGACCCACATGTACAAAAAGTATTTATTGCAGCTCTCTTTGTGGTGGCAAAAAACTGGAAATTAAGGGGATGCCCATCAAATGGGGAATGGCTAAACAAGTTGTAGTATGTGAATGTAATGGAATACTATTGTGCTATAAGAAATGGGGATGAGATGGACTTCATATTTACCTGGACAGCTTATACAACTGATGCTAAGTGAGAAGAGCAGAACCAGGAAAAACTTGTACACAATCACAGACACATCGTATGTGTGATGACCAATGTTGTTAAACTAGACTCTTCTCAGCAACGCACAGCTATAAGACAACTCTACAAGTATCAGGATGGAAGGAGAGATCTACATTCAGAGAAAGATCTAGAAAGAACAGAGTTTAAATGGAGACTACACGCTATCATTCTTTTCCATGTTTGGTTTTGTTTCTTTTTTTCCCATTGTTCAAAAAAAATTTCTTTTACATGCAACTGGGAAATAAGATATACAGGCACCGGGGCATAGAAATCCATCTTTCCCTACTAGGAAGTTAGGGGGAAGGGGAATGGGGGAAGATATAAGAGAGAACAGATTGGGGGAAGGGGTATTCAGTAGGCTCACTATTTGGGGGTGGAGGTAGGGGTAAGACAGGGAAAAAAAGTGTAACTCAAAATCTTGTGGAAATGAATGTTGAAAACTAAAAATAAATAAATTGGAAAAAATTTTTTAAATTTTAAAAAAGACTTCCACCTATTAAACTAACCATTCATTCACTCATTCAACAAACAACTGCAGAGGTGAATGCAGTCAGTACTTTATAAATATATTTTTTATATGCATAACTGCTCTTGTCCTTGCCTGGCCTTAACGGCTCCTTCATCTCTCCAATATTTAATAACACTTTTTTTAAAAGGATTAAGTTGTGAGCTGTGAGAAATATCCCTGTTGCTGTCTCAACCTATCAGTTTAGCTCTGTATTATTCATGTCTTGCTAAAGATTACACATAAGGCAATTGGGTATCATTTAGGAAATGGAAAAATGAACGTCAGAAACAGTTCTGTGCGTACAAGCACAGGTCAAATGCTTGTTTATTTCTTTGTTTACGTGATCAGAAATGGGATTAATCCCAAATACAAGTAACAGTCACAGTTACTGAAAAAAAAAATCTCGTTGAGGAAAGAATTACTATGTATGCTAAAGTCTACTTCTTAAGAGAACAGAATGAATAAGGTTATGGGAAAGTTGAGTTAAGGGCTACAAATGTTTTTCTACCAAGAGAAAGGCTGAAGGTTCAAATAGGCAAAAAGCTATGTTCTCTATGATAGAGAACCATGAAATATTAAAGACTTTATTATGTTTGGCCATAAAGAACAGAGTTAAGATCAAATGAAGAAGAGATCACCTACAAGGAGTGAGATTTTTCTTCCTATCTGCAGATGATATTATGCCAAATGAAACAAGTCCTGGAATACGTACAGCAAGGGAACCAGATTTCAATTTAGTAATAAGGAGAACTAGCTGAAAATTAAATCTGTCCAAAAACCAAATGGATTGCCTTAAACTTGCCAAATATTATAGAGGATATTCAGGTTTCCCAATGAAGGGCTGTTAAAGGTTTCTGCCCAAGGGAGTGACATGATCAGAAGCATGCTTTAGAAATATTGTGGAATGGACTGGAGCAGAGACAAACAGGAGTTGGGAAGACAAATGAAACACCTACTGCCTGAGGTAACCTGGCATAATGGATAGAGTATTAGATGTATGAGGCAAAAGGTTTTGGGGTTCAAGCACCGGTACTAACACTGGGATTGTGACAATGACAAAAACCTACTTAATCTCTCGGAGCTTAAGTTTCTTCATCTATAATATTTTATTTTTTATGTCTTTGATCACAGGATAATAGACTGAAAGCTAGAAGGGACCTTATAGGTCCTATCCTTTTTATAGATGAGAAAACATAAGTGTCACCCAGCTATTAAATTATCTGAGGTGGGATCTGACTCCAAATCCAGCTGGCAATATAAGGCATTGCCAGTGTGAAGATTCCTCTCCTCCAATGTGTATGAAGGTCACAGAGCTAGTACACATCAGAGACTGCACTTGAATCCAGGCCTTCCAAAGTCAAAGATCACTTTCCACAGGCCACTTAGTTGCATCTCCTCAGTAAAGGGACAGGGCTAAGTCATAGGCCTATGATTTCAATAAGAAAGGAAACACCACTGAGGAGTCACCTTCTACCACTGAAGACTATCTGCATATAATCTTAGGGAGCTGCCTAGAGCCCTAAAAAGTTAAGTGACCAGTCCAGGATCACACAGACAATAGGTGCCAGAAGTGGGATTCAAACCTTTTGTCTTTCTCCTTGCCCTCAGCTGTGAGTAAATGCTATGATCCAAACATGAAGGAACAGAGATGACAACAGCAAAAGTTCTGCTAGAAAACAACAGCATGTTTAATTATTACAGCATTAGTAGACAAAATCCAACAAAACTTATACCTATGAAGCATCTTTTCCTCTGTATCTATACAATTATCATAAAACAATCCATCTTGGTTTCTGGCACTTTTTTTCATCTAAACTTCAAGTCTGGATAACTGCAAGTACTTTTAACTTCTGATAGTAAAATACAAAAGCTCATTAGGGGTAGTAACTCCTTTGTTTTTATTTTAACTTTCTACTTTCAGCATCTAAGCTAAGGACAGGGACTAGACCTGTTGGTAGATGAGGTCCCAGGTGAGAAGCCTTCTCTCCACCTTCTAAGCCTCAGAAAACTGCCAAGTTTGCTCAATGTATCAGCCAGGGTGACAGAGTCTGCGGTAATAAAAAAGAATGTGAAGCTGGATCTTCCAAGTTTCAAGGCTTAGCTCTTTATTACTGATGCCAAACAGTCTCTCACAGCAGGATCAAAAATCAATCAACATTTATTAAACGCCTACTCCTCTGTGCCAGGTGCTACACTAAGAGCTTTGTAGGGATACAAAAGGTTTGGCAAAAGACAGTCCCTACTCTCAAGAACCTTACCTAGTACGTGCAAGGCTCCACGCCCCTCCCCCCATAAAGATGAAGGGAAAACCCACCAGGTCCCTCATCCTCAAGGGACTTGACTATAATTGGGAAGAGGGCAGTATCACTAGTCTACAAACTCTAGACAGAAAGATATAATAAGGGTAAAAGAGGAAGCCTGACAAAATACTCCTAAGAAGATTTAAGGGTGGCAGCTGAAAAGGGGAAGGAGTTGAGGGAAGCAAAGTATTCAGGGAAGGAGGAGCAGGCATCTGAGTTGGGCTATAGAAGAAAGAATTACATCAACAGGTGGAGGTGTGAAGGTGAAGATGACAAGGAGACATGCAGAAAAACAGGAGAATGTTAGCTGAGGCTGGAGACATTTATTTAGTGCACATGGGGTGCATATAATGCCAGACTTGGCTGGTGTGTTTGTTTCACAGAACTGGCTTTTCCCTTTTTCCTTCTTTGTTATAAGGGTCAGCTCTATAAGAGGGAGAGGGGAGATTATGGAGAAATGAAGGTAATATGATAACAAAAATATCCATAAGAATTTTTTCCATGCAGGCAATACAATGAAGTAAAAGGAGCACTGGATTTGGCATCAAGAAATCTGGGTTCATCAACAATACCACTTCTAGGGCTATATCTCAAACAGATGATAGAAGTGGGAAAAGGTCCCATATGTACAAAAATATTTAGAGCAGCTCTTTTTGTGGTGGCAAAGAACTGGAAATCAAGGGGATGCCCATCAACTGGGGAATGACTAACCAAGCTGTGGTACATGAATGTAATGGAATACTATTGTGCTATAAGAAATGAGCAGACAGACTTCATAATAACTTAGAGAGACTTATATAAACTGATGCCGAGTGAGGAGAGCAGAACCAGGAGGACATTGTACACAACTACAGTTACATCATATCTGTGACGACTAACTTGGATAGACTGGGCTCCTCTCAGCAATACAAGGTTAGAAGACAACTAACTCTAAAAGAGTCAGGATGGAGAGGGCTATCCACATCCAGAAAAAGAACTACAGAGTCTGAATGCAGATTGAAGCAAACTACCTGCTCTTTCTTTTGTGTTTTGTTTTGTTTAGTTCTCTTTCTCATTGTCCACTCCATTGGTTACATTGGTTATAATTCTTCTTTAATAATTCTTGACTAATGTTTAACGTTGAGGTATTTGTAGAACCTATATCTGATTGCATGCCACCATGGTGAGGGGGTGAGGGGAGAGGAGAAAAAATGGAACTCAAGGGTTTGTGGAACTGAATGTTGTAAACTAGAAGTAAATAAATAAATTAAAATTAAAAAAAAAAATCTGGGTTCAAATGCCAGCTCTGTATGAAAAGCCAAATCCCATGTGAATTGTAGAAAATGCTTCACATCATCACTAAAAGGAGGGTTGGACCAGACGCTAAAAACATACAACCTGTCAAGCAGGAGAGTCCACTCATAAGAGAACCTAAATAACTTTGATTTATGATGACAACAGCTATCCAGAGCAAGTCAACAGGTATGCAGAAATCATTTACCTGTTAAGGAGATCAGTCACAGAGGACCCCAGGTCCCCAACAAGGATTCACCTTGGTAGCCCTAAATCCACAGTCTTATAATCACAGATATAGAGTTGGGTGGAATCTTAGCAGCCCCCTCATTCAATTCCCTCATTCTACATGGGAGAAAACCAACCCCCCAATAAGGTTAAGTGCAATGGCCAGGGTCACACTGGTAAATGAGGCACAGGAGGGTACTGACCCATCTTGTGGCTACAGGGTCTGTTTTCTTTCCACACTGTTCTAAAATGTTCATGTCATTACACACACACACACACACACACACACACACACACACACACACACACACCCTTAATAAATGGATCCAGTTAAATGACTGTGACAAATACACTAACGAGAATTTAACTGTGTCAAATTCATCAATCCCTTTTTCAAACCCTAAACATAGAGAAGCCAAAGTCCACTTATACAAACTCTCAGTAAATGGGCTAAAAGAGAAAGGTCTCACCCCATTCATGTGTTTAATTGATAAAGTTTATTCGTTTCAAGAAGTTGCTTTTCTTTTCAAAGGGAGCCAAAGAGAGGAGCATTAGTGAACACGTAAGGATTCAAATAAAACTTAAGCTCTCCCTCTTGCAGTTTTCGAAAGTCTTCATATTGACATTTCCCTAAAGAACAGGTTAGAAAAACAGCTGACGTCCCAAACCCAGGGAAAGACTCTGCCTCTGACAAACCTGTTCTGGGGACCATGGTCACCCATATTTGCACAAATAATTCTCTCAAGGCCACCGAGATTAAATCATGGTCTTTTGGAATACAATTCTTTCCCCTGGATCCAAAAGACTTTAGCAGAACTACAGGAATTCCTTGCCAGATTCTACAAGACTTTCTGGCCAAAATGAGTTACTCATTAACAAGGGCTGGCCCAAAGCTGCATTTGTTTATAATGCCGATGAGAACTACTCCTTTACATATAAGAAAATCAAAAGAACTCTTCTGAATCACAGGGGAGACAGTGGGTAACATTTAATTTACTTTCAAATTATTCTACCTTCCCCAGTCTGAGAATAAGTGGGCAGTGAGAACCAGGAAATAACCTTTAAAACCCAAGACAACAGCACTCCTAGTTTCTTCCTACACCACTAGAAATGTTCTCCCTTTTACCTATTTCATTTCATATCTAGCATTTTTTATTCACCTGTTCAAAGCAATCTTATCTAGGAAGTGATAACAGTGTAGAAAACAGCCTTTTCAAAACAAGTGAAGAACCCAGAGAAAGAAGTGTTTAAAAACCAGGACATCATCCAAAATCTTTTTTTTTTTTTTGGGGGGGGGGGGGGGTAACAATCAATGTGTATTTATTAAGCATTTACTGCATACCAAACAATGAAAACACAAATAAAGGCATAAAAACAGTCCCTGCCTTCCAGGGTCATACATTCAAATAGGGGAGAGGACATCCCAAAGTAGAGACAAATGGACCTATGAATGATAAATACAGAAAGTCCTATCCTTTCCCCTATCATCACCACCTGCCTCCCCAAAAAGGAAGATAAATCGGGAGGTGTATTTATACACAGCATAGTAGACATGATAATTTTCTAGTCACTGTAAAAGAGCTGCCAGGGTAAAAAACTATACAATCACAGCATTTCAGAGGTGGAAGACACCATTCAAATTCACTTAGCCCACACATACCTAGTACTTATAGGGTTAAGGGACTACTTTGCTGACTTCCACTCGCAAATGAAATTCAGCTTTTGGCCCTCCACTAACCACTTCCCCAACAAACCCCAGCTGGAAGTTCAAAGCACACGAACACCAGGGAAATTTAATAAGAAAAGCTGATGGCAAATCTAAGCAACAATATTAAGAGCAGACCTCTGACCAAAGCTAAGAAGAGATCCTGAACCATATACACATATTCAAAATAGCAGCAACTGAAAAGTCATCCATACTGTGTATTCTTTTTAATGTTTAGAAGAAGAGGCATCGAGGACTATCCTAAATAGGGAGAGGGAATGATAAGAAAAGAGCAAAGTTTTGAAAAGTAGGAATATATAAGGTAAATTCTGGAAACTAGAGCAGTCCTATAGAGAAGCCTGGATTTTTCAGACCATTAAAGTAAAATATGACTTCCATTCACCTAAGAATGAAATATTTATAGAGCTAAGCAAGCACAAAAAAGGTTTCAACCACAGTAACTACATAGATTGGTGACTGAACCAAGACACAAGTGTTTCAGTGGGATAAAGTGCTAAGCTTGAGAGTCTTCTCAGGAAGACTATGAGTTCAAATCCTGACTCAGACTCTTATTGCAAATGCTGGTCAAGTCATCTGTGATTCAAGTTTCCTAATGTGTAAAATAAGGGAGTTGGATTAGGTTCCTTCTCTAGCTCCGAATCTATGATTTTATGATCTTTCGGATGCTCTTGGAATTATGTGGCTTTTTCTCAATTACCCCAATGGAAACTGTCAGTTTCAATAATAAAAAGTTTTAAAAGTAGAGTCAAGAAGAGGGCACAAAATTTGTGCACCTGAAGGAAACAACCTTTGAAATCTCCCACCTCCCTCAAAAGACTTTTATATCCAAACAAGGAACGGAGAGGATCACTGAAAATAAATTGGACAACTGTGATTATATAAAATGTAAATGTTTTTGCACAAACAAAACTGACATAGTAAAAATTAGAAGGCAAAAATTTAACTGGGAAAACATTTTTACAAACAGTTTTTATGATATAAAAGGAAATGATTCAAATTTATAAGAACAAGAATCTTTTCCCAACAGATAATAGTCAAAGGATACCAAGAGGAAGAAATCCTATATATATATACACACACACACACACACCAAGAGGAAGAAATCATATATATATGCCTATATATATAGGCCTATGGGGGAAAAAATGCTCCAAATCACTAGTTATTAGAGAAATGTAAATTAAAGCAGCAGCAGTAGATAGTATGCCAGGCCTAGAATCAGGAAGACCTGAGTTCAAATGTGCCTCAGACACCTACTAGCTGTGTGACCCTGGACAAATCATTTAACCTCTGTTTGCCTTTATCCATTCCATTATTTTTTCCAAGAAAACTCCATGGATATGACTGAACAACAACAAAATTAAAGCATCTCAGGATTCTACCTCACACCCATCCAATTGGCAAAGTTAACCAAAAAAAAAGAAAAAAAAAGGAAATTGGCAATTACTGAAGGGGCTGTAGGAAAACAAGCATATTAATATATTGTTTATAGAGCTCTGAAATGTCCCAACCATTCTGGAAAGAAATTTGTCATCATGACCAAAATGACACCAAAACTGTGCAAAGTCCTTTGACCCAGCAGAACTATTACTGACCTCTACCCCAAAGAAATAAAAGAAAGGTAAAGAATCCATAGGCACACAAAAAATATTTAAAGCAGCTCCTTTTGTAATGACAACTGGAAACCAAGTACCCCTCTTATCTGAAAAATGGCTTGATTAAATTATGGCATGAGAACAGAATAGAATATTATACCATATGAAATGGCAGGTCCCAAAGTTATCCAGGAAGATCTGTATGAACATATACTTGTGTAGACACACACAAGCACATACATAATTCTCTCTGGGCAACTAAGATTAGCCTTTTAGACCAGAATTCTTTTCAAAGAAGTAAGGGGGAAGAGGCTTAGGAGGTGTGTGTGGGGTGTGTGTGTGTGTGTGTGTGTGTGTGCGCACGCACATGTGTGTAATTTTCTGGTCACTATAAAAATCATGTAAGTATATAATGTATAATTATAAAAATATAAATAATTATATATATATATATAATAATATATTACTATCCAAGGGAAAGTATATGTAAAATATATAAGGACTTTATTTTGTTTTGCCCTCTTTCCCCTAACCAGAGGAAAAAAGGAAAACAAGAAAGCAGCATTAAAAAAAAAAATACTCCCCAGGATCATGGGGACATCTTGTTTTTAAAAATGCCAAGAAGAAGAGAACAGAATAAAAGGTCAAAAAACAGAATCACTCGGGGCAACTTGGTTTTTTTTTATGCCAAGATAGAACAGAAGAAAAGGTCAAAAAACAGGATCCCTTGGGGCATCTTTTTTTTCTAAATGCCAAGAAGAAGAGAACAGAAGAAAGGTCAAAAAGAAGCACAGACAAGCAGGACATCTTGGAAAGCTACAAGATGAACTTAACATATACTGAAAAAGAAATGCAAGCTGTAGGTAATACAGACCTGGAGTCCTAATTCCAATCCTCTGTGTTCTATTTATGCACAAGCCCATTCTATTGATGTTTATTAACTTCAGAATAAAAATTAAAAGAAAAAGAAAATCCCCCCCACCCCCACCCCAATTAGAAAACGGCCACCATGACTGCATGGGAAATTCTGGGACTGCTCAGTCATGCACGGGAGCAGAAAAGTCATCCCCAAATACACAGCTGTGGGACAAAGATAACACTGGGCTATGACGCCAAAAAAAAAAAATTTCTAAAAAATCACTATTCAAAGATGTTACTCGGCTAGGTGATACAGTAGATGTAGAGGTAGATGTAGTAGATACAGAATCAGCAAAACCTGAGTTCCAACCCAGCCTCCAACATTTACTAGCTGTGCTACTCTAGGTGAGTCATTTAACTGCTGCTTCAGTTTACTGATCTGTAAAATAGGAGTAAAAACAGCACCTACCTTACAGGACTGTTGTTGTGAGGACACTCATACATACATACACATACATACATATGTATATACCTATATGTACGTATGTGTTTACATCTGTGAGAGATATATACACACGTGTGAATGTATACTTACATACATACACACACATATCTATCTATTCTTCATAACATTGTAATAGTTGTGCTACAAATCAGTGGTGTCAAATTCAAATAGAAAGGGATCTCCGTGCCACATACTGACTGAGAAAGTCACAAAATAACATTATCTCTGTTGTACAGTATTTTTATTTTGTTAAACATTTTGCGATTACACTTTAAGGCACTGGGAGTTCTGCAGGCCACAAGTGTGATGCCTCTACTCTACATCACAACATCTATCCAACTCCGTCATTTCACAGGTGAAAAAAACAAAAGAACAGAGGTTAAGCAATTTGCTCAAAGCCCCACCGCCCAATAAGTGTAGATTTCACACCCAGGTCTTTGCAACTCCAAGTCCCATCTCTTACCATGACAATATACTGTCTCTCCTCACATCAGTTTCTTTCCAGTATTATGAATTCAAAATAATTCTATTTAAATGAATTAGATAGTTTGTGGCGTCTAAATCTCAAATTGAAAAAAAATAACGAATATGAAGTCTCATATTGGAAAAATCAACATCAAATATATTCTAGGAGTCTATACTGTTTGTAGTTCAAATCTTCAAAAATGTTGGCCCTACAGCCCACAAATGTCCAAAGCCACTATTTTTAAAACTTAAAGTTGAACCCGAATCATTTTCCTACTACAATGTAAGTCTACTTCTCCTATCCACAGAGCAAACTACACAGCCTTTTTCACAGGAACTGTTTTCCTAATTTTAAATTATACTTCAGGCTCTCTAAATCTTCCACCTTGACCAATCAAAAGCACTTTTCCATTCAGCGATCAAACATTTATTCAAATAACAAAGTCTAATTGGGCATGAGAATAACTTTCATAAATAAACCATACACTAGTTATTAATTAAGAGAGGTAACTGTTATGCCTAAAGGCCACATCAGGGAAGGACAAAGATCAAAGTTAATGAGATAGAATTAAGTTTATTTTCTGCTGGATCATAGGATTTAAATTTCCAGATGAGAAAGATGAAGCCAAGAGAAGGGGGAAGTAACTTTACCAATGTCCATGAAAGGACAATAGTGTTTAGTTAAATAAATTAAATTAATCTTTAGTTAAATAAGTCCTTCTATACACCACTGAAAAAATGAATATAAACAAAGAATAAAATCTACACTTCTAATAAGCAAAATCCCAAAAAAGAAAACTGAAATACAGTTTTATAAGTTGTTGGTCATTTTGATATGAATCATCTTGTCCCACCTTGTAAAAGAAACCTTAACCCTACTTAACTTCAATGCCTTCCTTGTTAATTATTTCCTATTTATCCTGTATATAGCTGGCTTTGTATATATCTGTTTATAAAAGGTATTGTCAGGACCATCTGGAAGAGAATTTTGGGGGCAATTTAAGGAGGAATTTTCCAGGGAAAACTATAGATGACTGTGGGTGATCTTAACAGCTCAGGACTAACTCTGGGAAGACACAGGGAAGATCCTCTATCTGTCATCCTGCCTGTGATACTCTTAGCAACCGCGAATCTTGACTATGTCCTGAGAGACAAGAGGTAAGACCTGAAGATGGTTCTCTACCCTCCCATTTATTAAAGGGGAAAGAGGATTCCTAATCAGCATAGAAGATAATAGTTTAAAGAGTTGTCATTTGATCCATTCACAGGGCAGTCTGCAGATTAAGCATAACTGAATAGTAACAGGACAGAGACCCATCATAAGACTATTTCTACCTGAACACCATTGAACTAAGTTAAAAAGAATGAAATAAGATTAATCTCTGACATTTACATTGTTACACTTTACAAAAGTATTTTATATACATTCTCATTTTGAACAAGCAAGTGTAAAGGGCCTACTATGTGTCAAGCACTGTGATGGGGGCTAGGGATACAAAAAGGACAAAGTCATTCCAGTCTTCAGGAGGCTGGGACTGGGGAAGGGGGGGGGGGGGGGGTCGGACAGATAAACCAATGCTGTCAAACTCAAATAGAAAACAGTGGCCACTAAACCATCAGAAATCAGCTGTCAATTGGCTTGAGAAATCATGTTAACATACCTATGCTTTACTGTATTTTTATGTATTTTGTTATATGTTTCCTAATTATATTTTAATCTGATTCAGTCCACTAAAAAGTACTGTGGGATGCATGTTTGACATTTCAGGGGTAAACAACATATAAAAAGATAAGTACACATAAAATAAATATAATCTTCTGTTACTAAGAATTCATTTGTGCTCACATACAATGCACATTGTACTATCTTACACTTCATTCAAACAGGCACTGGGTAGAAGGGATTTGAGCTTCACCATAATCCTATGAAGAAGATACTACAGATACTATGTTTCCCATTTTAGAGATAGGCAAACTGAGGTTCATATGAGCTTTAATGGTGATCATTTTAATAGCTAACATTTTATAGCAATTTTAAGATTCACAAAACATTTCACCAATATTATCTCACTTTATTCCAACAACAAACCCTGCTATTATTAGCCCCATTTTATAGATGAGGAAACTGCTATTTGCAGATGAGGAGGCAGCTGGTAAATGACCCTGACTTGCCCAGAGTCATTTAGTTAGGAAGTACCTCTGACTGGATTTGAATTCAGGTCTTCCTACTACTGAGTCAAGAACTCTATTTGTTCTTTTGGTCACACACTCAGAAAGAGGATGTAGACAGAGGTCCTCTCAACACCATCAAGAGGCTGGTAAGTGAGAAAAGCATGAAACCCTACAAATGGTAGTAGGTCTCTTGAGAAACAGACTAAGCAGGCTCTAAAAAGGATAAAGGCTCTCACTGTCACCCCAAGGAAGATGCATTATCATGACTACAATCAATGACTCCCTGGTAGTGAGGACAAGGACAATTACGTATAGATCTGACACAATTAACCCTAGAGCATGTGTCTAAGATGTGCTCACCACCTACCAAAACTCAACTCCCCCACTCCCTCACCCTCACTTCTTCAAATTCATTTTGGCAATAATTCAACTAGAAGAAACTTGGGTTTCCCAGGCCATGTCTTACTTTCAAACTTTAAAAAAAAAGTCTTTACTTCTTGGAGGAATCAGGCACATCGGCTAGGATTTAAGAAAATCAGAGTATCAGAGAACAAGACTCTCTCTGCACACAGCTGGGGTTCAAGGGTAAAACTTTAT
This sequence comes from Pseudochirops corinnae, assembly GCA_028646515.1. Lineage (NCBI taxonomy): Eukaryota > Metazoa > Chordata > Mammalia > Diprotodontia > Pseudocheiridae > Pseudochirops > Pseudochirops corinnae. The sequence goes on from CM053592.1 coordinate 81,738,547, forward strand.
CAATTCCGGATGTGTCCTGGGCAGCTCTGGCTTTTTACCACAGTTCCAGGCTTAAACATGACAAACACTGGATTGGCTACATCACGCCCTGTCGCCTAGTTCCTCTTCTTTAATACCACTGGATTCTTTCCAAGAAAGTTTGACAAAACCTCGAAGCTGATAAAATTGTGAAGTGGAAACAGACTCTTGCCATCTGCCACAAATGTACCAGCTGTTAATGACACGTCAGCCCCCATTACATCTGCAGTTTTCAAGGTAGAAAAAGGCAGATGAAGATGAGGGATGGAAAGGTATAGTTCATTGAGGCACTTTAAAAAACCTTCAATCTTTGAGTTTCTCCACTTATCAAATCTATGATCACTCTTCAAGAGCCTCTCTGTACAAAAACACCAAAGGAAAGAGCAGAGCAAAGCTGAAGAGGGCCTTGAAATCAAACCTAGTTTAATTAAAGTTAGACTCAGATACATACTGGCTGTATGACACCTGGGCAAGTCATTATTGTGCCCTATACCTGGCATATAGTAGGCACTATATAAATGTTCTTAATTATTACATATAATTACATATTGTATAGTATATAATATTTATCATATATATGTGTCATAAATTATGTATTTTATATATATATGTATTCTTATACACTACTGTATCTTATGTACATTATTATGTTATATATTATATATAGTTACATTCAGTTAAAGTTAAATAGAGATCAATATATAAGATATATTTTACGATAAATAATATAAATAAAATATAAAATTTAATACCTTATTCTTTAACCTCCAACAGTTATCAGTCACAGCTGTAGACACCATGAAAAACAGTGGAGAGATAGAATTATTGAATTCAGAAAAAGGTCTGGCCTTAAGTCCTCCCTCTAAGACTTACTAGTTGTAACAACTAGCAAGTCACTTAACATTTCTGAACCTTGGTTTCCACATCTGTAAAATAAGGGTAATCATACTTACAGAATCAATTACTATAGTAATTACTATAGTAACATATTACTATAGTATATAACCCAATGAGACAATACATGTTATGTGTTAGGCAAACTTTTAACATACCAGATGTCTATTATAATAATTATTCCTATCCCCTAGGCTCTGATTAGAACACTTCTCGCTAAGTCAACTTTAATCCTACTTGTAATCAATCCTTCCCGGGGCTTTTTCTACATCTCTGAGACTTCTGGCCAAGTGGATGTCAAAATCGCAGGCAGTTTATCATAGTTGCTGGCCATGGTCACACTTGAACTTTAGGAAATATTCCTGAGACTCTGTCTTACAGTTCACTGCTGAAATCATTATCCCACAGGCCTGAGCTTCCTTAAAGCTCACTCATCTTTCCTATTCTATAAACAGTAAAGTGGAGGGAAGGTGGAAAAAAAAAGAAAAAAAGACATAAATGATAGCTACACTGAGAGTTAACTGTTCCTGATCAGGTTATCCCCTATACCAGAAAGAACCGACTTTCTACACCACTTCATTTTTATTTAATTTCCTTCCCGAGCAGTTCTTTAATATCAGGAGGGTTAAACTCCTAAAAGCACCCAGAAAGATCCCTGCAGGCCACGTCTTGACTTTAAAAAACCACGTTAGCGCTATTTTTTTTAACACTTATTTTCTTTTTGTTAAATTTATTTATTTTTAGTTTTCAACATTCCACTTCCACAAGGTTTTGAGTTTTAAATTCTCCTCCTCCCCAAATTAGTCATGTTATAAAGAAGAATTAGAACCAATGAGAGAAACCATGAGAAAGAAGAAACAAAACAAAAAGAGAGAGAGCAAATAGTATGCTTCAATCTGCAGTCTGACTCCACAGCTCTTTTCCTAGATGTGAACAGCATCTTCCATCGTCAGTCTTTTGGAGTTGTCTTAGATCTTCGCCATTGCTAAGAAAAATGAAGTCTATCAAAGTTAGTCATTGCACAAAGTACCTGTTACTGTGTACAAGGTTCTCCTGGTTCTGCTCACTTCACTCAGCATCAGTTCATACAAGTCTTTTCAGGTTTTTCTAGTTTACCTGAACATCATTTCTTATAGCATGGTAGTATTCCATTCCATTCAACACTGTCTTTAATGTATTTTTAATTATTTGGTTAAATATTTCCTAATTACATTTTAATCTGATTCAAGTATGTGGACCACAGGCCCAGCAGTATGTCTGATATATCTGCTGTAATTCACCCTCTCCCAATTTTTCATCATTTAAATTTAACAAATGGTAGTATAATGATATCATCCCTGGACCTGGACTCAAAAACTTTGTTCTGAATCCAAAATCTGCCCAGTGTGACCTTAGGCAAATTACTTAACCTCTTTCCAAACTCCTCAGTTTCCAAAACTGTAGAATAAGAGGGTTGAACTAAATTAAAAGTCCCTCACAGCTCCAGATACTATGGTAATAAAAGTATAAATGATTATACAGTTCTAGAGTTGGAAAGAGATCACCAAGGAAGAGAATTTGTACTAAGTCCCTACTATGTACCAGGCATAAAGGTTATAAAGAAAAATTAAATAGTCCCTGGCTATAAGACAGCTGTTTGGCACAGTGGATACAGCAATGGACGTGGAGTCAAGAAGATTTGAGTTGAAATTTGACCTCAGACACTTCCTAGCTGTATTACCCTGGGCAAGTCACCGAACCTGTGTTTGTCTCAGTTTCCTCAACTGCAATACAGGGGGTGATAACAGCACCAACCTTGCAGGGTTGTTGTGAGAATCAAATGAGATATTTGTAAAGTGCTTAGCACAGTGCCTAGCACACAGTAAGGGCATAATAAATGCTCATCTACTTCCTTCCACAAGGAAGTTACATTCTGGGGAAAGGAGATGCTACAGAGAGACAGGTAAGAAAAAAGAAGATAATATGAAGAAAAAGCATGCAACGATAATGAGGGGCAAGCAGGAAAGACTTCCCCCAAGGGGCACCACCAAAGCTGAGTCTTAAAGAAAGAAAGGGATCGAAACAGAGAACTTTCTGTAAGAGAATTCAATATTCAGGAAGAATATTCAAGAGAAAACACTAATCAAATTTCTACTTTAAATCAGACATTATGGATTTCCATAAAGTATCTAGATATACATGCATGAAACTGAATTATTCCTCTACTGATACCTTAAAAAGAGAAATGCCAGTTCAGAAACTAGCAGCATAAATACAATAAAAATCTTCCTATTTCCAGCCACATATTTTTTTTAAATGCCAAATTATATTAATAAGATTTAACTCCACAGAACAAACATCTATAATGTGCTTGTGTAGATGGTAAAAATAGGAATGATCGCCCTCTCTTCAATAGAAAGGTGGGGGACGATGGGTGTAGAATGTTACATATGCTATCTAATGCAGTCCATATGTCCTGGTTTTGCTGAACAGCTTTTTTTCTTTTTTAATCTTTGTTACAAGGCAAGGTTCGCTGGGTAAAAGAAGAGATATATTCAGAAATGAATGTGATATAACAACGAAACAGACATTTTTAAAGTAATTTTAAGTGGCTCTTGAAATTGGCAAAGAAATTGTTCATTGCCAGCAGAGAACCCAGTAGAGTGTCCAGAGGAAAAAATGGAGGAGAAATCTGGAAAAAAAATTAAATATATGCAAAAATACTCATGAAATATTTAAGTCACTTATGCAACAAAACATAGAGAAAAAAAAAACCTGACCTCCACTGGCTCATTTCAAGTAAAACTATTATTGTGATATAAGAGAAGGGCAACAACAGAATCAGAGCAAAGAGAATATAATAACCTAACACCCTGATGATTTCATATCCTTTAACTACCATCTGAGTTAATACCCAATAATCCGACTTCTACTTGAAGTAAGAAACTTTTCATAATTTGAACATGTACAGAAGATGTTCTATCAACTTATCAGCTGCCTCCTCTCTCATTTTCTGTTCCTTCTCAACCTCTTCTTTTAGGCTCCTTGGTACACGTGTTCCTATACAACAGCAGCTTTCAACCTGCGGGCTGCAACCCCTTTGGGGGTCGAACAACCCTTTCACAGGGGTCGCCTAAGACCATCTGAAAACACATATTTCTGATGGTCTTAGGAACCAAGACACCACTCCTCTATCCGTCTCCAGGCAGGTCCACCCACATGCAGATACACTCACATATGAGTATTAAAGGGTCACAGCATTAGGAAGGTTGAGAACCACTGCTGTACACAGTGGAAAGTTGGTCTCTCCTCATAGCCCATTTTTTATCCCTTACAAAGTTGTATAATGTTCTCGTTGATCACTGTATCATTCAACAGACAGCTATTAAGCACCAACTAGTACAAAGAGTGTTACTAGGTGCTCAGGAACTACCAAGTAGTCAAGGATCTCTACTGGAACAAGAAGTACTAAGAAAATTAGAGTTCAAGCTGATAAAAAAAATAGGTGGAAGCTACCATGTTACACCATATATCACAACAAATTAAAAATGTAAAAACTACCTGAATATAAGAAAACACACCATGAAAAATTAGAAACGGAAGACTTTTATCTTTCACAACTATTCATAGGGTAAAGATTTTGCAACTAAAGGACATTTTTTTTAAATCATGAAAGAGAAAAAGGTTACTTTTATTACATAAAAATTAAAGGGGTACTTACGTAAATAAATTCAATATAACAATAATAAGGATAAAAGATATAGATCAAGGAAAAAAATGACGTTAAATATCACTCATCATGTCTGGAATAGACACAAACCTACAAAATTAAGAGCTATTCCCTGGAAAGTAAAGTGGTCAAAGGAGATAAAGTTTTCAAAATTTCTGAAGCTATTAAATGGGTCAACCAGTTTTAGAAAAACATTTGGAATCATGCATACAAAGTTGCAAAATTATTCATCCCACTGACTCACAGATTCCACTATTGGTATTACACCCCAAGAAGGCTGACACCAAGGAAAAACCCTCTATGGTTTGGGCTTTTTTTTTCTAAATGGCAAGAGCACTATTTGTTGTAGGAATACATGAAAACTAGAGCACAGACAAATTATGTTATATGAATATGATGAGATATTTCCAGAACATAAGGCATGACAAATATTTAGAATTCAGTGAAACAAGAAATGATACAGGATGAAGGAAACAAAGCCAAGAGAATGTAATAACAAAAATAATAATAATAGCACTTATATAGAACTTTAAAGTTTGCAAAGTGTGGTACATGTATCTCATATGATCCTCATAACAACCCTATAAAGCTGAAACTATTATTATACCCATTTGACAGATGAGAAAACGAAGACTAAGAGAAACTTGCCCAGGGTCACACAGTTAGCTGTCTGAAGTGTTATTTGAATTCAGATATTAGTAACTCCCAAGTTCAACACTATCCACCATGCCATTTAGCTAACAAAACAATATCAACATATTTTTTAGTTTAAAAAAATAATAGTTGGAAATTAAATCAACAATAAGAAGACATTCCAAGCATAAAGAGGAACTGGAACAAAGATACAGGAGCATGTTAATACAAAGAGTATGTAGGAAACAGAGAGTAATCTAGTTTTGCTGGGGAAAAAAAGGGGGGGAATATGAGAGAATAAAGGGCTAAGGTAATACCAACTGGGGAAATAGCTAAACAAATTGTGCTATAATACATATTTTATAAATAAATAATACAATAAATAGAATACATAAAATAAAGAAATTAACTAATAAGTTAATAAAAAAATCACTGTCCAGTAAGAAACAATGAATGCGGAATTCAGAGAAAATGCGAAAATATTTTTATGAATATAGAGCAAGGTAAACAGAATCAGGAAAAATCAATATCCATAATAACAACAATGAGAATGGAAATCACTACCAAAAAATATTCCTTTATAAAGACACAAATTGGTCCTTGGACAGATGTGAGAAAATGAATGTTGAGAGGAAGGAGTGAGGAGATAAATTCAAAAATAAATGTGATAAATGAAATGCAATGTTATTTGTGCCCTAAGAAACACTAAAATGGACACTTTCAGAGGAAACTGGGAAGAACTCTATAAAATGATGCTAAGTGTGTAAAACAAGGAAAAGCATATATGAGGACAACACTATAGGGAAAAATGAGTCTGAAAGACTTAGAACTTTGATCAACACAATCATGAGTGTGGAACACATCATACCTGCTGGCAGAGGTGATGAACTCAAAATAAAGAAGGACACACATTTTCTTTTCTTTTCTTTTTAAAATTTATTTGTTTATTTGCTTTTAGTTTACAAGACTGAGTTCCACAATCCCTTGAGTTTCAAATTTTCTCCCCTCCCTCTCCCCCGCACCACCCCCTGCCATGGTGGCATAAAATCAATCTGCAAATACTTTCACATTGGACATTAGTCTGGTCGTAGGGAACGGTTGTAACCAATGGAGTGAACAATGGGAAAAAAAGAAAGAGAATCAAACATGAAAAAGAACGACAGTATGTAGATTGCTTCAGTCTCCATTTAAACTCTGTTCTTTCTAGATGTTTCTCTGAATGTAGAAATCTCCTTCCATCCTGAGACTTGTAGAGTTGTCTTATAGCTGTGTGTTGCTGAGAAGAGCCCAGTTTATCAAAGTTGGTCATCACACGTACGATGTATTGGTGATTTTGTACAAATTTTTCCTGATTCTGCTCTTCTCACTTAGCATCAGTTTGTATTAGCCTCTCCAGGTGAATATGAAGACCATCTCCTCCCCATTTCTTATAGCACAATAATATTCCATTACATTCCTATACCACAACTTGTTTAGCCACTCCCCAATTGGTGGACATCCCCTTAATTTACAGTTTTTTGCCACCACAAAGAAAGCTGCAATAAATATTTTTGTACATATAGGTCTTCCTCTCACTTCTATGATCTCTTTGGGATACAACCCCAGAAATGGTATTACTGGGTCAAGCGGTATGCAATTATTTATAGCCCATGGGCATAGTTCCAGATGGCTCTCCAGAATGGTTGTATCAGTTCACAGCTCCACCAGCAATGCATTAGTGTTCCAATTTTTCCACATCCTCTCCAGTATTTGTCATTTTCCTGTTTTGTCATCTTAGCCAATCTGAGATATGGTACCTCAAAGTCGTTTTGATTTACATTTCTAGAATCAATAGTGATTTAGAGCATTTTTTCATATGCTTATAGATATCTTTAA
>CM053592.1:81746175-81762829 GCA_028646515.1 Pseudochirops corinnae
CCGAGCTGACTTTAGTGGGAAGTATCTGTGTGCGTTTTTGAAGTTCTAGGTTGGTCCAGAGTCCTATTCCATGGGTGTTTGGGGGTGGCTATGTGAGAGCTGCGATATATTGCTGCTGCTACGCCGCCATCTTGGCTCCGCCCCTAGAGGGATATTTTGAAAATAAAAATATATAGGCTAAGCCTACAGAGGAGAACTAGAGATTTGTCATCTTGAGACCTCAGTTCAAAACCTGACTCTGCTACTTATGATTTCTGTTGACTTTGGACTAATCACCTCTCCATGAAATTAAGTTTGGTCATTTGTAAAGTAAAGAGGTTGAGAGTCTAATATCTTTGATAAAACCCAGAAGCAATTCAGCGTTTTATGGGCTGTGGTACACAGGTTACCTTTTGCTGGTTCTGTAATCATTTAAGACCCTGACTGACCAAGTTACCATTCTTTAACATTGAACTCCACAAAGGAAGGGGAGAAGGGGGGATGTAGAAAAAGTGAGGGACATAAATGTAAAAATATGTTCAAACATAACCATTATAACACCTCGAGAGTTCTCTAGCCAACAACCTTGTAAAGTGGGCAAAAAAAATCATATTCCCCTTTCACAGATCAGGAAACTGAGTCTCTGAGAGATTAAGGGTCTGCCTCCAAATCATAAGGCTAGTTTCAAAGGTGGGATCCAAACCCTAATCTCCAGAATCTAAATGTAGTGAGGAAGCCACTATAATCATAGAGCTTCCTGAATATCAAAGATACAGAGCAAAGTAAGGATGAGGGGAACAATTTATAGGATGAACATAATGAGGAAAAATGGCATTCAAAGATTTGGGGACTCTATTCAACATAGCGATCAATAATTGTGGCTTCAAAGGATCGATCGTAAAAAGCCTAAACTGCCCTCTGCTCTTTCCTCCCTTTTGGCAGAGACATGATAGAGTACAGATGCAGCACCCATCACCCTGACCCATCCAAGTATTGCTTTGTTTCCTTAACCATATACTCCAGTTGCCAGGGCAAATGGGAGGCAGGGAGTGAAGGGCTAGGAGGGTTAGGGTTATTGGAAAATGAAGGGAATGTTTTTTTAAAACATCAATAAAACTTTTTTAAAAAATACATCTTGGTCAATTTGATGGAATAGAAGCAGAAAAGCAAAATAAATATTACTTATTACTACACAGAAAAAACTAAAACTCTGACCATGAAAGAAGGCAGGAACATGACTGGGTTCTCTTGAGTCCTATAATGTCCTTGTGTCCACAATCCATTCTACTTCCTTTGTACAAGGAGCTGTTTTAAGAAATTTGGTTATTCAGGTGCCATATCCTAAATTATAAAGAATCCAATTCCTTCAACTTAACATTCTAAGTAACTATAAAGCAAATTTCACAAGATTTTAGACCCTGGACAATAAGATCTACTTTCTCATAGTGAAACTCATGACATTTTGTAAAAATAAGTTTTTAACTGTACTAAAAATGAATTTTTGATATTCTCACATAAGCTAAAGCTATAAAAAATGGGTACTTGTGTTATGAACCCTCACAATTAGGATGGCAGTTCAAGATGAAGAAATAACTTTTTTTAGATATTAACTCTTGGAAACTCCTGAAATTTAAATATCCTATATTGAAAAGAACAGTTCCTCCAGAATGAATGAGTTACACTGAATAAGTTCAGGTGTTTGTCAAGAGCAACATAAATATAAAACATATAATTATGAGATTTAAAGTTGGACCCTGGAGAAAACTAGTCCAACCCCCTCATGTTAAGACCCATGCAGCCCAAAGAGGTAAGTGAAGTGACCTACCCAGAGTCACTCAGCCCATGACACAGTTGGGCATTGTAAAGTCTAACATTCGATGCTCTTTCCACTCCATGTCTCAGAGGCTGGTCACAGAATTCAACTACTTGCTTATCATATAACCTGTGCCAACTCTGGAGTAACTACAGGTTTCTCCAAGTTTTCTCCTATATCTACTTTACTCTCCTATACCAGTGAACAAAGTATACACAGAAATATACAATCCATCCAACTTACAAGAGATTTAGAGGATTAACACTGACTAGTTATCATAAGATAAAGGTATTAAGTGAAGCACGCTCCCCTCTGAAGCAGAAACAGAGAAAGGCATTCCATTAATTAACACTAAATCCCTTTGTATCCTGCCTTGGACAATTTTTGGTCCACGGCTCCTACTCGGAAGAAATAATTTACGTGTGAGAAAAAATGGGAAAGGAAAAGGTGGGGAAGCAGATATAGAACTTGCCTTGAAGTCCGGATGGTGTTGGGTTCTGGTCCTGACTCTGACACATACTAGCTTATTTATGTGTCTACAGGTAAGTCACTTAACCTCAAAGTAACCCAGGCAACAGTGCAGCAAATTTCCCACATTCCTGAAACTCACTGATCTGGACCCAAAAAGAATAAACCCAAATACCAACAAGGCCAGGTCCTCCAGAATGCCTTGCTGTACAACAGGATTCTAAATTATATGGAGTAATTTTTAATATATGAGGAATCCTGCATCCAAAAACACGGCATCCCCTTCAAAGTAATCGCCTTGAGAGGCTGCTGCTACTGTTCAAGACTTTCTGAGCATTTCTAGTGGCAAATCTTTGCTCTTTACATGTGGTTTGACTTTTGGCAACACCTAAATGTCAATGTGTAGCCAAGTCTATTAAATCTCAGTAGCTAATCAAAATGGGTAATACCATATGGGTTCACAAACAAGGTGAGAAATAATGAGACTCTTCCTCCAGGTTCTGGTGATACTTCTACAAAGTAAATGTTCCAAACTGCTGTGGACAACGGCATCAACACTGGAATAAGGACTTCAAAGGACTGGCTAGCTATCCTTACCCACCCATCTACTCCTTTTTAAATTTCAAATTTAATTTTTTTTTAAATGTGGGTAAAAAGCCCTCAATGTCGCTCCTCTGCATTTGGTTCTATTTGGCAAATATTAGCACACTGGAACCTGTGCCACAAACAACTCCCTCAGACTGTCCTTACAAAGTGGTGTGATGGAAAGAGTACTAGGTTTGGACTCCAAGTTCTGACATTTGCTATGTGACTCTGGGCAAATCACTAAACCTCTCTGGGCCCCAGATCTGTGAAATGAGAGGTGTGGAGGAGGCACTGGAGACCAAAGGACCCTCAAAGTCTCTTCCAACTCTAAGTCTGATCCTATGACCCCTCTAAGTCACGGGCAGGTCGTCATCTCCAGTGGTAGAGGAAGAAAGTCCAATATATGAGGTGGCCAAGGCTGACAAAAATCCAAGATCCTTCAATATATTAGCAAGGCACAGAGCTGGGTGTTAGGGATCCAAGGGCAGATATGACCTCCTATGAAGGACTTTACAACTCAATCCAATTTAACAAGCACCTACTGTGTGCCAGGCACTCCTTCCCTATGTATCCCTGTGTGAGAGGGCAGCTAGGTGGCTCAGTGGATAGACCACTGGACCTGGAGTCAGGAAGACTTTTCTTGAGTTCAAATCTCTGGCCTCAGACACTTACTGGCTGTGTGAGCAAGGGCAAGTAACATAACCTGCTTGTCTCAGTTTCCTCATCTGTAAAATGAACGTGTCTTTGGCAAGTATCTTTGCCAAGAAAACTCAAAAATGGGTGATAAAGTTATCTGAACAACAACAAACCTAGGGATAAGAAGAAAACAGTTTATCAGGGGGCTTACAATTCTGCTGGGAGTTAGGGGAGGGTGGGGTTACACAAAGAAGCAAATATCATGTGTGCATGTGTGTGTGTGTCTTAAATACACACACACACACACACACACACATCCATAAACACGACAAAGCAAATGTGAAATACATACATAGTAAAGGGGCAGGGACAACAGCAGAGGGAAAGAGGGGTGTGACTCTATACATCAGGGAAAGTCCCTATAGGTGGGACTTGAAGATGGAATCAGGTTCTAGTCAAAGTCAAGGGGGGGGGGGAGGAGATGCAAGGAGGCAGTGTGCATGTCATAGGCACCATGGAGAGCGTGATAAGACAGAAGGGAGAGGTATAGACAAAGTGCTCCAAGAAATTCCAGGAGAAAGAGATCACTTTCAGCTAGAGGGGTTCGAGGAAGGGGCAGCATTAACTTTGAAAGAGAGAATAATCATGTGGATGCCTAAGTTCTAGCAAGTTGTCAAAAATTCACTCATTACTAGAGTCACAGTCAGGATGTGACTGGAGACTCTGCTAACAGCTTCCTAATCATCTGGTGACAATTCACTTAGAACTAGATTAACAAGCTCCCAGGAGAACCCATTAACCTAATATCAGCATTCACAGACAAGAGCCCTGCCTTGGGAAATGACACTCTCCTAGAGAGCCTTTCAAACCCCAAGCTCTGCTGGGGAGGCTTGCATCATGGCTCAGCCAAAGCTTCTGCTCCCAGAGACTACTTGAGAGTGCTAATCAATACTATTCCTAACACTCTGGGGATTTCCACATATCTGACTTCTTCACATCCCCTCGGCCATGATGAGATAGGCAAAAAAAAAAAAAAAAAAACCCAGAGGAAGAGGCCCCAGAGTACTCAGTCCTCAGGGCAACAAGAATCCAGCTCTACCAAAATGTCAAGTCTTTCTTAAGTGTTGGGTTTGAGCCACACATACAATTAAGTCTCGAGCCCACAATTTTTCCTGCTTACTGCAAAACTTTCTGTCTTTCCTGAAATAAATGATCTCTGCAGGTCCTTCAAAAGGCTACAGACACTCCTTTATATCCCAGACTATTGGCCATCTTTATCTGATAAATAATAGATTTAGAGCTAGAAGGGACCCCAGAGACCATCTCAACCAGTCTTCCTTCATTTTATAGCTAATGGAATGAAATGAAGTTGTAAATTATCCAAAGCACTCCAGATACAATGTTGGTCTTTCCACTCTATCCCACAGTGTTTTCCAAATCTAAAGTGACTCCACACAGAACTGTTACTGAGTAAAACAGATACTTTTCTCTATTCATGGTTGACAGCAGTAACAACAAATGCTATTAATGACGTATTACATTTAGATAGCATTTCACAGTTAAAGTATTTGAACTCACTTCTCATTATCTCCCTGGATCCTCAAAGGAAATCCATGAGATGGTCAGGGCAAGAATTGTGATTGGTCCCATTTTACAGGAGAGAAAACTGAGGCTCAGAGATAGGAAGTCATTTGTACAAGGTAAAAAGAAAATGGTGGAGCTGATATTCAAACCCATGTCTTCAGATTCCATAACTGGGTGCCATTTCTATAACAACCCACTATTTCTTATCAAGATGTTACATGGCACGACAATGTCAAGCATCTGAACATAAGGTGAAAAGAAACAAAAATGAGGTCTAAGGCTACTGGCATAGGCTCTCCCTTTTCCTAAACATGATTCAACATCCAAGAATAGGCTACAAAACACGAATAACGACCCCAGGAAAAAAATTACTCAGGGAACTGATATTTATGAACCAGAAATGGAGATTCACCCTCTAGAGACCTAGATGAATCTACTACTCAATAAGTGACTCTGGCCTAAGATCCATACCCTTTTCAAACTCCCATTTCATCTTTTAAAATTGGATTTTTAAAATTTTAAATCCTAAGATAGGATTTAAAAATATTTTTATTTATAATGCATTTGCTTTAAGTATAGCTGAAAACATAAATGAAATAATATTTATAAGGGTCTCAAGGTTAACTTTTTATCATGCATCTTTGTGTTATTAAAGACCTATAGCTAATTCTCAAATTGAGAAAATAAAAAGCCAATGAATCATGAGCCCAAATCAGCCTGGGACAAGGAAGCATGTTTAACAAAACACTGAAAATGCAGCTAAGATCCCTAGAGCACTGATAAGAGAATTTTTTCAGGATACCAATGGTCATTCTTTTCAACCACAGTCACATTGTGACATGAGCAAACACAGTAAGAACTGCTGAACATTTCTGCCAGACTGGGAACAAGGAGAAAACAGGTTGCTAACAATGGAGTATACACAGAAGGATTTTCAACTGCCTGTCAGGGAGACAAGGATAACATCTAATTTATGGGCTCTATTAAAGAAAGGCATATTTTATATCAGCACTACTGAAGACAAAGAAAGCTATCTGACACACAGAACAACAAATATCTAGATAGCATTTTTCCACTGTATCCAGAGGTATGGTCATAAAAGATCTTATTTCTGACCTAACATAAAGATTCATACACAGGAAAAGCTTTCGTTTCTATTGGAAATGTTTTGGGCAGAGCTAAATCTAGGAATGTGGCACACCTGAGCAGCTGCATGAACTTCACTCTCAAATCAATTTTGGGACATTCAAAAACAAAATCAAGACATTCAAGGATTATTTAAGGCAAACTTAAGTAGGGAAGTAATGAGGAAGGCATCACAATGACAAACCCCAGGAGAAGAGAGAGCCATTTCCCCAGTCTATGTCAATGGGGTGGGAGGAAAGAAAAGTCCCTAGAGACTTCCTGACCACTGAAGAAGTCATTGCCTGTGGGGAGGAGGTAAGCAGGGTTGGGCCAGGCTAGAGAGATCACACAGGGAGGGGCCAGCAGGAGAAAGGAAGCAAGAACAGCTGATCTACATCTGATACCGAATATAATTAAAATAGTAAACTATCTCTAATGGTATCAAAGTGTTATCAGCACTTTCCAAATCTCAGGGCCCTAGGGGCAAAGCCCCAGTTGCTCTACCTTAGTTACTACTGTAGGAGAGGTTCCTAAGAATATTTTCACCTGGGGCAAAAAAAAAAAAGTTAAAAGATGAAGTAGGAGTGGACTTGTCCACAGTTATATGGCCACTAAGTGGCAGAGCTAGAATGGGAATATCTGTTCTCTTCAATTTTTTTTTTACTAACACTGGGGAAGAGGTATACATTGCTTTCATTTACAGACATTGAAAATGGCAGCAGAGTCCCACCCTTATTGCTCTAATGAACAATGATAAGTGAGAGTCCATCCACTTCCACAAGACAACTCTTAGGACCTTTTCAACACCAAAAAGGAAAACTTCAAGGAGGATTTATTCTAAGATTTCTGGTCATTTTCAATTATAACTTGCTTATGATGCCATTTTTGTATTCATTCATTCAAATATTTATTGAGAATTTAGAACAGGCTAGGGAAGAGACCAGATCCTCAAGGAATTTCCTATATGGTTTTCTTTTTTTTTTCTTATTTGTCATAAAATGCCATCCAAATCTGACTTGGAATTTGCTAGATTTTAAAAAACCTTTTGGGTTGGGTTTTTTAGGGTTCCTTTTTTCCAGAAGTAGAAAAATCTGGTATAAATTCTCTGCTTAGTTGTCAATAAAAATGACATCAGAATTGGCCAATACATAAATACACCAAGAAAAAAGACCAAATTAAGGCATAAAAATTGGTCATTTCACCTCTTTTGGGAGCTGAGTGTCTTTTTGCAACACGCCTCCTCTATTTCAGTTGGACCAAGCACTGAAATTCACTGTCCAAAGGTCCTACTGGTAAAATGAAGTCAACTTTCTGAACACCTCTCATCAACACTAATCAATGTCTACAGCTTATTTATGACAATCTCCCTGAAAAATAAACTCTGAAGTAAGAAAATGTCACAGTGTTGTTATTTTGCCAATGCTTTAATTAATTTCACACATTACCAACATTCTAACAAAAAGTTTACACAAAGAGTTTGGACACAGTCCCTACAGGCAAAAGTATCTACCAAAAATTGAAGCTATTTCTCATTTGCTCTCATGACCACATTCCCCATTCCTGCCCAGCAAAGGAGTAGGTTAATATCAACATTTGAAAATAACCAGAAGATAGAAGGGGTAATGATGAGGAGAAGACAAGAGAGATTTTTTGGGAGGTTTCCAACTATAGACATATACCATATTCAAATAAACATTTATTAAGTGCCTACTATATGGAAGGGAAGGAGGGGGAAACAAAGAGAGAATGAGAGAGACAGAGAGAGAAATAGAGAGAGCAACAGAGAGAAACAGAGACAGAGAGAGTGTCAGAGACAGAGATGGTCCTTGCTCTCAATAAACTTACATTCAGAACATGATGTCAATGAGGCTAAATAATTCCCTAGAGAGACTAGTTGGCGATGTTTCATATAAATATTTAAGAGCTATGAGGATAAAAACAGAAGGTGTAACAGCTGAAGGAATTAATCTTGACCATTTCATAGCAGTTAGGTAAGAGGACCAAAATGGCGTGTTCCCTGGGTCAATGCATGCACACACGCACGCACGCAGATATGGACAATAACAGAGGAAAATAACCTAATTTCTCACAGCTACACTCCCTACCTTCTAGGCCAGTGTGGTTCTTGAATCTGGGGAAGGGTTGACAGAAAAGTACAAAGAAAAAAAGAATCCAATATGGAAGACTCTGGAAGCTCTTGCCAGTTAAACATAATTTTTCTTCCTCATTATCATCACTGGCTATTATTCTCTCTACATATGATCACAGAAAGATTCAGGTGGTTCCAAGGTTAAAACTGGGGACTTGATTGTGGACTGATCTTGGCAATCTTGATTTTCCCAAGGGCTGCTCTAGTACCCACCTCAGACTAAAGAAAGAAACAGGACCAGCTTTTCAGAGTGCACTGTAAAGCCACGAGGCCACGGGTAGAGTCCTTTTCCTGGTGACACTGTCTTCAGCATCAGACTATATTAATGCAATCCCATTCTTTAAAGGCATTCCCTTTTCTCAGGAGTCCTAGAACAGTCAAGTCCCTTTCTCAAGACTTCAAAAGAGTAATACTTAAGTGTAAGAAGAAAAGAAGATTCTAAAAAAATAGAATCACAGTTGACTTTTAATCCATCGTCAATCCCATCCATTCCCAACACCAGCATCAGAATCTCCCAGAGAACAAAAGGCATGCTAAGGCACAGAGAGTCTGGAAGTTCTGGAAAGCTAAGCATTGTGAGATTATCAAATAAGCACAAACTGCTTCATGAATAACCCTAAACAAATAAAAGGAAAAAAAATACAACATGGATTTCATCACTACTGAATAAAAAGGGAGACCAAACTGTGCCCTGGAAAGTGAAGGATCAAGAGTGCCCAGTCCTTATGAGAGGCTGAACATCAATATAAAACACTCTCCCTCTACCATAGCTACAGAAATCACTTAGAACTCGGAGATTAACAATGGAAACCAAGTACTGACAATACTAACTCGGACCTATTCATAACATGCCCTTACATTTTGGGGAAATAAAAAAATACATTTTGACAGAAGGGACCAAAAATATCCAAAAAATTTTAGCACTGGAAAGGGCTTAACAGTATATCATTTAGTTCCATTCACCCCCCAACACTAACATTTTTAATTCTTCAAATGAGGTAATATACGTGAAGCACTTTGTAAACCATAAAATGCTATCTAAATGCCTGCTAGTGGCAGCAGGATAACTTAAGCTTTTCTAGCTTAAATGGGAAATACCACTTGGACACCTTAAATGCCAATTTAAGGTCCTATACTCATCCAGTCTTAGGTCAAATTACAACCTTCCATGCACTCTGTACCGTACTTGAGAGTCAAGCTGGATGTCATTCTCCGCGCCCAGAAAAGCACTCAAACCTGTGTGCCTACACTACGTTTGTTCCCTAGGACTGGAGATGCCAGAATTCCTACCCACCCTTGACAGCCCAACTCAAATACCACTTCCTCAATAAAATCTCCCTTTTAAGCCCTTCCCCTCCCTGCCCAGGTTGGTAACAACTTCCCCAAATCTCCAACAACACAGGATTCTGTAACTCTTTAATGAATTTATAGAGACAATTAAGGGTAACGGATGAGAGCTAGCCTCAGAATCAAAAAGTCAGGAGTTCAAATCCTGCCTCTGACATATATAGACTGTGTGACTCTGGGCAAGTCACAACCTCTCAGTGCCCTGGGGAACTCTCCAACATGAGAAATAGCAAAGATGCTCATCTACACTGGGAGAGGGGAATTCTCCACAGGGACAAAACTACAACTCCAGACTTTCCCCACACAACTCCCCAAAATGAACCCATCGTGTCATGTTTTATATTGTAATTTATTTGTGCTGGTTTCTTGACACCCTACCATACTTAAACTCCTTGGGGACAAGAATCTTAGGTAAAAGAAAGCAAAAGCAAGGGAAAAATGCCTGTGTAGGCAACATCAAAATACCTGAATACTTCATACAATGCAGAGAAAACACCTGCAAGCTTAATAGTATATAAACAAAACAAAAGATGGCCTGAATTTGTTTTCATGTTTTCCATGTCCTATTATTAGACAGTTCAAGGAAGGAAGATTCCTGTATGAAAATATATTGAGTAATCCCACTGTCAAACTGAGACAGCATAAAAATCAACCAAATGGGAGGAGAAGACACATTAATAATCAGTAATGACAAAAGGGCAGTCACTGAAGCACAGTAATGAGAACCTTGGATTTGGATGCTACCAGGCACAGCCTGTGACCCTAGCTCTGCTCCTTGTGACCCTCAGCTTCCTCATTCTTAGAACTTAAAGGGTTAAGCTACCTGTGGAGCCTATGAGAAATCTGAATATAAACTGATAGGTCAACCTCAAAGATAGAATGGGCACCCCAGAACCAATTTTTATGTTACTGTCATGGAAGTAGGGAACACAAATCCTGTTGCAATTTCCAAGTACACAATGGGGGCCCCAGAGGCCACTGAGTTCAACCCATAGCTGACTAGATCCCCTCTACAACCCAACCAATCATTCAGTCAAAAAATAGTCATTTAATACCTACTATGTGGCAAGCACCAGTGATAAAAAGCCAAAAGTAAAAGTCTCTTCTAGCCAGGGGAAATAACACGGACACATACAGGCATAGACTGAAACAGATCCAACAACCCACTGAATTTTTATTTCTAATTGTGAAAAACATTCCTCCGTGACACCAAACCTAAATTTTTCTCTTTGAAGAGACAAAATTACACATGGAATAATTTCCAAACACAACAGAAGCACCAGTTTTGGAAAACAGGGAAATTTAGAGATCTGAGGGAAACAGACATGTGACTTAGATTATAATCACCCATCTTTTTACTAAGTTTTAAAATCTCATGACACTGAAAAATTGTGCCTACACAAATGGGGGGAGAAGGGAAATGGGAATGGTCAGTCTAAACACCTTAGATTGAATTCAAGAGGAATGTTATATACACAGAAAATCCTGTAACTGGACATCCATCAAAATCACCAAATCAAACTCTAAGGAACTGGAAGAGCATCCCCCTCCAAACCCCTGCCGCCATCACCATCCCTGGATTTCTACCTGAACTACAGAGCTTCCTCTACAACATCCTTTACAAGAAATCAAGTGACCAGGAAGAACTCCCTGCCTCCAGAAGCAGCTCACTCCTCTTCTGAGTAACTGTTAAAAAGCATTTTTCTTCGACCAAAGCTAAAATCAGGCTCCCTGAAACTTTCACTCATTGGTTCCAATTCTGCTTATTGGGACTTAGCAGAACAAGCCACATGATAATTCTTCAATTATTTGAAAATGACAAACACATCCCTTAGGACTTCTCTTTGTCAGAGAAATGCTGAAGCTCTAAGCTCAACTTCCCAGTAACATAAAATACCACTTGACTTGAGGCAACTGAGTATTCAAAATGTAACAAATATTTTAAGAATCTTCTTGTAAAACAGGAATAAAGACTGAACCTGTGATTTCCTTTGCAGAGGGAGGGAATTCTCTCTATCACTGCAGATCTGCACTTTCTCTGTAACTTCTATGGTTTTTTTGGTTACCTAGAACACAGATTAAGTGACTTTCAACAGTCACACAGTCAGTATACAGCAGGATTCGAACCTGAAGCCAGGTCTTCCTGATCCCAAGGGTCTGTTCACTTACGCCATGTTATATCTCATCTTATGAAAAAAAAATGCATGAATATTATTGGTATTTGAGAGAGGACCATTTCCCTAAAAGAAAACTCAAGACATCTGGTCTTTACATCTGGTCCCATACGTAAAAACGGTTTTTAAGTGAAATCCTTTTACCCTTAAACGAAGCCATTTTTACAAACACATAATAAAATGCAGAATTCACTAGAGGAGGCATAAAAAGACGACTGGGAGCATTTCTCACAGCTTTTCTGCAATCGTTTAAAAAACAAGAGCATTAATCAATAGAACAACATAGGTACAAGTAATACAGAAAACCTAGTATTTAAAAAATAAAGAGTATGTATTCAAATAGCCATGTCTATTCATCAATCCCGGCCATTTTTCAGAGAGCATCTACAATGGGCAAAACCACTTGCCAGTTAAGCAAGAAGAGATTTTTTTTTCCTCTTACCTTTGTTCTTGGGAATGCTCCTCCAAGTCCTCCTCAGAATCGGCCTATTAAAAAAAAAAAGGAGAGAATACATTTAAGGAGAAGTTTCAAAAAGAAAACAGGATCCCACGTACACAAGAAAGAATTCTTTAAATCCCAACTAGGCTGACGCACTTGTAGCAATGACTCACTGGCTTTAAGAATCCCACAAGCCACAATCCTTTACTTGCTCGAACACCATCCCCACCAAGAGGCCTCAATTAGTTCTACCTCTATCTCCTCAAGACTCGTTTTCCAACTTAGTGCCTGACAGTAATTAAAACTCCAAACTGGAGTAAAAACAGATTTTTGTTTTTTGCTATTGCACCAAAACTCCAAAAATATATGTCCATTGTAATTTTAAATCACCAGTTATAAAAATAACTGTTGACGTTTATAAACACAGACCAAACCACACTTGGAAATTCATCACTTAATTTTGACCTCGAATAACATAACAGCAATATAAAAAGAAAAAAGAGCTTTAAACTGAAAATTACTCAATAGAGTAAACTCACCACCGTCAGCTTAAGTAGCAAGTGTGATGGCATCCAGGGTTTAGCAGCTTCTCCAGGCCCACTTAAGCCAATCACATGTTATTTCATCTTGACACTTTCTCCTTCTTTGACACATGAAAACCAAACCATCCTTTTTTCTCCTTCCACTTCTTAAACTACTGTATTATCTGGTGGGATGCCGCACTAACTCCTCTTCCAGCCTCCCCCATAATTGTGAGATTCATTCCTCAGAGATTCATTCCAAAGCATCTGCACTCACTGTTTCAACTATTATCTCCCTGCAGATAACTCCCTACTACTTCCTTACAGCCAAGAGTTCTAAATGCCTAGAGGGCATTTCCATTGGGCTCTCCCATTATTACCCAAAAATTAACTTATATCCCAACCAATGCTCCCCACTCCAACATTTGTTCACTGTAAATGGCACCATCCTTTTCCAGGCTTAAACTCTGGAGCCCATCTTTTATTTTGGTTTCCTTCCTTCTTCACATATAATCACCGAGGCCACTCTACAATCTTAAAGTGTCTCAGATGTGTTTTTCCTCCATTCCTACTGTCACAGCCCCAATCCAAGTTTTCTCCCTTGGCCTTAAAATTGCTTCATGCCTAGACAACTGAAATGGTTTCCTAATGTCTCTTCTGGCACCAATCCACCTTTCACTTTATTGACAAATTAATATCCCTAACTGACCAACTCAATAAGTATTAATTAAGTACTGGAAAAGGCAATTCAGTAAAATCCTGTCAACAGCACTTAAATGCCCAGAATTTATCTATCATGAACAAATCACTCTATGCAGTACCTATGAAATCCACTACAACCTCTTTAGTCTTGGAATTTAAGATCCGGCAAATCTACCCCCACTAAACTTATCCAACTTTTCCAACTGTTTACCAACAGGAAGACTTTAGTCTAATCAAGGTAGGGTCCTTTAATGTGTCCCCATTTGCCATCCTCATCCTTGACTCTCTTCATCCAAATCTAAGGCCCTGGTGATTAATGCCCTCCCAAAATTATACCCTCAATCTTCTGATTACAATACCTTATCCATAAGCCCTTCCTTGCTTGACTGCTCTTGGCAATGGGTTTATTCTCTGAATCCCTATAGTGTTTACTACACAATTTAATATTTGATCATACATGATTTGAATCATTCTTAATTGAGGTAAAATGGCATAGGAGATAAATGGCTGGCCCAGAAATCAAGGTCTGAGTTCAAGTCCTACTCTGATACATATGGTTACTAGAAGTAGTAGTAATAATAGCAACATTTATATGGTACTTTAAAGTTCTCAATGTGTTGTAAAGTTTGTGAAGTATTTTACATATATTATCTCATTTAATCTTGTCGGCAACCCTTAACAATCCTCATAAAAATACTGTAAGGTAGATGCTATAATCTTCATTTCACCGATGACAAAACTGGGAAAGACTAGAAAGGTAAAGCAGCTTCCTAAGGAAAACATACCCAGAACTCCAACCCTGCTTTTCTTCATCAGAACATGCCACCCTGGCAACGTGCAAAAATACATGGATTACTAACACTTGCTCAGGGCAAACCTCTGAGGATGACAGAGACATCACTGCATATAACATCCTAGAGCAGCCAACAAGACTTCAACAATTAAAAATAAAAACAACTTGGACATTCCCTTGGAGTTTACTGAATTCTCTCCTACCACCACCAGACTGCAGAATTTATTTTCCCCAGCTGGGAAATTAAAGCTATATAGTAAAGCCTCTAACAGAGCACTAATGAACCAAGAGAGGGAAAATGGTTTTCCTTAAAAGAGAGACCAAGACTGATATCTGATATGATGTATATTTGGGGGGGAAAATGTAGAGATTCAACATACTTTTTTTTAAAATTACTACCAAATTAAATACCTACTGTTCTTTGGTTTAGAAGGAAAAATAAAGCAAGATCCATGAGGCTTTCTTCTACTTCAAGGCCAAAAGTCCCCTTTGTGTATTCATAAAAGTTATTCTCTATATCAGTGGTTCACAACCTGTGAATTGCAACCCCTTTGGGGGTTTAACGACCCTTTCCCAGGGGCCGCCTAAGGCCACTGGAAAACACATATCTCCAATGGTCTTAGGAACCAAGACACCACTGCCCCTCTATCTGTCTCCAGGCGGGTCCACCCACACGCAGATACACTCACATACCAGTATTAAAGGGTCATGGCTGAGGAAGGTTGAGAACCACTGCTCTATATGATGGGCCACTCTCAGCCCAGAACAAATGGTCCTTCCTTCCTATCGTGAAACTGCTCTCACACCAGGGCCATTCATGAGTTTGATTTCCATGAGTGACCTCTGTGTTAACAGACTGAATGAACCAAAGAGGGGTACTTTATTGTTGTTTCTAACACGTACCCCTTTTCAAAATAAGACTAAATAACGAAACAAGGCAAGCATACAGGAAATGTCAGGACAGCTACTCGATGGCCGTCTTTGAACGGATCTGCAGATATCCAAGATAGAAGAAGCACTGACGTATAACCAAGTAGCTGAAAAGGGTAGTTCTACCCCTACTGAGGGTGAAGGAAAAATAATGTCTGAGGGTTGTTATCACCCACAAACATTTCTAACCACCTGTCCTACATGCAGAACCACTCCAAAGGCTGCAGAGCCCCCACTCTAAAGGGGAAAACTGTCTCATTAGGAAAAC
This sequence comes from Pseudochirops corinnae, assembly GCA_028646515.1. NCBI lineage: Eukaryota > Metazoa > Chordata > Mammalia > Diprotodontia > Pseudocheiridae > Pseudochirops > Pseudochirops corinnae. The sequence continues at coordinate 81,761,689 of CM053592.1, forward strand.
AAGACAAGGATGAACTGCAATACTTAGCAGGCAGCACCTAATAATTACTAAACAAGCAGCACCAATGAAGTTTGTATAGGGGGAGCTCAAAGGGAAGAGCCATCACCAAGGACTGAGACACCAGATGACGACTCCACAGCTGACGTAGGTTGGACAAAGAGAAGAATTTCACTGAGACTACTAGAAAGGCAAGACACAAGGAACCATATAAGTAAACATGAGGAGAAACAGGGCCTGTACTGGGAAGAGTGAGTAGAACAGAATAGCCGAGGAGAGGGTAACTGTAGGGGAAAAAACAGAAATGATTTTCGAGGAGGTAACAAGTCTACTGGGGGCCGCTAGGTGGTACAGTGGATAGACCGCTGGGCCTGGAGTCAGGAAGACCTGAGTTCTAATCCATCCTCAGAAAGTTACTAGCTGTGTGACTCTGGACAAGTCATTTAACCCTCTTTGCCTTGATTTCCTCATCTGTCAAATGAGCTGAAGAAAGAAATGGTAAACTACTCCAGTATTTTTGCCTTGGAAGACCCCAAAAGAAATCACTAGGAGTTGGACATGACTGAAAATGATTAAACAATTTGCATGTGTTTCTTAAGCCTACAATGTCTAAGCCAAGGGAGTCCTTCTTTACCAGTTCTGTGTGACCAGTGCCTGATGATGATTGACACTTCATGAGTTAACATTACCCGAATTGATGGCAATTATTCTAAGGCCATCACCAAAGAATAAAGTGAGCTCAAGTCAACACCGGAACAGGAATGGCTTCACTCTTTATTACAAGAATAAGAGCACAACAATAATAGCTGGCACTTTTAAGGTTTGCAAAGTGTTTTATGCATATTATCTTGTTTTAATTTCTTAATGACCCTAGGAAGCAGATGCTATTATTCTCCCCAAAAGCAAAGAGAGGTTAAGTGACTTGCATAGGGTCACAAAGCTAGTGTCTGACGTCACATCTGAACTCAGGTCTTCCTCATTCCATCCTTTATAAGAAGCACTTCCCTCAAAACTGCAAAGATATATGCTTTACGCTCTCTTTGTGGTTGCAAAAAACTGGAAATATAGGGGATGACCATCAATTGGGGAATGGCTGAACAAGCTATGGTATATGAATGTAATGGAATACTATTGTGCTATAAGA
>CM053592.1:81763329-81795158 GCA_028646515.1 Pseudochirops corinnae
GTGATCACTCATTGGTTACAGCCCTTCTATATGACCAAACTATTGTACAATGTGAAAGTATTTGCAGATCCTATACACGATTGCACGCCACCATGGGGGGGGGAGGGAAGGGAGGGGAGAAAATCTGAAACTCAAGTGATTGTGGAACTGAGTCTTGTAAATTAAAAGTAAATGAGCAAATAAAAAAAAAAACTAAAAAAAAAAAGATATATGCTTTACAATTCTTAAAGAAATTTCATGGGGTAGCTAGGTGGTGCAGTGAATAGAGCACTGGCCCTGGAGTCAGGAGGACCTGAGTTCAAATTCAGCCTCAAACACTTAAAGCTTGAGCAAGTCACTTAACCCTGCCTTCCCCCCCTCCAAAAAAAAAGAAAGGAAGGAAGAAAGAAAGAAAAAAAGAAAGAAAGAAAGAAAGGAAGAAAAAAAGAGAGAAAGAAATTTCATAAGCATTATGCTTAAATGAGGGAAAAGATTCTAACAAATCCAAAAGACAAATTATGGAGCTCAGAGTTGAAAAGGATCTCAGATGATCTTCTAGTTTAAGCCCCTTAGAGATTTGAAAACCAAGGAGGTTAGATCCCAAAGGTGATCATTAGTCTTAGTCCAATGTTCTTTTCCAGACACTCTTCTGCTACCTCTTTCTTCTAATCTCAGAGTCAAGTCAAAAAGCATTTATTAAGCATCTCCCACATGCCAGGCACGTAGCTAAGAGGTGGCCATATAAAGAATGTTAAAAAGCAGTTCCTGTTCTCAAAAGCTCAGTCTACTGGGAGGCAATTGAACAACATGCAAACAGCTATGTACAAACAAAATATACACAGGATAAAATTGGAGATATCTCCTTGACTCATTTCTACAGGAAGCAGTTTATACTTCTACCTACCAAAATACTTTACATCACAATAAAAAGGTACCAGACATACCATGAATTGAATCCTAAAATGTCTAATGCAAGGGTAGCTAGGTGATGCAGTAGATAGAGCGATGGGCCTGGAATCAGAAAGACCAGAGTTCAAATCCAGCCTCAGACACTTACTAATTATGTGACCTTGGACAAGTCACTTCACTCTGTTTTCTCAACTGTAAAATTATCTGGAGAAGGAAATGAGAAACCACTCCATTATATTTACCAAGAAAACCCCAAATGTGGTCACAATGAGTCAAACACAATTATCCATACTGATTTAGCAACTTTATCAGAAAGGGAAAGTAACTCCCTACCACCCAGTAAAAGATCAGGTTTAAATTGGTAACTCTTACATTTAACTGATAGTTTTAGTGATCCATCATCAGATGAATCTGTAACCTAATCAGTGAAGGTAGTCCCTCCACCAATGGAAATTGCATCACCAAGATTTTCATCCATCTTTCCATAAATTCTCCAGAGAGAACCTGCTCCCCAATGCTGAGTACCCTCTTTCCTTCAGTACCTCTTTGTTTCCCTGAGATCTCCGTCCGTCATCAGACTCCCCAGTATGATTATAAAGAATAGCAGACATTTTTACCAGGTTTGGTAAGTTCTACGTACCTTATTTCATCTGATATTCACAACTGGGTGAAACGTGGAGTGCAAGTATTACCATCTTCATTTCACTGATGAGAAAATTAAGACCTTACAGGGCTATGAGAGGTAGGTAGTACAGGCTACCAGAGAAAGCTCAGGACTCAGAACAAAGAGAACTAAGGTTGTCCTGGGTCCTGACACATACTAGATCAATTCTCTTAACCTCTTCACACCTCCCTTTCCTTATCTGAAAGACAGCAGTGAGAATAGTTTTTCTATGTATTTTACAGGGTTATTGTAAGAAAAGTTGCTTTTTAATGTTTAAAACCCTATAAAAAAATTTTAGGGAAAGGGCACTGGATTTAGAACCAGAGGTCCCAAGTTTGAATCCAACCTCTCCTACTAACCCTGGGCAAATTCCTTAACCTCATCCAGCCTCTGTCTCAAAAAGACTGAACTTGGCCAATCTTTAAGGTCCTTCCTTTCAGCCTACGTCTGACCAAAAGTAGCTCAAGGAAACATGGTTAAGCAGGAATAGAGCCTCCTAATGCAGTGTTCTTTCTAATGCATCCTTAGAGTGTGAGTATTTAAGGGATAAGGGCTGGGGGAGAGGAAGGGGAAATAAACCCAATCCCACACATGCAGAAAAATAAAGCCAGTGTAAATAATAAGCATCAGCAAACATTTGCGAGCACTGCCTTTCCTTTTGAGCCTAAATGTCATCTCTTCTGATGCTCCCAATTTACTCTTAAGCTGCTGTCATTGTTATCGTTTAAAATCCACTTTACAAATTCTTCTTACTCCCCAGCTCCACCATATAAAAAAAAATCAAAGTTATTAAAGACCAGTGGAAGTAAACTTAGCAGTTCCAATGAACTGATACCCAGAAGTGATTTTTTTCTTAATTTCTCCCACACCCAACTGGCAGAATTTCTAAAATCAATGTCTGCCATTTAAAAAATATTCTGAAAAGATTGCCTTTAAAGTGACAAACTTTCCTTTCTGAAATTACCTTGGCCATAGACTATTTTTTTCTAAGTACATGAAAGCTAAAACACTGTATAAGATCACCACATGTACAAACATGGAAATGAAGGTCCCACACTTGAGTGACTGTTTCAAATACCATTCATTTCATTTTCATTACAAGTAAAATTGTACAGAACTTTCAGACCTTAAGGGCTGTTTTTTTTAAGTGCTACTGTAGAAATATGTTCTAGCTAAGAATTGCTTTTAATCAATTACAGTGCTCAAAACTGAATAAGAATTCCTATTTAATGAAATCTAAAAATTAAGAACTGGGGCCAATCATGTACCTGCCAGTAAAATGATTTCTTTGCAGCCACAAAGTCTGACATTTCCTCCTCTGAGACTGGTGACTTAATCATCAAACCCTAACACACACGACATGAGAGAGTCTATAATTTAACTTCTTTCTGGGTCTAGTTTGGCCTCTACCACTAACCAGTGAGAGGCAGAAGCCAGCCTCTTATCCTTTTTACATGAGGCAGCTTCCCAAAGGAATGGTCCTCTTCACTAGAGGCCAGCAGTCTGAGTGTCTAGAAAAACTTTCCCTGAAATCACCTCTTAGCCCTAATGGTAGCAAGTCCATATTTGTACTGGCAAAGATGAATGTCTTGCACTCTAGCATAATTGACAAGAACTCTTCCCAGATTGTACATTTCAAGATGTGTTTTCTTCCCTGTAAAAATATCTTCTCAATTTCCTACTGTTTAAAAACAGTAATGAAGAAAGAATACACCAGAACAGAATACAGTCCTTCAAACAAAATGAGCAGAAACAACATTTATCTTTAAAATGACACCCCAAGCTGATTAAAAACTTGGACACACAAGTAAAGAGTATGCTTAATGCATAGATTGAAAGCCGTAGGAACTGAAAGCCTCTCTTATCCAATCCCCCATTTTACAGATGACAACATAAGATCCAAAAAGGATATGCTTTTCTAACAGAGTTCAAAAAAACCTACTAAACAAGTACTTTTTCTATAGTCATGGAATTTTTCACATTAAATCAATCATCAAAGTTTTGCAATAGTGTATCTGCAATGGTAGCAATTCCTGTGCTATGTGACAGATTCACATAAAACGTTAGAGCAATTATTTTCTCCCTTGCATACATTATAATATCACCATATAGGAAAAAAAAACCTGAAATTCAAGTTCTTAAGTGGGTGTATTCTAAAATACACTGGAGAAGTCTGGAAAGAATCCAAAGGGCATTAGCATATTTTAAAAATAAGTATCTTTAACCTAAAGCTGCTTGATTCTAATGGAAACTAGCGCTTATTAATATTTATATACCATAGCATTCAACATTTTCCAAGTATGTGGCATTTCAGGAGTCCTAATTCATCCCCTCCCATCCTGTGGGTCATCCATCCAGACAACACTCCTCATTTTGCACTTGGTCCAACTAGGGTCTACCGCTAACCAAAGAGGCAGAAGCTAGTCTCTTTTTAAATGGGGCACCATCTCAAAGGAATGGTCTTCTTCACTAGAGGCCGCTAGTGTTTGTATGGGCCCCCTTAACAAAACCAAGATCCTACACTCACAGCAATTCTTTAAATCACCCTTTTCTCCCCACCATTATCACCACCTAATTGAGCTCATGGCAGGCTGGCTGGCTGTGGCCCTGGCAAGGTGGCCCTTACACCCCACCCCTTCTCCTGAACTTGAGGCCAACATGACTCACAGGCCCCATCACATGGAGGGGGAGGGGGCTGGGAAAGGCCACACTGTTGCCAGGTGTTCTGGCCTGGTTACACCATTTATTTGCTTTACAAATTGACATGGGTGCTGCATAGGCTGCCAAGAGGTGGCTGGCCAGGTCTCTCCTCCCCCCACACACACTCACAAGCACCTCTCTGGCCACAGACAAAAAACACACATACACACGTTAAAAAAAAAAAATCGTCACCGGCTCACCTGAGTGGGCAGCAGGAGTTCCCCTTCTTCTGCCTGCCACAGCTCCACCACATTGGGCAGGGGCTCAATGACTAGAGGAACACCCAAAAAAATGCATTTTAAAATTTAAAAAAAAAACTAATCTATTAGATTACACTATCTTTTCTTAACCCATCCATTATTCTTAATTTTTCTTTAATTAAAAAAAAAAAAAACCATTGGAGTGAGAAGGAAAGAAGCGAAACAAAGTTCAAAAGCCAGACTGCACATTGATAAGTTTCAGTCACATTAGGCCACTTGTCCAGGACAGAAAAGGAATAGTCAGGTTTCCGGGCACTACCAGTTTGGGGAGGGAGGTGGGGAAAGGTTGGGAAAGGGGAATGAAGGATAAAATGGAAGGAGCTTTTATGGCTCTCTTTTTTATTTTTGGGGGGTTGGGGGTGCTGTATAGCTTTGATTCTAAAAAGCATTGCGGTTCCCGAATCTGGGAAAGAGGGAATGGGGGTTGCCTTTCTTCATCACTGTATTTGCAAACTCCAAACTAAAGGAGAGGGGCAGCGGTAGCCCTGGCCGGCTGGAACAATGCATCAGGAAGTGGGGGGCTGAGGAAAGAAGAGAGAATAAGACAAGAGAAAAGAAAGAAAAGAGAGGACAAGAGAGAGGAGGGGAGAAGAGAATAGAGGAAAGGAGAGGCCAGAAGGAGAGAGGAGGACCGGAGAGGAGGAGCAGAGGAGAGGCCAGCAGAGCGGGTCAGAGGAAGAGGGCAGCAGCTCAGGAGGGGCCAGGGCAGTGGACAGGGCAGCGGAGTGGGCGCCGGCAGTGCCGGGCAGGGCCAGGCTGGCCCCTGCTCCGTCTGCTCCTGCCGGCTGGGATCCATTAGTACTCACACAAAGCGGGGGCTGCGTTCGCCCCGCTCCAGATACGCACGCAAGGCACCCCGCAAACACAAAGCCGGGGGGGGAGGCTAGTAGGGGGGGCAGAGGAGGCACCCCAGCCGGGCCCGCCCCCCCAACCCCCTTGCAGCTAGCGGCTCTCTCTCATATTCCCCCCACCCCCTAACTTCACTTCCTCTCTCTCTCCCCTTCTTTTGGGGCGAGGGGAGGGGGGATGCCGTGGTCCATGGATACTCTGGGCTGTGGATAGCAGCAGTTCCCCCCCACCCCCGCCCGGGCTGACCTTGTCCCTGAGCCCCTCCCGGGCGGCAGCAGGGCCACAGGAGCTGGAAGAGGCCCAACAGGAGGTTCGCGGCCATGGCGGCGCGGCAGTAAGCTCCGGGTTGCGGGCAGGGGAGCCGGGCCATGCCGCCGCTGCGGGTGCTCGCACTCTGGGCTCCGGTGCGGGCTGGGCTGCGGGCGGGCACCGCCTCCACCGCCGCTGCTGCCTCTGCTGCTGCTGCCGCCGCTGCTGCTGCCGCTGCCTCCGCCGCGGCCACCTCCTCCCTCGGCCTCCTCCCCAACCTCCCTCCGCCGCGGCTCCGCCCCGGCCCGAGCCCCGGCCCCGCGCCCGCCCCGCCCCCTCCCCTCCCGCCCCGCCCCCTCCCCTCCCGTCCCGCCCCCGCGGCCGTCAGCGTGCCCGCCCCGCCGCCGCCAGGGCCTCCCCCAGCCTCCGCCGGGGCTCCTGGGCTGTGCGCGCGTGTGTGCGACACAGATAGGGAGGGGGGGATGGAACGCGGGGGGCGGGGGCGGGGGGGAGCCGACAATGAAGAGGCCGCCTCCCCGCGGGGCCCCGCCCGAACGCCCTGGCGAGCACATGGCTCCGAGCGGGCTCTCCTCCCACCTCCTCTGTACTCCGCCTGCATCCTCCCCCGAGCTCTCCCGGGGGCGAGGCTGGGGACCTTGGGAGGAGGAGGGTGAAGAGGATGTGGATGCCAGTCCGCTATCCCCCCTCCCCATTTGTTGACTAGGAGGTTGGAGGAATTTTTTTTTCCCACTTAATTCTGGATAAGTGGAATAGATGGGGGGGGGGGGCAGGCAAAGAATCACACCCACCCCACACCACCCTAGAATAGGTTACAGACTTAGAACAAGAGTGGAAATAATGTGCTAGTTGTCAGAGGAAGCAGGAGTGCAGCCGCGTGGCCCCTGCCAGTTAAGCAGTGAGGATATCCGGTGTCTGGAAGGTCTGTAATTGAGGAGGAGAGGGCTCTCTAAAGACCCAGGAGGCTGACCTCAGCGCAACAGGGTGGCCGCGAACCCCTGGGCCTTTCGTGGCCGTGGTCCAAAGCAGAACAGGTGCTCCCCCGCTTCCCAAAGCCTTTGTAAGACTGCCATGTCTCTTTCAAAAACTTGGAACTGCGGGAAAATCTCCCTCTTCTGGAAGAGACAGCAAAAGAACCGTGTTAGTTACCCTTCCAGTGTTTGCAGAAGTCGGTATCCAAGGCTAGGATGGTTTAAAAAGGACCAGGATCCCTCTCTTCTAATGCCTCCTGAGAGTGAAATTTCCAGTCCTCTTTTTTGGTCCCTCCCCCCCAGTCAGAGCATCAGTCTGAAATCTTAGGATCCCACTTAATTGGAACATTCTGCCCTGTCTGTATCATAAATGTAGGTTTACTGGGCAATTTCTTTGCATGCACAAGAGAAGCATTGGAAAATATCTTTTAAAAAGTCGTTAAAGTGCTTCCTGAGTTGCTAGTAACAGAGAGACTGTAGGGGCTGATCAATAATGAGGAAAATAACTGCACACCTGTTGAAATTACACTGATCCTTGATTTAATTGCGCGTGGAGTCTAACAGTCTAGACAATAGAAATGCAGCGGTCACATATCGAGGACAGAAGGGCCAAATGAATTATGAATCTTCCCAGCCCAGACCGCAGAGTGCAGAATTAAGTATTCAGACTCACACTACTTCCAGTAATAACTCTTGCCAAGGTTAAATAATCTAATCGGGCATACGAATTTGATTGTTTTATACCAAAAGAATTTTATATAAAATTTTATATAAAAAAGAATTTTATAAACCAAAAGTGTTTCCCCTGGAAGGGACGTTTAGAGGTCCTGGGCTCTTAGGTGAAGGAATCCAGTGCAGAGAAGGTTTAATAAGATGCTTTGGCTGTATAGAGCTGGTTAGTAACAGCATAGAACCCAGCTCTCTTTTCTCTACCAAGGTTGATACAAAGTTCATGGGCCATCTCATGAAGGAAAGTGTGGTCTTCACAAATTTGTGACCCAAGAAACAATAAGCTTAACTGTATACTCTTGTCCTAGCTTGATATAATAGTCCTCTCTTCTCTTCCTTTTATTTCTGACTTCCTTTGAATATAACCTTTCTTCTTCTGGCAACATTGTACCAATTCCTTCTCAGTTTTTTTTCCCCTTTTATGAGATGCAGCAGCATAACATAACATATAGAGGGCCAGTAGGTGTTAGAGGACAATCTGAGCTCAAAATCTGTCTCTGACACAAAGCTGTGACTGGGCAAGTCACTTGACAACTTAAGGCATCTAGGAAACTGTGTCTTAAGAAGGTAAATTTCAGAGTTGCTCTCTGCATTATTGAAAACCAAGCCAAGAGTCCTCCCCACTCCACACACATACACACACACACACACACACACACACACACACACACACACACACACACCAATGAACTAGCATCCTAAATCTAGAACTGAAAAAGGCCTCAGAAGCCACATTTTCCAGTTGAAGGCCCAGAGAGGATAATTAATTTGCCCAAATTCAGCAAGGATCAGAAGCAAAATTTGAACAAAAGACCTTTGACTCTAAAGCCAGTGGTCTCTCACCACCCCCACCCTCCCAACTATGCACACCAGGTCTCTCCCCCTCTTCCATTTCCCCAGGCTTTTATTGTTCTACCAAATCTTGAGGGTGTCCCACAGTGCTAATGCAACACCTACAGCTGGTACCAATGTGAATTCCTAATGAGAAAAGTACCTACAAAGCCCATGAGGCAAATAGTATAGTTTTACATTTACAATTTGTTTATAAAATGGAAGATCAAATCAATGACCTGTTGTGACTGATACTACTTAAATAAATCACCAAACATTGATCAGCCTTACAAATTGTTTAGGGGAGGAAAAGTTGTAATCCTGAAAAAAAAAAATGTTCTACTTGTTCAGCCTTTTCCAAACCAACCTGTGTCAGAACTGAAAAAGGCTTTTATAAGACAAGAGAATCATTAGGCTGAAGAAATACAACAGTGACACTATGGATCATATCTACCATTTTAATTGAATTTTGTGTTCACAGGCTGGTTTTGGTTTTTGTTTTGTTTTTAAAGCCTCAGCTTATTTTTCTAGCTGAAGGTTTATGGTTCCATGGTAATTTCCTGTGACACAGAGGGTAATGTCATGTTCTTCTGTTGCTCTCCAGATAGCCACCTGTGCATGTCTGCAATGCCACGACTCAGGATAGGTATACAGCAATTACACAGCTGTCTTCTCAGATAAATTTGATCTGTCTGCTCAGCACTGGCTACTCCTCTGGAATTATTACATATTCTGACTCACTAGAGTGATACAGGAGGATAGTGTTGGTGCAAGAGGCAGCATATATATCCAATCCAGCCCCCTCATTTAAGTTTTATCAATACCTTTTGCTTTTATGCCATTTTTATTGTTTTCAGTCCCGTCTGACTCTTTGTGACCCAAAGATACTGAAGTGGTATGCCAGCTCATTTTACAGATGAGGAACTGAAGCAATAGGGTTAAGTGATTTGCCCAGGTTCTCAAAGGTAGTAGGTATCTGAGGCCAGATTTCAACTCATGAAGATGAATCTTCCTGATTCCAAGCCCAGAGCTCTATCCACTCCTTTTATACCATAGTTGTTGGGTTGTTGTTTTTTTTCATTATATTCTTTTTCTTCTACCTTTGAAAGTTCCCTTGGGGAAAAAAAATAAGCGAACCCAGATAGCGATGAAGCAACCCTTTCTAACAGTATATGTATCCCCATTCTATATCTAAAGTGCCCCCAAACTTTCTGTTGAGAAGAATGTGTTTAATCTTTGGTTCTCAAAAACTTAACACATTTAGAGATGTACTGCCCTACATGTTTTTTTGTTTACATCAAGGTCATCGTGTATATTGTTCTTCTTGAACTCCTAGTTTTTTCATGGGTAAACTAAGACTAGGCAGTGGGTAGGCCACCGGGCCTAGAGTCAGGAAGACCTGAGTTCAAATCCAGCCGCAGACGTTTGCTGTGTGACCTTAGGCAAGTCCCTTCCTTAATCCTGTTTGTTTCAATTCCCTCCTCTGTGAAATAATCTGGAGAGGGACATGGCAAAGCACTCCAGTATCTTTGCCAAGAAAACCCTAAATGGGGACATGAAAAGTTGGACACAATTGAAAAAAGACTAAAGAACAACAATGTTCTCATCTAAATGATTCTCTTCTTCTCTCACCATCCTGTTCCTTCTCATATATTTTCAAGGCTTTAGTTAACAAGTGTATTAGCTGCCCTCTAAGAGTGTCACAGACTTTCAGAGTCTCAGAGTTGGAATTAAGTTCAGACCGACCCATAAATAATGAAACAAAAATCCCTTTTTCAACACATAACCCGACAATCCAACCTCTCCTTGAACACTTTCCAGTGAAGGAGAGGGAAGCACTGATCGTGGAGATGGCTTTCCTTATACTCTGACTAAATTAGCCTTTAAAAAATTTATTCGTTGGTTCTTCTTCTGCCTTCTAAATCTCTCTTCTGAATGATAACCCTTCAAATTCGTCATAAACAGTTATCATGCTCTTCTCTGCCTGCCCCTGTCTGGTCAGCACTTGCTACTCCTCTAGAATTATTACATATCCTTCAATCAGTTCTCATACAGCATTAAATGTCCTTTACTCTCCAGGCTTCTTCCCATCCATGCCCAGCATTCTCTCTAACTTATCAATGGCATTCTTAAATCTTAATGCAATACAACACAGTACCATAAAAGTGAGCTGATCAGAACAGTACAACAGGACTTTACCTAGGTCTTTACCTTGTGAGCTCCTTGAGGGCAGGAACTATCTTTTGCCTCAAGCTTTAACACCAAGCTGGAAACAAAGAAGTCACTTAATAAATGTTTATTAATGACGCTGATAGTCTAAGGTGGCTTTAAGCTTTGTTAGTCTTACACTTCCTACTCTTGACTCTTAAGCTTTCCAGTAAGTCATTCATAAAAATGTTAAATAACAAAGGATAGATAGGGTAGATAGATCCCCAGGGCACTCCATTGTACACCTCCTTCTAAAGTGAGTTGCAGCCCTGGGTCCCATTGTTCAACAAGTTCCAAGGCCTCCCTCTCAGGTACCTTTTCAACTCTAAATACGGTGCTTCCTGTGAGTAAAAAATTAATTGAAATTAGTGTGTTAATTTCCTTCCTTGCACATTTGCTTTCTAAAATAAAACCTTGTTAACTCACTTGGAGGGGGAAGGGAGTGAGAAATGTAGAGCCCAGAAAAAAAAATTGAAGGAAATACTTATTATAAATACTTCTTATATTCAGGTATACAGGGAAACTTTCTGACCTGGGTGGGTTTGAGGGATTCCTAAATCTAACTCCCTAAGAAGCTTATCAGCTCATTAACAGATAAAGAGAAAGGAATTAGCACATTTATTATTTAAATACAAATCTCTTTCTAAAGTCTACCTTAAAAATCACTTATTAGCTTTCTCTTTTGGAAACCCAAACAAATAACCTTGTTTACACCAATTATTTACTTAGTAATTCTTTTGTTTTATCCCAAGGGAAAAATCAACTCCTGGCTATTAGTTACCAAAGCGGAAATCTCAGTCCAAAAAGTCCAAATCACTAGAAGACCTCCAGCCCCCAGAAAAGCGTAAGAGGATTTTGCTGTATTTCTTCCTCATTCATTATAGAAATTGGACTTGTTCCTTTCTCCTTGTCCCTAGATTGTATAACTCTGCTATCTTTGCATTTTGCAAAATCAATACCAATAAGTTCCACCCCCCCCCCCCAAAGAAAGCAACCCACTTAAGAAACTGAATTTCTACTTTTAAAACTAGAAGGAAACAAATTCAGTTTCAGTAAACATTTATCAAGTGCCCACCATGTACAAGATATGTTAGGCAGGCAGGCAGTAAAATTGGTTGGTTAAGCACCTACTATATGCTAAGCACTGGGGATATGAAGGCACCCATACACAAAGTGAAACAAAACCGTTCTTGCTCTCTCAGAGCTTATCTCTTACTAGGGAAATATAACATAGACACCGATAATTAAATAAAAAGTGTATACAACATACTACAAAGTAATTCCAAGACATAGAGAATCTTCAACCGGGAAGATAAGGAAAGGGTTCATAAAGGGGGTAGGTAGCACCCAAACTGGGCTCTAAAGGAAGCTAGGAGTTTCTGGAATTCCAGATATGGGCAACCATTTGCACAAAGGCACAGGAGCAAGAGAGTGCCTTGTTCAGGGAATGGCAAAGCAGGCCAGTTAGATGACAATGCTTTGTAAATGAATAAACTGTAACTTTTAGTAACTAATTTCAGTGACGAAAATGGGCTTATATAGTTGTTTTTAAAGTTGGTCCCTTTTCTACCTAATCAAATATTTCACTCCTGTAAAAAGAATAATCAGTAAAGCTTAACCTGGGATCTGTAAATGTGTTTGTTCATTTATTCATATATTTTATATAGTTTATTTATTTACATATTTTAATAATATTGTATTTCATTGTACTTTTCTTCCTTTGTAATCCTATGCATTTTATTTTATGCATTTAAAATATGATTCTGAGAAGGGTCCATGAGCCTCACCAGACTGTCAAAGGGGGTCTATGGCATAAAAAAAGGTTAAGAATTCAAGATTTAAATGCATAGAAATACCCATTGACGCAGTAACATATATAATGATAATAATAACTCAGTGAGATTTCTTCAGAGTAGGGTATAAATACAGCTGACTTTGTGATCCCAGGGAGGGTGCTCAACTCCTTAGAGCCCCATTCAACTGTCTTAACACTATAAATTGCAGAAGAGTTGCTTATCTGCCTAGAATGAGGGAGTTTCCTCAACTGGCATGGCTCACACTAAAGGAATCACACCAACAGAATCAGAGATCTGGACCCAAAAAAAAGTGTATTAAAATGCTTTGTGAATCTTAAGACAGTATATAAATGCATTCCCTTTAATCTTTACCACAAACTACTGAAGTAGATTGTATAAGTTTTCAGATTCAATTTGACAGCCATCTCTTAAGCATCTATGAGCAAAGTGCCATATTCTCCACTAAGGATGCAAAGATTAAAAAAAAAAACACAAAACCATCCTTGAACTCAGGGCATTGATGTTCTACTGCTGGGAAACTGACAGTCATCCAAAGGTAAACTGCCCATCAACACAGAGCTATTAAACAATTTAAGGCTTAACCCTAAGTGTTCTGACACCAAACACAGCACCTTTTCCCCATCACCCCAAGTTTGCAACCCTCTCACCACCACCACAACATTTTCCCCCTTTCCTTCTTACAAGGAAACTTAACTCTGTCCAGTCATCCAGGTTTTCTAAAGACAGAGACATAACTTAAAAGTATATGTGATGGTGTTTAGCTTCAATTTACTATGAAGTAAAAGAAGGACCTGCTTTAATTTCTTTTTTTTTTTTTTTTTTACTTCACTATGCTTCTAGGAAAAGCAGAAATCGAGGAAGCCTTAAGTATTTCAGAAATATGACAGTGGATAAGGAGCCAGCCTTGGAGTCAGGAAAACATGGGTTCAAGCCCTGCTTCCAACACAAACCAGCTGCATCACCTTGGACCAGTCATTTAACTTCTCAGCACCCAGGACAGCTCCATAAACCACCCATGTATTGGAAGTACCAAATGTCTCTACCAAAAAATACAAGCAAACAAATAAAAAGCTACAGTTGAAAAAATCAGTAACTTTCCTCATTAAAAAATAAAAAGAGATAATGAATGCAGTTCATTTTATCATTCCCTTTGGGGCCTACATACTACATAATATACCCAGAAAAGAAAGTTCTTTCCATCAAAGACTTTGGCACTGTCAAAGGCTCAATATAAAAAGCCAATAACATTTTATCAGAAGCAATGGTGTCAAAAAAAAAAAAAAAGAGCCATTACCAACTGCTTTACCACTGTACCCTAAGGATTATGAGACTTTTCCATCTGACTAGCAGCTGACACCTTGTGTGTGCCTTGTCTCCTCCATTAAACTGAGCTCCCTGAAAGCAGGGACCATCTTTCCTTACTACTCATGTCTTTCGCCTTTAGGACAGTGGCTGATGCAAATGCTTATTAAATATTTTTTTGATTGATAATAAATATTCATTTATTTATTTGTTCATGTCTGACATGGGGAGTAGACATCTGCTCTTTTTACAGATACATAAGGTTTTGATCAATGTCATTTATATAGGGGTTGTAAATCCTATCAAATTTAATGTGTCTCTCTGAAGGGCCTAGCATAGGACCCTAGCAAGTAGGGCTGTCCAAAAGTAGAATGGAAGGTTATGGGTTTCCCTTCACCAAAGGTCTTGAAAAACAGGCTGCACATTGGCCGATAAAGAGTATTCCTGTTTAAGTCCAGGTCAGGCAAACAATGCACCAGTACAGCATTAATTAATCCCCAATGCTGCTCCAGGTTCTGTTGTAGGTACTGGGTATACAAAGGCAAAAACAAAACAGTCTTTTCTTCAAGTACTTTAAAGTCTGTTGGGAGAAACAACATACAATTTAAATTTCATGGCTCTTGAGATCCCTTTCAACTCTGAAATACCATGAAACTGCTCCTTGATATTAGCTATTCAGTGTTGCCCCCCACCCCCCTTGAAATGTGAATGATAGATGCTGCTGTTGCTAACTGTCCATTCTTGAAGAGGACCACGACATCAGGGAGGTGATGATGAACTGGATTTAAGTGAGGGAAGGCTATGCAAAGTCACCAGCCTCACTTTCACCTCTGCATCCATCTGGGTTCAATGACCAGATGTAGATCAAGATAACCAGAGATGGCCCAGGATGCAGTAGGGAACCTTGGCCTTTTCAAGCTAAACCAAACCAGAAAGTCCCCAAAGGTGACTGCACTGTCATTGTATGTATATACTTATTTATATATTTTACACATAGGATATTTATTCTTATGATTTCAAAAAACTCCCTGGAATCCCTGGAGGTATTATTTTCATTTTTTTAAATCAACCAGAACAGGATAAGTTGACTTCAGTGGGCAGGGGAACAGTGCAGCTGGTTATCCTACTACATGAAAGCTCATATTTTAATTTTCTTTACTACTTGAAAACAGAAGAGTACAACCAATAGACAAACCAACAGTTCTCAAAGAAAAAAAATAACTACAGTGAAATCCCAACATTAGATAATCCCCAGCGTGGAGGCAGGAATTTTTCTGTCATCAAGGAACAAGCTCAGGCAAATCCACTGTAACTCAGTAGCTATAATGTGATTGGGATGATAATGCAGAATAAGGAAGTTGTAGGGAATAATGTAAGAATTATGTGCAAAGAGGAAATATTAATCTAAGTAAAAGTTTATGGAGAAAAAGGTTTCTCCAGTTTATTTAATAAATGATAGAAATGGGGCGGCTAGGTGGCACAATGAATAGAGCATTGGCCCTGGAATCAGGAGGACCTGAGTTCAAATCCAGCCTCAGACACTTAACACAAAAGACTAGCTGTTTGACCCTGGGCAAGTCACTTAGCCCTAATTGCCCTACCTTCCCCCTCCCAAAAATAAACAAATAAATAAATAAATAATAGGAATAGGAGCTCAGCTAGCTGGTACTAGTGGATGGAGCACTAGACCTAGAGTCAGAAAGACCTGAGTCCAAATGAAACCTTAGCTACTCACTAGATGTGTGACCTTGGGCAAGTCACCTGATGCTTCTGAACTTCGGTTTCCATGTCTGTAAAATGAGTGTAATAATAGCACCTACCTCCCAGGGTTGTTTGGAGGATACAGTGAGATAATAATGTAAAGCTTTTTGCAAACCTTAAAGCTCTATATGAATGCTGGCTATATTATTAATGAAGGAGAGATTGCAATTTTAGTGATTTATGAGGAAATATCAGAACTTACCCACTGATTGCCCCAGTACCAGGGAGGAGAATATATAAGGTAATATAGCAGGCAGAAAAAAATATATCCTATCAAGATCCTAAAAAAGCTATTACAAGTTGGGAGAGAAACAGAGAGGAGTATTGACTCCAAACCTTAATGTACCACCTAAAAAGCTTAAGTTCACTTTTCAGGGAAGTGGAAGCCTTCATCTTTAAGGTTACTGAAGTTCCCAGAGCTCTGTCAGAAACAATTGTGAACTCAGTGTCAGGGGAAAGAACAATGTACCTAAGTAATAGTCACTAAGATGGCATGATTGTTGTGTTACATAGTGTTTTGTAGTGCTTAGGATACCAGAACCATTTCTGCTTCTGGATATGGTCTCAGCTGATCAGTGATATTTGAACAAAAGGCAAAAATAAGTTATAAGACAGAAGAGAAAAGAGGGTCAATCAATGTAATATTTTTTTTTTAATGAATAGAAGAGAACAGAAGGTAGACCAGAAGGAACACAAACAGAACAGCTTTGAAAGTTACATGTTGAATTTATAAAATACTTTAAATGAAAATGAAGTTATGTATATAATGGAGATTCACAGTCTCATGTACAATTCCCTTTTTCTATTCTACTTCTTATAAGCAAATGCTCATTTTATTTGGTGGTTAAAATATTTTTTTAAAAAAAGCTTTGTATTTACTAACAGGAGAGGATAGGGTTGAAGCCACTTTACCAGCTGGAGGATCTTGCACAAACTGTCCTGGATTTGGAGTCCAAGGATAGGGACTGGATTTTTTATTTCACTGATATAGGGAACCATTCCAGAAAACAATTTAGAACTATGCCAAAAGGGCTATTAAACTTTGCATACCCTTTAATCCAGCAATATCACTACTAGGTCTGTATCCCAAAGAGATTATAAAAAGAGAAAAGGACCCACTTGTATAAAAATATTTATAGCAGTTCTTTTTGTGGTGGCAAAGAATTGGAGATTGAGGGGATGGCCATCAATTGTGGAATGGCTGAACAAGTTGTGGTATAGGAATGGAATGGAATACTACTGTTTCACAAGAAATGATCAGCAGGCAGATTTCGGAAAGACCTAGAAACACTTACAGGAACTGATGCTTAGTGAAGTGAGCAGAACCAGGACATTGTATACAGTCACAGTCACATTGTGAGATAATAAACTTTGATAGACTTAGCTCTTCTCAGCAATGCGATGATCTAAGACAATTCCAAAACACTCCTGATAGGAAAATGCTATCCACATCCAGAGAAAGAACTCTGGAGTCTGAATGCAGATTGAAACATACTATTTTCTCTCTCTTTCTTTGTTTTTTAGTTTTTTTTCCTCCTGGTTTTTCCTTTAGACAAACTGAGACCTGGGAAAGACCTTCATTTAGAAAGGCTGAGGTCACCCACTATACCCTGGGCCATCAACATTTGTCTTGTCTTTGACTTGCCACTGGATTCCTATGACTCTGGAGGAGAGAGTGAGACTGATGACTTTGCACAGCTCTGCCTCACTTAAACCCACTTTATGCAAGTCAAGACAAAATGCACATGATGTCATTGCTCCTCTTCAAGAATGAAGGATGAACAACAGCAACTTGACTCTAGAACAGGACTGGGAGCAATGAGTGAAATGCAAAATTTAGATCTGATGTCAGGAAATTGAGGCAAATTTAGGTTGAATGTTAGGGGAAGAAAACTTCCTAAAAATTATGTCTGTGAGTTGGTAGGTTCCCTCTTCCTGAAGGTCTTTGAGGTGGAGAATCTCTTCATGGATGGGCCAGACTGGGAGGCTCTGAAGTCCTTCCCAATTCTAAAAGTTTGTGATTCTAGGGAAAACACAGGACAGGAAGGAAGCTACAGAGGAAGGGTAGGCATTAGTGGCTGGTAGTTACTTAAACTCTCACTAGGCAGATAGGTGACTGGACCTGGAATTAAGTGGATCTGGATTCAAATTCTACCTTAAACACCTACTTAGCTGTCTGACTTTGAGCTAGTCAATTAAATTTTTCAGCCTCAGTTTCCTCTTCTGTCAAATGGGGCTAAAAGAATAGGACCTCCCTTCCTTACAGGGTTGTTTCAAGGATCGGAAGAGATAACACATTTAAAGCTCCTTACAATCCAAGAATTGTATGAATACTAGCTATCATTATTGCCCCACATCCAATCAATTGTCAAAAGTCTTTATAACTTTTCCTCCATATTAGCCTCCTTATCTTCCCCTCTTCCTCTTGTATCACCAGCTCCCTAGTCTGAATCCTCTTGAGTTTTGTCCTTGTGAGCTTTCACCTGGACCATTACAGAAGCACAGAATTTTAGAGCTAAAAAAAAGGATCTCAGTAGCCACTAAGTACAACCCATACATGAAAGGATGCCCCTCTATAATGTACCCTTCAGGCCCTGCTTGAAAACCTCCACAGTGAGGGCACCTTCCATGCAGCCTTGAGGTGGAAACTGTTGGACATAACCAAGTATAACCAGGTTCTTTCTGACAGTAAAACAGTCTTCTACCCACTGTTCCTTGTCCTGTGCTTTGGGACCAAACAAATTAGTCTAACCCTTCTTCCTCATCACAGACTTAGAATACTTAGAACTCGAAATCCAAAGCTGTAAAGAACTTTAAAGATTATCTAGTCCAACCTCCGTATGGTACAGAAAGGATATTAAGGCCTAGGGAGGTTAAGTGATTTGCTCAAGGTCATACAACTAGTAAGTATCTGAAGCAAGATGCAAGACCAAGGTCCCCTAATTCCAGAGTCAGTGATCTTTTCATGACATCATTCTGGGCTTTAAGTAATAATAATAATTCCCTCACTTAGAGTGAGTATAGAAACCCAGCATTTTAAGAAGCTTTTGTTAAACACCTACCCCTATAAAAGATCTCTAAATAATAAAGTCCTAGAATATGGTGAGATTCCCTAAGCAGAGGAGGCCCACTCATTACAACTGCTATTCTTCATCTTCTCTGGCAAGTGCTGAGAGGCAGGTAGCTACAGGCTGGATTCCAAAGCAAATAGAGCTTGGCAAACAGAGGGAGAGCAATCCTACGTGAAGCGAGCAGAAGAAATGCTTCAAGGACACCACAGGAACCTGACTGGAATTGGCCAACACCAGTAGGGTGGAATCAACAGCAATGAGCGTCCCAAAAGCAAGTGCCGCTCTTACCAATAGCTTGGAAGCAAGAGTGCCAAGCATCCCAAAGGTCAGTGCTGGCTGACCCCACTGGCTGACCGCACTGGCTGTTTGGGTGGCAGTGGTGGGATTGTGACCAACAACTGGAAGAAACAGACAGGTACCCACTGCTGCTAGGAGTCATCACAAGACCCCAAAGGGCAAGGATAAGCTATTTACACATTTATTTTTCAGAACCACTGAAATCTACAGAAAGGATTGAGAAGTAGCCTGGATAGAATGACAAGAATAATGTACCAGAAATAGAGAAACCTGGGTTTGCATCCCATCTTGGCCACTTGACTTTAGGGGAGTCACTTCACTGGTTTCTTCTCCTTTAAACATAGAGGTCAATAGTCATTATCCTCCCTTCCTTTCAGGGGTTTTGGGTTGGATCAAATAGAGATCATATATTCAAAAGTGTTTTGTGAATTATAAAGATGCTCTAGAAAAACATGTGATTAAAAGAAATTATTATTGTTGTTTAGTTATGTCGGACTCTTTGTGACCCCATTTGGCAAAGATATTGGAGTAGTTTGCCATTTCTTTCTCCAGTTCATTTTACAGATGAGGAAATGGAGGCAAACAGAGTTAAGTGACTTGCCCAGTGTCTCACAGCTAGAAAGTACCTGAGGTTGCATTTGACTACAGACTCAGCACTTATTCTGTCCTAGCTGCTCTTCTTTTGCCTAGCTGCTCTTCTTTGGGCTTAATCTCTTTAATGATCATGTGATCTTTATTTTATTTTTTTTAATTAATAAAATCTTATTTTATCTCCTTCCTACTTCCTTCACACTTGGGCTGGGGGGAGGGGGGAGAGAAAAGTAAAACAAAACCATAGCAATAAATATACATAGTCAAGCTAAGTGAATTCCTGAACTGGTTGTTTCCAGAAATATTTGTTTTATTCTGTACCTTGAGTCCAGTGCCACTTTGTCAGGAGTTAAGCAGTGTACATACTGATTGATCCTCTGGAATCAAGATTTGATCTTGTGGTCCAGAGACTAACTTCCAACAAGAAGTCTAATTTCACTGAAAGGTGACTGACATTGAAATAAGGCCTTACTTACATTGTTACCTGACCACAAACCTCTAAGGTAGGTATTATAGTATTGCTATTCCCATTTTAGAGGTGAAGAAGCTGAGGCTCAAGGAGATTAAATAACTTGGTCATAGTCTCCTAGTAGGTAAAGATCAAGAGTAGGATTTAAATCCAGACTTTCCTAATTCTAAGTCCAACACTAACCACTATTCAATGCCCTGCAGCCTCCCCAAATGGTAGAAATAGCCTCGCCTGCTGTCCTGGTGCTTTAGACAAACTAAATAGATAAGAAATAAAAGGAGAACTTCCAGGGGTCTGCATGCTATGGACATTTCTAGGGGCAGGATGAATGAAACATGTTTAAGGTCATTGTAGTATGGCCTGAAAATCAGCTAGAAAAATTGGCTAATCCTTCAGAAGACTCCTCAGGCTCAGGGTGTCCTCAGAGCAGGGATGTAACCCAGGGCAGAGGTTTAGTCTATGGGGCTCTTGCCCAGAGATTAGACCAGAAAGCAAGTTCTGGGAGGGACTGAAGAGGTCACCAGACCTGGAACCCAAAGCTACCTTGGGCTAGAAGCTTTGTCATATTTATTTAGCATCCAGCCTAGACAGGGTTGAGTGGGATTGGTACCTTGTAAGTCTTTTCCACACAATACAGTTTGACAAGCCATTGAAATGATTATGAGAGATCTATCTCCAAAATAATCCATGTTGAGTTTTTTTTAAATACATTTCCTTGATGCCTATTATCTTTATGTGACAGTCATTTCCCATCTACCTCCTCCAGACTGAACGCTCCCTCATGACAAAGAAAAACAATTCAGCAAAAAGCATCCTATAGAGAAACCTAGTCTTACAATGTATGCAGTATTCTTTGTATTATTTCATAAAAGTCCTTCCAGATTTCCTTGTATGCCTCATACTTGTTGGTCTGAATTCATCGTTGTATTCTATTACATTAAGGAACCATGACTTATTTAAGCAGCTGCTGCTTCTCCTTCTCCTCCTCCTCTTTCCCTCCTCTTTTTACTTTTTCTCCTCCTCTTCTTTTCCTACTTATCCTCTTCCTCCTCCCTCTCTTCATCCTCCTTCTCTCTCCCTTTCTGTAAATTTTAAGACTATAAAATGGTCTTGAGGCCAAAAATTTGTGAACCATTGATCTAAATCCTTTAGGAAGACTCTTGATGCACTCAGTAAAGAATAACTCACACTTTATCCAATATGTTTTTAACCTAAACCTAGAAATTTTTTCTTAGGAAAAAACATATAAGTCTTTAATTGTGAATAAGTAACTGATTTTCCAGACTGCAGGCAGTTTTAATTCTCAGGGAAGCTGGAGGAAAACACAAAAGAATGCCAAATCCGGTTCTATAGACATTTATTAATCACAGTGTTCAAAATACAGTGCTAGATACTAAGGAAGATACAAAGTTTAAATAAGACTGGGATTCTGTGCCTTTCTGAGGTTTAAAGCTCCCCTTTGATACAAATAGAGAGATTAGGAAGGATAGGTTTTTGGGGGAAAGCTAATGAGTCCTGTTTTGAACATGTGGAGTCTGAGATGCCTTTGGGCTATGTAGTTGGAAATGTCCAGTAGGCAGTTGGTGGTGTAGGACTGGATACATACACAACACAAAAATATTTGATTAGTCCATCAACAAGCATTTATTAAGTTCATGACATATTCAAAGACAGAGGCAAAAACAAACAATCCCTGCCATCAAAAAACTTACATTCTTTGGCATGAGAGCTAGCCCGTGCAAAGGTATAAAGACTAGAGATATATCTTCTCTTAGTGATCTCTTCAGTTCCTGTGGGTTTCATTAATATCTCTGTCCAGATGATTCCCAGATCTTTATATCTATCTCTAGTTTTTCTCCTTATTTCTAGTCTCACATCAACAACTGCCTATTGGACAGCCCAAAGGCATCATAGAATCCACATATTCAAAGCATGTTCACTAGCTTTTTGCCAAAATCCTATCCTTCTTCCTCATTTCTCTATTTATAACAAAAGCTCCAACACTTTTCTAGTCACCTGAGTTTACCAATTAGCATCATACTCAACTCCTCACTCCCCCCCATCACCCCACATTTCTAAGCAGTTGCCAAATTGTATTTTATCTGCCTCTCCTAAACTCCACTCCAAATGTTTGTGTCCTACCTGTGGTACGGCGTTCCGAGCTCATATTAGCCTGATAAGCCACAGACACACTGAAACTTGACTCTAGCATAGTGATATCACTTTGGTCCTCTTCAAGAATGAAGAACAACCAACCAACCAAGACCTCTTGCATTCATATCATTCCTTCCATTCACTCAGCTGCTTCATTCACTCTCATTCAGGTCCTTATCACCTCCTACCTGGACTATTAAAATAGCCTCTTAATTGGTCATACACCTTCAATTCTCCTCTCTAATCTATTCCACTCAGCAGCCAAAGTGATGTTGCTTTTTTTTTTAATGTTACTTGTTTTCTTTAAACTAACAATAATTTATTTTTGGTCCTTTCCACTGCCTCTGCTCCCAATTTAACAATGACAAAATAGAAAGTCTTCTAAACATATATACATATATATACACATCTATATAAACACATACATACACACACATATATATGTATTTATGAGCCATATCCAATAATGTATGTCTCATTCTGCATCTTAAGCTCATCACCTCTCTGTCAAGATGTGTATAGCATTCTTTAGCTTTGGTTGTCCAGAATCTTAAGTGGTCACTGCATTGATCAGAGTTCTCAAGTCTTATATAGTTTTTTTGAAAGTGGTATTCCTGGGGGCAGAGCCAAGATGGTGGAGTAAAAGCAGGGTTTCCCCAGAGCTCTCCCACAAACTCCTCCAAATACTGGTTAAAAAAAAAAAAAGCTCTAAAAAAATTCTAAAGCAACAGAACCCACAAAAAGACAAAGTGAAACAAATCTGCAGCTCAAGAAGTCTGGAGGGTCAATATGAAAGGTCTCTTGTTCCAGGCTAAAAGAGGAGCACAATCTAATACAGGCCATCCCAGCAAACCCAGACCAGGCCTCAGTGAACTGAATCACTGTCAGCTGTAGTGGTTTACAAACTTTTCAACCCACAAACCCCAAAGGCAACTTAGAAAGTCAGTGGGAAGGGGCTGTCAGACCTGAGTGAGAGAAGAGCACAGTCCATCTCCAGCTCCAACACAGTCTGAGCCCTGGCAAACCAGGAACAGACCTGGGGAATGATTGAATCATCAGCAGTGGTGGCAGTGGCTGTTTCCAGAGCTTTCAACTGACAGACAGTGAGGGGATTAAACAATTGGTCAGAAAGAGATTATGGGGGTCACTTTGCTGGCACTGAGGCAGGACTCTGTTGCTTTGTCCATACTTGGATCTTGGTTCAATAGGCAGTTGGTGATATGGGACTAGAGGTAAGGAGAGAGATTAGTCCTGGGTGGCAGTCCTAGGGCAAGAAGGAGCACTGTCAGCTGTGGAGAGGGAGCTCTCCTCATAGTTCAAGGGCAGAAGGGAGTACTTATGGTCACCCACAAACGAGGGCACAGAACAGGAGAGGAAAAAAACACCTATCCTTTAATCATACCACCTTGGAAGAATTAAAAACTTACAGGTCCCTAAAAGTATCTCTGAAAACAACTTCAAACAAATCCCTGAAACATGGGATGGTAAGTCCTCCACACTGGGGGGCTTACCTTACTTTAATAAAGAGTTAAAAGTCAAGTAACAGGCTAGGAAAATGAGCAAACAGAAAAAAACTCAAGCTATAGAATCTTACTTTGGTTACAAGGAAGATCAAAACACACTCAGAAGAATACAACAAAATCAAAGCTCCAACATCCAAAGTGTCCAAGAAAAATATGAAGGCCATGGAAGAGCTCAAAAAGGATTTTGAAAATCAAGAAAGAGAAGTAGAGGAAAAATTGGGAAGAGAAATGAGAATGATCTAAGAAAATCATGAATGAAGAGTCAACAGCTTGCAAAAGGAGGTACAAAAAAATACTGAAGAAAATAATACTTTAAAAAATAGATTAGACCAAATGGTAAAAGAGGTCCAAAAGGTCAATGAGGAGAAGAATGCCTTAAAAATCAGAATTGACCAAATGGAAAAAAAGTCTAAAAAACTTAGTGAAGAAAATAATTCCTTAAAAATTAGAATGGAGCAAATAGAAGTTAATGATTCTATAAGAAAGAAATCTAGAAATTATACAAAAGAACCAAAAGAATGAAAAAAATAGTAGACGAGGTAAAATATCTTATTGGAAAAACAACTGACATGGAAAACAGAATCAGGAGACATAATTTAAAAATTATTGGTCTATCTGAAGGCCATGACAAAAAAAAAAAAGCCTAAACATAATCTTTCAAGAAATTATCAAGGAAAATTGCCCTGATATTCTAAAATGGAAATTGAAAGAGTCTATCTATTACCTTCTGGAAGAGATCACAAAATGAAAACTTCTAGGAATATTATAGCCAAATTCTGGAGTTCCCAGGTCAAGGAGAAAATATCGCAAGCAGCCAGAAAGAAACAACTCAAGTACTGGAGAAACACAATCAGGATAACATGAGATTTAGCAGCTTCTACATTAAGGACTTGGAATATGATATTCTGGAGGTCAAAGGAGCTAAGATTAAGACCAAGAATCACCTATCCATCAAAACTGAGTATAATCCTTCAGGGGGAAAAGTTGGAAATAGGGGACTTTCAAGTCTTGATGTATAGACCAGAGTAGAATAGAAATATTTTACTTTCAAATAGAAACTTTGACTTTCAAATACAAGACTCAAGAGAAGCATGAAGGCAAAAGGAAAGAGAAATAATAAAGGACTTTTTAAAGTTGACCTGTTTACATTCCTACACAGAAAGATGATATTTGTAACTCATGAGACCTTTCTCAGTATCAAGATAGTTGGAGGGAATGCGCACCCACGTGTGCGCGTGTGTGTATGTACATGTATATATATATATGCATATGTGTATTACATATGTATATAAAGATAGAGGGCATAGGGTGAATTGAATATGAGGGAATGATATCTAAAAAATAAAATTAAAGGCTCCTCTCAGCAATGCAAGGTTACAAGACAACTCCAAAAGACTCATGATGGAAAGGGATATCCACATTCAGAGAAAAGAACTAGAGTCTGAATGCAGATTGAAGCAAACTACTTGCTCTCTCTCTTTTGTGTTTTGTTTTGTTTCATTCTTTCTCATTGTTCACTCCATTGGTTGTAATTCTTCTTTACAACTTGACTAATGTTTAATTCAAAGGTATTTGTAGAACCTATATCTAATTGCATGCCACCATGGGGGAGAAGGGGGAAGAGAGGGAGGGGAAGAAAATTTGGAACTCAAGGAATTGTGGAACTGAATGTTGTAAACTAAAAGTAAATAAATAAAGTAAAAATAAAATAAAATTAAGGAGTGAGAAAGCAATGTACTGGGAGAAGGAGAAAGGGAGATGTAGGATAGGGTGATTTATCTCACATAAAAGAGGCAAGAAAAAGCTTTTACAATGGAGGGGAAGAGGGGGGGAGGTAAGAGCAAATGACTGAACCTTGCTCTCATTGCATTTAAGAAAGAAATGACATACACACTCAATTGGGTATGAAAATCTATCTTACTGTACAGGAAAGTAGGGGAAAAGGGGATACAAGATTGGGGGATGATAGAAGCGAGGGAAAATGGAAAGAGGCAGTAATTGGAAGGAAACACTTTTGAGGAGGGTCAGGGTCAAAGAAGAGAACAGAATAAATGTGGGGATGGGATAGGATGGAGGGAAATATAGTTAGTTTTTCACAACATAACAGTTATGAAATGGTTTGCATGACTACACATGTATAACCTATATTAAATTGTTTGCCTTCTCAATGAAGGTGGGCAGGGAGGGAGGAAGGGTGAGAATTTGGAACTCAAATTTATAAAAACAAATGTTAAAATTGTTTTTACATGTAACTGGGAAATAAGATACACAGGCAATGGGGTATAGAAATTCATTTTACTCTACAGGAAAACAGAAAAAGAAGAGGATAAGAGACAGGGGAGGGGGCAGTGATAGAAGGGAGGGCAGAATGGGAGAAGGGGGAATCAGAAACAAAACATTTTTGAGGAGGGACAGGCTGAAAAAAGAGAGAGAAAAGAATAAATGGGGTAGGCGGAATAGGACGGAGGGAAATACAGTTCTTAAAAGTAACTGTGAAAAAAAATTTTTTTAAGCAAGCTTCTTTGATAAAGGCCTCGTTTCTCTAACATATGGGTCAGTGTCAAATTTATAAAAATAAAAGCCATTCTCCAACTGATAAATGATCAAAAATATAATCAGTTTTCAGATGAAGTAATTAAATCTATCTATAGCCATATGAAAAAATATTCTAACTCACTATTAGTTGGAGAAGTGCAAGTTAAAACAATTCTGAGATACTACCTCATACCGATTAGATTAGATAACATGACAGA
Source organism: Pseudochirops corinnae (assembly GCA_028646515.1). Taxonomy (NCBI): domain Eukaryota; kingdom Metazoa; phylum Chordata; class Mammalia; order Diprotodontia; family Pseudocheiridae; genus Pseudochirops; species Pseudochirops corinnae. Next base: position 81,789,435 of record CM053592.1, read on the forward strand.
AAAGGTAAATGACAGATGTTGGAGGGGATGTGAGGAAAATAAGACATTGATGTATTCTTGGAGTTGTGAATATTAAATCATTCTATGGAGCAATTTGGAACTATGCCCAAAGGGCTATAAAGCTATGCATGCCCTTTCACATAGCAATACCACTACTAAGTCTGTATCCCAAAAGAGATTAAAAAAAAAACAAAAACAAAAAGGAAAAGGAACCGTATGTACAAAAATATTTATAGCAGCTCTTTTCTGGGGTTAAGGAATTGGAAATTGAAGGGATGCACATCAATCGGGGAATGGTTGAATAAGTTGTGGTATATAATTGTGATGAAATTGCACTATAATAAATGATGAGCAGGATGCTTCCAGAAAAACCTAGAAAGATTGGCATGGGTTGATGCAAAGTAAAATGTAATGGGTACGAAGTAACAGCAATATTGTAGGATGATCAGCTGTTAGCTATTCTTAGCTCTTCTTAGCAATACAATGATCCACGTCAACTCTGAAGGACTTATGACTAAAAATGCTATCCATCTCCAGAGAAAGAACTAATGGTGTCTGAATACAAATTGAAGCAACATTTGTTTTTTCACTTTCTCTATTTTTCTTGAGTTTTTTAATCTATGTTTTCTTTCACAATATGACTATTATGGATGTGTTTTGCATGACTACACATATATAAACTATATGGAATTGCTTGCCTTTTCAATGAGGGTGAGTTAGGAGGGAGGAAGGGAGAAAATTTGGAACTCAAAGTTTTAAAAACAAATACTAAAAAGTGTTGTTTACATGTAACTGGGGAAAAATTAAATACTAATTAAATTTTTTTGAAGTGATATTCCTAAAGCAAAGATCTTACCATGTCACTCCCCTTCTTAGAAAACTTCAATAGCTCCCTCTTGCTCTAGGATCAAATACAAATGACACTGATTGGCATTTAAAGCCTAGGTTCCAGCCTACCTTTCTAGGCTTATTAGGCATTCATCCTTTCACACATTCTATGTTCCAGCCAGACTGGTCTATTGGGCTGCCTCCCATACCTGAAATGCATTCCTTCCTTACCTTAACCTCTTGGAATCCATAGCTTTCTTTAATCCTCAGCTCAAATATTGCCTCCTGGATGAGGCATTTCCTCATCTCCCAAAGCTACTAGGGCCTCCTCCATTCAGAAATTACTATGTATTGACTGTGTATATATTTTGTATAATGAAAGTTGACCAGGAGAACCTTTGATCAATTTGTGGAGTTACCCAATCAACATGATAAAATTGCAGGGCATGAGCTTGGAATTGGAAAAAGAATCACAATGGGCCACCTTTCATGGAGCTAGAAGACACGGAGTACTCCTTTTATAGGTCCATAATGACTAGGATTGCCTCCTGATGATTGGTTGACTGAAACCCAATGGACAGATTTGTCAGAGGAAACTCCTTCCCTGTGGTCCATAAGATTGAACTGTGGAACAACCCACAAAATGACCCTTGGACTCTTTTTTATATTCTTTGTTTCCCCTGTACTTCCAGACTTGACTGAAGCAAAAAGCTGGGAAGCAATTTCTCTCTTTCTTCCCTTTTTCTTTCTGTTCCCCCTTTTCCTTCACCCCAAAGGATATAGCAGTGGTAGATGTGTTTACAGTTATCCCTTCCACATCATGACTTTCCCCATTGTGATTTCAATATATTGGGGGGAGTTTTAAGGAAGCTGCCAATAATACGTGAAGACCAGTAGACAACACAGAAGAAGTTTAGAAACTCAGAAATATATAAAATATAGGTATAGTATTGTATAATATCAACATATTTAATCTTTTAATACCATAAATATACTCAAATTTTATAAGGTACTTTAAACACCTCATAAAAAAAAATTCAGACTTCTCTGGATTAGAAGGACCAAAAAAAATGGATTTTCCAAATCACAGAGGCATTACACCATTAACCCCCACGAAGTGGAAGGAATAGCTGTATATGCCACCTGGGAGATGAATTCTTGAACCACCCAGTCCTAGCTGCCTTTCTCTGAATTTGTTTCCTTTTCTGAGCCCAGATCAGAGACTAGCAATCCTAAGAATGGATGTTTCTAGTCTTGGAAATATCCCATAAAGTTCCCGAGTCCTTAGAATTCTGAGAGTTGGGAGTTCAAGAGTCAAGCATATTTTTAGAAGATTTTTTTTAATTGTTCAGGTTTTTTTTTTAATAGTATGCTTCTCGTTTGTTGTTGTTTTTTGTCCTTCAGGAAGGTGACGTCTTGCCTTGCAAGTGAATTGGATTTAAGTGAGGTAGAGCTGTGCAAAGTCATCAGCCTCACTCCCTCCTCCAGAGCTATCAGAAACAAATGGCAAGAGCAAGGTCAGGACCACTGGCAATGACCCTGATGCAGTGGGAGACGTTGGCCTTTTTAAGCCAAGGCCTTTCCCAGGTCTCAGTTTGTCTGAGGCAATACCCATTAGTAATTAAAGGCTGGAATTGAGGCAAAAGATGGCCTAGTTTGCCTTCCTAAAAGAGTCAGTCTCAGAGTTTCTGTCCAGAACAGAAACAGTTGCTATTTACAATAATAATAGGTTCTCAAAGAAGGAGAAAAGGACCTCCAACAGACTCACCTTGTAACGGTGGAGTTAACAAGCAAAGCCACAAAGGGCTAGGAGATCTGGCCCTTGCCACTGCTCCATGAGCTGCTTAAGAAAGAAGGCCCAGAGCGAATGGGGAAGTTTAGTTGAGTGCTAACTGCTAAGAGTGCTAAGTGCTAAGAGTGCTAAACTATCTGTACTCTTTAAGGTAAATCTAAGGGGAATTTAAGGGGAATGAACACAATGGGCTATTTGAATGTTTTATACTTCCTCTATTTATTTATGTGACCCTAGGAGTCCTTTATATCTTACCCCATTTCTGTAGTAGAGGAAATAAAGACTGTACCATATTTGATAAACCTATTGTACGTTGGGTACCTTTCAGGAAAAGGGATAATGTCACTTAGCACAAGCTGCATATAAATTGTTTTAGAGATTTCCCTGGAGTTTTACTTTTGAGTTGGGACAGAGCCAGAGAAAGATAGTGACTGCTTTGAGATCAGGCTCTCAGGACTGATGCCAGCCCAGATGATCCCAGAGTCTCTTGAGGAAACACCAGGACCACAGAAGATATTTGCCTCATTCCTTAAAGATATCAGATTTCAACTCATGTTATTCTGCTTAGATGTATACCCTGTTCCCTATTAAAATATATGATTTCTATATGATATTCTTTTCCTCCCAGAGTTGTTTCTGGTATTTCCTTAGTTTATTTAGGTTTTTTGATGTCAAATTATTTGTTTTGTCAAATGGCATTTTCAGAAGCTATACATTGAGACTCAACTGTATGAAGACCACTTTATAGATGAGAGGACTAGCTAGCTTAATCAGAGAGAACACTTTCTCCTGGTGACCAGGTTATGGTTTTATTTTTCAGTGTATTATGTCACCACTGATAACTATTAAATAAAAACTATCATTATTAAAGAATTATTCTTTTTGGCATTAATCCAGCTATGGCCTCTTGTTAATGGGGAGACAGTCTATACTACAACTGCAACATTCCACTGCCCTGATCCAAGACATATATAATCATATTACAAAGTAAACTTATTTCAGGTCTCAGGAACTGTGCCCCAGTGCCCTGAGGTCTAGGGAACACAGCCCTAGGATAGGGAAGGTAAAACTGGAGATTTGCTAAAATCTTCCTCTTGAATGGGCAATGAGGTTTTGTTGTTTTGCTAATTGTTTATACATGAAAATTGAGATGAAGGACATTGGAGCAGTCACAAGATAAGGCCTTCCGTTGCTAACTATAATGCTACAGTATCAGCAAAATTTAAGGAATGGAACCTAGCAAGACTGCGGTTGGAGGGTGCACATTATAGCAAAAAAAATGTCCCTAAGTGAAGGATAGATAACAAAGTTTCTATCCCTCTCGCTGACGTGTAATAGTAGGAGATGAGAGCTTTAAAAATAGTATTTGCACACTATTGATTAGAGAAATGCAAATCAAAACAACTCTGAGATACCACATCTCACTGGTCAGATTGGCTAAGATGACAAAACAGGAAAATGATAAATGCTGGAGAGGAAGTGGAAAAATTAGAACACTAATGCATTTTTTTTTACTTTCATTTTTTATTTTTTAAAAAATTAACTTTTGTTTATTTTTAGTTTACATCATTCATTTCCACAAGATTTTGAGCTACAAATTTTTCCCCCATCTTTCCCCTACCTACCACCCCAAAACAGAGATCCCATGTTTACCCCTTCCCCCAATCTGCTTTCTCCTATATCTTCTCCCATTCCCCCTCTGACTTTCCAGTAGGGCAAGATGGATCTCCCTATCCCAGTGCCTGTATATTTTAATTCCCAGTTATATGTAAATAATATATATATATATATATATGCATATACATACATACACACACATATATATTTAACATTTGATTTTAGAACTTTAAATTCTAGATTCTTTCCCTACCTCCATCGTCACCCACACCCACTGGAAAGACAAGCGATTCAATACAAGCTGTATGTGTGCAGTTATGCAGAACAGCTCCACAATGGACATATTGTGAAAGACTGACTATATTTCCCTCCTTCCTATCCCGCCTCCCACTTGTTCTATTCTCTACTTTGTCCCTGTCCCTTTACAGAAGTGTGTGCTTCTAACAACCCTCTCCTCCATCATCCCCACTCTCATCCCCATCCCTCCTACTCTCCTGAAGGGCAGGATACCCAATTTAGAGTGTATGTCATTCCTTCCCTAAGCCAAATCCAATGAGAGTGAGGTTGACCCATTCCCTTTTGCCTTCCCGTTCTTCCCCTTCATTGTAACAGTTATCCCTTACCTCTTCTATATCAGATGATTAACCCCATTCTGTATCTCCCTGTCTCCTCTCATTCTATTCCTCTACCACCTCTCAATTTCACCTTTTAAAATATCATCCCTTCCTCTTCAATTGATCCTATGCCCTCTGTCTATGTACACATATATACATATACTCACATGTGTGTTCATATGCATATATACCCTTGTATATAAACATATATATAAGTATACATATATAAATACATTTATATTCCCTTCACCTACCCTCATACTGAGAAAAGTTTCATAAGTTACAATTATCGTTTTTCCATGTTGGCATGTAAATAGTTCAACTTTGATAAGTTCCTTATCAATTCTTTTCCATGCTTACCTTCTCATGTTTCTTGTATTTGAATGCCAAATTTTCTATTCAGTTCTGGTTTTTTCAGCAAGAATGCTTAAAAGCCCTCCACCTCATTGAATGATCATATTTTCCCCTGAAACGTTATACTCAGTTTTGCTGGGTAGGTGATTCTTGGTTTTAATTCTAGCTCCTTTGATCTCTGGAATATCATATTCCAAGCCCTTCGATGACTTAACGTAGAAGCTGCTAGATCCTGGATTATCCTGATTGTGTTTCCACAGTATTCAAATTATTTCTTCTTAGCAGCTTGTAATATTTTCTCCTTGATCTGGCAGCTCCAGAACCTGGCTATAACAATCCTAGGAGTTTTCTTCGTGGGATCTTTTTCAAGAGGTGATTGGTGAATTCTTTCAAGTACTATTTTGCCCTCTGGTTCTAAAATATCAGGGCAATTTTCCTTGAGAATTTCTTGAAGGATGATTTCTAAGTTCTTTTTCTGATCATGGCTTTCAGGTAGTCCAACAATTTTTAAATTCTCTC
>CM053592.1:81795658-81826660 GCA_028646515.1 Pseudochirops corinnae
AGAGGCATACTTCACCAAATACTTCCCCAACTGGGAGAGCAAGGAAAGATAAGGGGAGGTTCCCACCAAGGCGGGAAAACAGACAAAGGAAGATAAAAGTGATTGACAGAAGCAATTTGAAAAGTTAACCACCCCAAATTGAGAAGTTTTCACTCATCCCATACAATTTTTTTCCCTCAGACAAAGATTACTTATTATAACAGAGTTCCACTTTTTAAAAATCAGAACTTGTAGTTCTTCCTCTTACCTCTCCCTCCACCCCCGTCCAGTTTACAGATGAGGTAATACTAGGATTCACATCCAGATTCTTCAACTACTAATTGCAACTCTGTCCATGCCTTGTGAATTTGTAAAATGGTGATGATAATATTCATATTCATATAGACTTTACTTTACTTGTATACATATAGACTTTACTTTAAAATCATCTGATTTGTTCCTAAGAATTAACCCTGTGACGTGGGTGCTATCATTATCCCCATTGGACAGGTGAGGAAAGTTTAGAGAAGGTCAGTGACTTGTTTAAGGGTGGTAAGTATCTTCTTGATTTCAAGTCACCTGCTATAGTCACTCAGCTAGGTTGTCTTTCTTTTTTTAATTTTTAAAAATTTATTTATTTTAACATTTTTTTCTTTTTAAATTTTGAGTTCCAAATTCTCTCCCTCCCTCCCATACCTCCCCCTTCCACTGAAAAGGCAAGCAAAATAATATCAATTATACATGTGAAATCATGCAAAACATATTTCCATATTAGCTATATTTCTTTTAAAAAGGAAAAAGTAAAGCAAGAAAATTATACTTCAATTTGCACTAAGAGTTCATCAGTTCTCTCTCTGGAGGTGGATAACATTTTTTCATCATGAGTCCTTTGGAGTTGTCTTGGAACATTGTATTAATCAGAGTAGCCAAGTCTTTCACAATTGATCATTATTACAACATTGCTGTTACTGTGCACAATGATCTCCTCATTCTTTTCACTTCACTGCATCAGTTCAAATAGCTCTTGGCTGGTTTTTTCTGAAATCACACCCCCTTGTCATTTCTTATAGCACAATAGTACCCCATCATAACCATATACTAGGTTTCCACTCTAATCACCATAAAATGTTTCCCTAGATAGGTACCCTAGCTCTGACTGCCTCAACTTGGAATGCTGTCCTGTCTGTCTACATTCTTTCAGGTGCAACTCAAAGTCTCATGGGGCTGCCCAGTTTGGAAAAGAAAGGTTTGTCTTGGAAAGAAACCCCTCCTTTGGAAGAAATAGTGCACCGCCATCTCTGATGGAGTGCTCGGCAGGGAGGGAGGAAGGAGAGAGTGGAAACAGGAAGGAAGAAGCTTCCCAGAAGTCAATGAATGTCATCAATTATTTAATTAGCTCTTGCTCAAGACCCACAGTGCGACTCAACCTATAGCAGTCAGCTGACCAGTTAGAGTTATGATTAGAGAGAGGAGCATTGTCAAAGTCCTGAATGGTTAACAGCAATCAAAAGAGATCAAGCACTGTACATGGGAATGTTGCCCTGTGTTTGGAGAATGATACTGAGAAATTTCCAACAAAGTAAAATCTCTGAAAATGAACGAGGCATGGAGTTTTGTGAGAACTGAACTTTAAAAAAGGAAAAAAAATAAGGAAATCTTTCTTAATAGCAAGATTCAGACATTCATATTATACTTCCTTCCTGCTTTCAACTTTCTTTATTTTCAATTTTTTTTATCCTTACTTCAAGAGCCATCGTGTAGGGTGGCTAGGTGGCACAGTGAATAGAGCACTGGCCCTGGAGTCAGGAGGACCCAAGTTCAAATGCAACCTCAGACACTTAAAACTTAACTAGCCGTGTCACCTTGGGCAGATTAGTTAACCCCAACTGCCCTGCCTTCCCCCCTGCAAAAAAGTGGGGGGGAGTAAGGAGGGAGTGAGAAAGAGGGGGGGGGGCGACGACAGAGACAGAGACAGAGACAGAGAGAGATTGAGTATAATATAGTGGATAGAATCATCCTGGATTTTGAGTCAGGAAGATATTGGTTCAAGTCTTGTGTCTTATACTTCCTAGCCATGTGAACATAGGCAAGCTGAAACAACAAGGAACCTTGAGGAAGAGACAGGAGGCAGCATGAGCCTGCCAGGCAAGTCAAACCACCACCCTCTCTTTGATCACCCTTCTCCTCTCAGACTTTGATGGAAGTAGCCCAAGGCTTCACATGCAAGAGCCTTGGGAATAAAGTTCCTTCAGTCCATCAGTCCTGCTTCCATGACAGATTCCAGAGCCATCACTGAGGAGGGCATTCCCTCTGGAGAAAGAGCTCAGCTTTCTAGTCACTCTTGGGCCAACCAAGCAGGAGGGTCCAAGGACTCTGAGAGTAGCAGCACCCTCCAAACCACAAATCTTGATTTTAGCCAAGCTCTCATAGCAACCATCCTGGGAAGTAACCCCTGTGAAGATTGACCTGGAAGCTGCTGCAGGTGCTAAGTAACCCTTCCTTCTAGCAATCTCAACTACTGAAGACCCAGAAAAGAAAGTTCTCACTACCAAGGACACTGACACTTCCAAATAATTCAGCTTCAGATTTGGATATGATTTAATCAGTAAAACCAACATTAAAGAATTTTCTTTGCCATTTTTTGTGGTCCTTTCATTCTAAGAACCAGTGGACCTTTCCATCTGACTTGGCAATTGGAAATTATTATGTGTGGTCTCTCCCTCTAGAATTTGAGCTCCCTGAGATCAAGAACTATCTTGCTTTTCTTTTTATCATTAATTTTACTTTTTATATTTTCAATGAACAAACACTTGTCTTTCTGTTCCTCCAAGCCTTGTCCTCAATTTAAAAAGAGAGCAACAAAATTGTTGTAATGAATATGCATGGTCAAGGGAGACAAATTCCCAGCCTTGCATTGCCCCAAAATATTTCTCATTCTGTACGGAGAGGTGAGTTTACTTTTCTGTTCGTGTCCCCAGAATTTCGTACAATACTTTGCATTTGCACATCGTGAATCCTTATTAAATACTTCTTATAATTCATTCATTCACTTAACTTTTATTAAACCATGCCTCTAACTAGTAGTTAGCTAGGCAACATTTGGCTTCACATCATGGTGCTAATCCTGGTCCTTTATGACAATCAGAGTTTGCCCTGGAGTTCACTGTTCAGGAGTCACCTGACTTCTTAATAAATTCCCCAATTTTCACATTTGTTGGCGCTTCACCCCCCACCTCAGCTACTGGAGAAACTTGGTGCTTAGAGAGTTGCTAACTGTAGAAATGCTAAGGATAGGCCTGCACAACATATGGCCTGCCAAAGGACTTAGGGCAGCTCTGGAAAAATGTAGAAGATGTTAAAGAAAGTAAGATGTTACTAGTGCTTTGTCCGTCCCATTTATCCTGCCTTCCACTAGTCACCATTGTGCACTTCAGGTCAGTTGGCTGGTGGGTTGACATTACCCACACTCCTGTTTGTCATGTGACCTGCAGCAACCAATCATCTGTCACTAGTATGCGCAGAAGGAGAGCTATATCTTTTTGCTGTGTTTTCAATCATTACTAATGTTAAACAGGGACAAAGTGAGTGCAGCCATGTACCAATGCAGCTGGCGCCCACTATGTGCTAAGTGGCAACCACGCTAGGGCTTCTTCCCCTCCCTTGCTGCGAGGCTGCCCTCCAAGTCACGTGAGCGTCTGGCGCTCTCTCCAAGGTCAGACACTCGGGTCAGTATTTCTTTGTATGTGAGCAGTGGCTGTGGAGATTTTTTGGTTCTAACATCAAAGGTTTGGGGATGACTTTGTAAAATGGGTGGTAAAAAGAAACAGAAGATTCAATCAGAACATAGAGCCTTTAATCCAGAGTGGACAAATAGATGCTTATTTACTTACATGAAAGACAAAAATACTGTGCCTTATTTGCCAAGAATAGGCATTCGGAAGGAATACAATCTTTGTCGCCATTTTGAATCACAAGATACTTAAGCAAATTGGACCCCAGTGAAAAACAAATTAAAACATTCAAACTGTTGGAAAATTCAGTGGGCAACAATGGTTTTTCAAGAAAGTAGACTCAGAAAATGAGGTGACTACTAAGGGTAGTTTTCAGATTTCAATTTCAAACACCATTCCTGAATACGATAAACTGATAGCTGATAAAAAGTACAATATGTCCCGTTAACTAAATGTAAACAGTAAGAAAACCTAAAAAATGTACTAAAACTTGTATGGCTTAGCAAAGTAAATTTTTTAACATTAATGTGATTCCATGATAAATAAAAATCTTAAGTAATAAGTGTAATTAATTGATATTAATTGAAATTTCCCTTTTTAAATATGGTTTATTTGCAAAAATAGTTTAATTATTAATTATGCCTTTGCTTGGAAAGTGAGCTGCTAAAAACCTATCTTCAGGCTGAAGAAGTTTAGCCTATTTTAATTTTGGCCCCTACCTACTGACAAGTTGTGCAGGTCTGGCTTAGGGATTGAAGTCTAAGTGTTCTCCTCAGGAGGAAGAAAAGTTTAAAAACATAAAAAATGTTCCCAATGGACAAATATAAATCAAGTAAGGAACAGGTAGCTTTTTCCCATACATAAATAAAAGGCAATAAAGAGTCATTTCGAAAGGCTTTGTTTTGCTAAACATAATATCTGGAAACATTATTTTTCGCTGTTAAAAAAATTAAAATGAGTGAATGAGGTTTTTTTTTTATACTTTCTAATGAAAAAACTAGCCTTTGGTGAATTTGTTACAAACACAATGATCAATTTTGATTCCAGAAGACTGATAATGGAACTCACTTTCCTCCTCTCACTTGGGAAGCAGGGGATTCCAGATGCCTCGTATGTTGTCCAAAGCAGTTGATTTGTTAAGTTTGATTTGCTTACCCATTTCTCTTTAGTTACGATGGAGAGTGGTGAACCGAGAAGGGCTTATTGGAAAGGGGCAGTGATAAGACCTACTGTGGTGCCAACTTTTTGACTATGTGCCACACAGGAAACAGTTTATTCTTTTTTCTTTGCTGCAGGTGGTTATGACAAGTGGAGTATATATTTGGCCTTGACTTTCAATTTACCATGCCCAGCTAGGTAGCCTTGAAACTAGTTTTCAAAAGTCACTAGGCCATGAAAATTCTGTTCTACCGTAAATATTATTCCAACCACACTGGGATGGACCCCATGGCATAATGTAAACAATGTAAACATCCCCACCTGTTATTACTGCTCTTACACTCCAAATGGCTAACAGAATTTGAACATTTACTTACAGATAATACACAGACAATTTCCTTAAAGGAATTTAAAATTGAAGAAGAGAACACTATTTCTTTTAGGTCTTTTACCTGGTTTTCTTAATGGCAACTATCTGGTTCCCTTCACCAGGTATCTTTGGAATTGTAGGAAGCTACTGCGAGCTATTATGTTCTAGTTGAGAGCATAAAGTATGTATTGGCTTATTAATGGAAGGTAAAGTTGGAGAATTTAGGGTCAGATTCTATTGGGCTTTGAATGAATACCGGAACAAATTTGGGTTTGATCCTATCATTTAGGCACTAGCAAACTAAGATATAACCTTTGCTTTGGACACAACTCTCTAAATCCTCTGACCTTATGGGAGGAGCCAATAAGTGGCACCCCACTCCCAAAGGATTGACAATCCTTGCCATAGGAAATAATAGTAATGATAGCTAGGCCTTCAAGAGTGTTTTAAGATTTTAAAGTATTTACATATATTTGATTTATGGCAATTTGTCCCTCACTATAGTCCTGAAGGCATATAATAGAGTTGTTCTTATAGAACAGTTTTACAGAGGAGAAAACCATGGTTCAGGGAAGTTAAAAGACATGCTTAATTATCCCATTTTTATAGAGGATATGAGGGAACTGAGGAGACTGGTACACACGTGTTGTGTGCTAGGCAATCCCCACATGGAAGAGGCGAGGAGCCTACTTCTGACACGTAATGGAGGAGTCCTGCTTCTTGATTTGGAGCATGTGCAGAGATTCTGGACATGGTTCTGAAGGTCTCCTAACCATGTGGTGAAGAGATAGACTGTTGATTGGCAGCTGAGCCGAAGCCAGAGTGAATGCAAAAGGCCAAAGAGAGACTCTGGCTCTTCCCCATTTCCAGTTAGACATCACATTATAAGCTTACAGGGAGGAAGGGACCTCAGGCTCTTACCTCCATGGGCAAGAGATGTGGCCTCTGAATACAAACCTCCAGCTTGGCTTGGTGGATTTTTGTCTTTCCTGCTTTTAGGGAATATTTTGTTACTGTTGTTGTAGTTGAATCGTGAGTGACTCTTTGTGTCCCCATTTGGGATTTTCTTGGCCAAGATACTGAAGTGGTTTGCCATTTCCTTCTTCAGCTCATTTTACAGATGAGAAAACTGAGGCAAACTGTGTTAAATGGCTTGCCCAGGGTCACATAACTAGTAAGTGTCTGAGGCCAGATTTGAGCTCATGAAGAGGAGTCTTCCTGATTCCAAGACCAGCATATCCACTGTGCCACCTAACTGCCCTTTTAGGGCACACAGAAGGCACTTAATAAAAGTTATTGGATGACTGAAGGAGTATCCGAGGCACCTTTGACCTTGTGAGCTTCAAAAAGTCAAAAAGGAGAGTGCTAAAAATCTGGGAGCTAGATTCCGTGCCAGGGTTTGCCAAAAACTGAGAAAGAAAAGAAAGCCGTGAGCAACCTGTTTGATCTAACAAATCCTGAGTCACTCAAGGGAAGCTACAGAGATTCATTCATCAGCTATGCTGAATTCTGAAGGGAACATGATGAGGAGAATGCTATCTAGAAACTGCATTAATTTTGAACCCATGTTCTCCAGAGATTGTGATGGGATAGGGGAGAGAGCCTCCCTAAGTGCTGAGGGAAAGTGTCTTTCTGTTTGAGGTTTGCAAAGCACCTTTACATGTGTTATCTCATTTGATCCAGTTCATGATCAATGATTGTTCTTTCTATAACTTTTTTTTTTTTTTTTTAGCAAATTTTGCTTTGTAAAAGTTGATTGATATTATATTAATTGGGTAAATTAAACTGAGGCATTAATCACTGGCAGTTAACACTAGGGAACATAAACCAGAAAGGGGAATTGAGTCAATTGCATTAGAAAATCACCCCCAAGTCTAGAGTCCTGAGGGGGAGATGCAGGCTGGATGAGGGATCTGGTTGATATTAGGTGTTGGGATAAGGTTTCCCTCAATTTATGAAGACCAGAAGGACACTGAGGTTCAGAGAAACTAAGTGATTTTTGCATCCTCACATAGCATGGGAAGCATCCAAGGTCTCCTTAACCCAAACCCAGCCTTCCAGCATCACACCGCGCTGCCTTCCTACAGCGAGCCATCCCTGAGTGCCTTGATCAGGGAACTGATATGGTAAAAGTGGTATTTTAGGAATATTGTCTCAGAAAGCATGTATGGGGTAGAATGATGGGGGCATGAAAAGGTGGTGCCAAGTGTGATGAAAAGATCATCACTTCCACATGCAAATTTTCTGTCTTTAGGTCAGAAGACCTGTGCTGCAATTTATGTCACCCCTTCTCTAATCTGTCTTTCACACAGGAAATAAAATTTTATTCCTAAAGCACGGATCTGATCCTGTTCAGTAAATACCTATTACTTCTAGGATCAAAAACAAACTCTTCTCTTAGGCAATTAAAGTCTTTTAGTTCCATCCTGTTTTTCTAGTCTTATTATTCAATATTCTGCTTCACACACTCTTTGGGGCAGTCAGTTCTTGCTGTTCCTCACATGCAGTGTTCCATTTCCTCGTCATTTTTATTATTCCTCTTATTTACATAGGTAAATTACAAACATAGCCTCACATCTCATCAATAGCTGTTATCTCCAATGTGGGGCCTCTGGAGTGATCGCAAGGTGTGGGTGATCTACCAGTTAAAGGTTGGGGAGATGGATCGTATCCCACTCTTTCCCACCATAGCTAGTTGTGTGCTTTTCTCAAACAGTTATACCATGCTTTCAGCAGTCCTGCTCTACCCTCAACCAGAGCTGGCTGTCCATGGCTATACCAGGCATGGCCCCTCAAGGCAGGAAGGATATAACCTAAACTCAAACCAGGCACTAGGAGCAGCCACATAAGCAAGTTTACACCTTAACCACTTCACTGCCAGTATTCTCACATCCTCTTCACAGATCACCATAGTGTAGCACCAATGCAATATTTACAGCACCAACAGTCATGATAAAACATAACTGCATAGTGCTTGATAGGAAAATATAACAGAGTCTCCATATAGAAGACAGAAGCAAAACATTGATTCAGATACCAGAAAACTAAATCCCAACACCAGGAAACCAAATCTATCATAGTAACATAGAAGTTAATGTACCACAACATAGCAGAGAGCCACACCATCCTTTAGTCTTCCCACAAACCAACACAATCCTAGCTGAGACAGCAGGTAGCAAAAAACCAACTTTTACTCGCCAGCCTGTCTGTCTCCATTGGAAGCCTGCTCTCCTCCCAACTGTCTAGTCTACTTCTGACTCCCAGTTTCCTGTGGGTTCTACTCTACCCTTCAGCAAACTCCCCCCACCACAGGCTTCATGTGATTACATTCAGCCTATTAGGGGGCAGAGTTTATTTTCAAAGCAAGAAAGGTCTTCAAATTCCCTTACCTTTACACATAGCAGTAGGCAGTGAATAACCCACCAGCAGCACGTTACATTTTTTGTTGGGAAAGCTGTAACATGAGATGATAAAAAAATTATGAGTTTCTATTATACATCTTTCTTCCTAAACCTATCCCTCTTCTAAACTATCCTAATTCCTTAGGAGTTATCATTATCTTCCCCTGATCATCACCCTCTCCCTTTTTCTTAAGTCCTAATTTAATGTAAACCAGTCTCTTCAAAGACATGGGTAATTTCTTAATTGCCAAAGCTAATGGCTTTTTTTTTCATCCCTCCTCCGTTTTTACCTCTGTGAAAACCCCCTCACCCTTTCTCCATAGAATGGGCTGATTTAAGAACAATTTGTTCCAAGGACCATGAAACTGGCTGAAGGAGGTGCTGTGGAGCACTTAGAGGTCAGATATCTGCATCCAGGGCTACCACCAGTCATTCTGACTTTTGTCTCACCACTGGACTGTTATGACTCTGGAAGAAAGAGTAAGGCAGGTGACTTTGTGCAACTGTGTCTCACTTAAATCCAATTCATGGGCAAGTCAAGACATCACCTGTGATGTCATTGTCCCTCTCCTAAATAAGGGATAAACAAAACAAAAAACAAAGAATATCTTATTCCCCCTCTTTGGTTCTACATATTCACTCTCTCCTAGAGGTATGTTTGGCTGTTGCTTCTCTCTTGCATCTCTTGTCCCACCCATCTGATCACCCTTCTCAGATTCTTCTGTTAGACTATCATTTATATCACAGCCCCTAACTATGGGTATACCTAGGTGTTTTGTTCTGGGCCATGGGAGAAGCAGTATCTTTTTTTATACAGCCTCAGTTAGTTTTCTTTTAATGAATTAGGAAGGTCACTCTCAGGATCATGATTGGTGAATTAGGAACCCAAGGAACCTTAAGTATAAAAGGCTTAAGATTATGGGAAATTGGTGTCAGTAGGTTTGCAGATTCCCTTCTACTTTTCAGGCATACCTTTTTAGCCTGGTGTGGCCACTTGCCATAGTGAAAGCAAAGATGGAGGACAGATAGGTTGTCATTTTATCTGAATTATATCTCTCTTTTTTAAACTTAGGAACTGTAGTCTTTTTATACTTTGTTTTCAGTAAAGTCATTTCTATTTTATTTTATGGTTCATTAGAGTCTCATTGGTCATGAGCCTTAATCACTGGACTACCCTGAGTTAGACTTGTCCCAGAATATTTGTCATGGTTGACAGGAATTGTTTGCAATGACCTCATAGTTAAATTCATTGTTAAAAGAAAAGAAGGGTGATGTGGAATAAATGGAGCTTTGGTTGGTCTGGACAGGACCCTGGCATACTGTGGATATAGCTAAGGCTTTATAGTCCTGAGAGGCAGAGCTGAGCTGGAGAAGTGATAGGAATCAATGTAGGAGCAATGTTCCTGTCCACAAAACTCCTAATAGATCTAGAAAATGAACTAGACCAAATTCTGATGGTGAAATCCAGAAAAAGTCTCAATGAGTCCTTTGTTCATGCCAGCCCAGAATAGGGAGACAATTAGGGAGGTCTTTGTGCACTGGATTTTTGGGTCAGACCTGAAGTACTCCAGTGCCCGGGGAGAGGCTATGCATCAGGGTAAGAGGAGATTCTCTCTGGGGCAAAAGCAGACCTAAGCTGGAGACTACAACAGGGCCAGGTGCCACCTGACAGCTTTTGTTGCTTACTAGCTAGTCATGGGTGGCAGATCTAGGGGAGAATGAGAAGGGGAGTTCCACCCCCTTCAGGGTAGGGAGGCTTTAGGCTATGTACAGAGAAAAAAGGAAGTTCAGAAGCCAGCAGCAGCTGGGGCAATGACCTCAGGCACAATGTAGGGTCTCACTTGCAGATCTAGCCCACAGAACTTGACTGAAGGGGAACCTACAATTCTGCTGCTCTGAGTTAAGGGGTATAGTTCAGCAGTAGTCAACTATTGCTCAGATCCAGACTCAGATTAAGAACCCACAGAGCGCAGACAAGGGGGAGACAGCAATCAGTCTGTGAATCCATATGTTGGGATGGGACAGGGAGAAGATGGTTCTTGGCTGATTGAAACAAAATGTATTTTTTAAAAAAGAAAACTCTTTAAATTGATAAATGGTCAAAGGATATCAACCGGTAGTTTTCCAAGGAAGAAATCAAAACAATTTATAATCACATAGAAATGTTCTAAATCATTATGATTAGAGAAATACAAATTTAAACAACCTTGAAATATCATTTTACACCTACCAGATTAGCTAAAATGATAGAAGAAAGTGACAAGTGCTGGAGGGGATGTAGAAAAATTGGGACACTAATTCTCTGCTGGTGGAATTGTGAAATGGTCCAACCATTTTGAAGAACAATCTGGAATTACGCTCAAAGAGTTATGAAACCCTTTGATCTAGCAATTAGGTCTATTTCCAAAGATGACTTAGGGTAAAAGGAAAAGAACAAATATCTTCTAAAATGTTTATAGCAGCTCTCTTTGTGGTGGCAAAGAACTGGAAATTATAGGGATGCCCATCAATTGGGGAATGGCTGAATAAGGTGTGGCATATGGTTGTGATAGAATACTACTGTGCTGTAAGAAATGAGCTCAAATGATCTTAGAAAGGCATGGAAAGACTTGTGTGAAATAATGAAGAGTGAAATGAGCAGAACCAAGAGAACATTGTATATGGTAACAGCAATATTGTTTTAAGAAGGACTTTGAGTGAATAAGCTATTTTTTCTATTATAAATACCCAAATTAGCTATAAAGGACATATGAAGAAGATAGTATGTGTATCCAGAGAAAGACCTGATAAATAGAAGTATGTATAAAATAATTTTACACATTTATACCTATTTGTGTCCAATGGTAGCCATCTCTAGGGTAAGGGTAGGAGGAGGGAAGAAAAAAAGAAAAACATTTACATGATAGTTTTGGCACATTAGAAAGGGAATAGCAGGTTGTGCATAGTAGATTTGCAGTTTCATTGATCCGTTGTCTTTTTTTATTGTACTTTTATGGAAATACATGTTTTATTCTATAAGTTAAACATTAAAAAAGAAAAAAAGAGGAAACTTGGGAACTCTGATCAACGCAATGACCAACCACAAATCCTGGGCATTAAACATGCAGCTTACCTCCTGAGAGACAGTGATGAACTCAGAGCATAGACTAAGACATTGTTTTTAGACATAGCCAATGAGAATTTTTGTTGTGCTAGGCTAACATACTTGTAACGGAGTTTTTCATCTTGCTTTCTCAATGTGGGAGAGAAGAGGGAAGTGGGAGGGAGAGAAAACTGTTCTTTGGTAATAAAATACATTTTTTAAATAAAAGGTTATATAGTTCTTATATAGTCTTGTTAAGGCTCTATATTCCTCTCAATAGTATAAGAAAGGGGCTTCCACTGATCCCCAAGGGTGTGATAGATGCTTAAGGAGCTTCCCAGAAAAAGCAAAACCAAATATTCCTTGGTTCTTATTGATGGTTTTAGAAAACCTGAATCACTATGATAAGGAAAATAATGATAAATTGTGCTTGTACGTTTGGTAGTTAGAGGTAGAGGTGATATTTAAGGACTATGTCTTGAAGGGAAAGGAGTACCTTATGCATACAGTAATTACACAAGTGAAAAAGGCAATGCCAATGAGGGTGGGAACTGATAGACTGAAGACTGAAAGCATGAACTCTGACCCAGAATTTTTGCTGGAGAATGTGTTAAACTCTGTGAAGATGTATAAGTATTATACAACATAAATTTATGACTATGTTATATATTTATAATTATATAGTTTATATATTTATAATTATATATATCTATATGAAGATTCTATAATATATACAGATACACATCTCTGTATATATTATATGGAGAGGTCTGTATAGATATATATGATTTTATTTTATTTTTTTCTTTTAGACATGGCCAATGCAGAAATCTGTTTTCTTTGACTTTACATATTTGTTAATAGGGTTTTTCTCCTTTTTATTCTCAATTTGGGGTTAGGGAGAGTGTGTAGATTTTTGTTCATTGAAAAAAATAAAATTTAATTAAAAAAAAGAAATATACCCCCAAAGGTTCTGAATCAGGATTTACTCTCAAGTCTTTGTGATTCCAAGTTTAGTAATCTAACCACTACATTAGTGTTACTGGGCAGGATAAGACCCAGGTGACAAAGGCCTAGACTGGATAATGGCTTATATAAGAGACAAGCAGTGGAACATCAACCCTACTATTCATCCTCATCATCGCCATCGTCATCATCATGGCTAGCATTTAAAAGCACTTTATGTATATAATGTTATTTTGTCTTCAACTTCCTCCCAAAAAAAGCCTCAACAAAACCAAATCTGTAAAGTAGTTCCTATAAGAGAAGTTAATTGGTAAGAGCCCAGATAATTCTGAATATAGTTTATAACTCCATAGTCTAAAAAGACAGCTCAAAAGCTTTTGGAATCTTTGAGTTCTAGAGAATTAACTTTCCCCATCAAGGCATTTGGATGGTCTTCATGTTACTTGCAAGTCTGTCACTTTCAAGTGGGGCTCTTCTCTTGGCAATATTATTGATTAAATCAAGGCTGTTGACTTTATACCTAACAGAAAAGGGAGGAGGGATCATTAGTTTTTACCTTGTAAGGTGAGTCACTGGGTTTGTACCAGTGGGCTCTGACTTGAGCCATTGAAAATAGAGTAAAACCTGCATGGAGGGATCAACAATTGAAAAGACAGCAAGTACTCAGCAAGGTATTGAAAAGGTGATGCTGATGGAACTGTGCTAAGAAATTAGCATCAGAGAAGTCCGTAGAAAAGGTTTTAGTTGCTCACTCCTGATTGGCTAGATAAAGGCTGAAGCTCGTTGGCAGACAACTTCATTGCCCTTTGGTACCATATTTAGCTTGACAGACAAGAAGTCTCTTGGAGGTACCAGTTGCTCTCTGCTCCTCTCTCTGGTGTAACAGGAAAAAGCAGAAAATGGAAAGAAAAGATTGTAGCTGATTTGCTCTTTGATTAGGTGAACAACAGCTGATTGGACAATTTAGAATGCTGGTGACTTGAAGAGCTGGCTGGGCTTGTCTACCTTGTCCAGAGGGAGCCAAAGTGAGAAGCTTGGCAGTTCTCTGGTGAAAGAAAATGCTAGTCACTACACTAGCATAAAACTTTCTCAGTACCCTTTTAATGTCAGCTGTGAGTTCAAGGAACTTGTCACTATAGCTCTCAATAGTAGAAAAAAAGAGGATTTTCTCAGCAGGAGAAGGTTGAAGAGGAGAAGGTAAGGAATTCCCAAAGAAGCACAGAGGACAGGGATCCATTCAATGTCCTTGGAGGTTTTCCTCTAACTTTCTTGAGAGCTAGATTGAATGCAACAAAATGTCTTGCCTGATTCCATATGTCCTTCCAGAGCAAACTGAGTTTTATTTACTAACTTTGCCTACAAGATTTTTGAAGTTGAAGATTCAGACATACTCTTGGACTGTTGTTGAACGATCCCAAATCTCATCCGCCAAGTGATTTCTAGAAGCAGGAACGTGAACCAAGGCAATCAAGACCATCTGGCCAGCAGGTAGGAAGCCAGGGTCTTGTTTATTACAGCTGTGTGCTGCTCAGAATTTTCATCCTAAACTCACAACCTTGGAAAAAGACCTTTCTACAAGACATGACATTGTATTTCTATTTTTCTGCTGATATCTGTGTTTTTGTCTCTATGGGGAGTTATTCATCAGTTACCATAGTTGTCTGGGTTGGATATATGCCTACTGGTACATATGCATCATTGTTATATGGATTCTTAGATAATTTTCTAAAAGTTAACAAAGTCAGCTTTAAAATTATCCATGGAAAGGGGACAACTCTTTTTAATCCAATGGCAAGCAGTTTGTTGAATGTATGGAATTCTAAAGAAAAGGAAGGGATTCTGAAGACAGAAGGAAAAGGCTTAGATTGAAGAAGTACAAAGGAAGGGGGAACTAAAAAGAGATTTGTAAAAATCAAATGCCAACAAAATAGCAATTATTTTCTAATTCTGTGTTTTCACCAGTGTGGATACTACCTCTACCAACAAGAACTGCAGCTCCTTTATACCTGAATTGATGGGTTTTGAGAGTTTCTCTGGTGGAAATATCCATCACCCTCTGGTCATTCTGATGATTCCTTTTGGAATATTAACTTCCTTCAAGGTTCAAGTCAAAGGACACCTCTTATAGAGATATTCACTGATTCCCTGAGTTGTGGGTGTTCCCCTTCTCCATCACATTAGTTTGTAATTGTGTTAGTATTTGTCTCTGTGTGGGAGATACAGACCCACATGTAACATAAATACATATAATGTAAATAGGAATTATGCATGTAAGTAATTACCAGTGATAGGTATGAGTGGGTGGGAGGAGTCCCTCACTGTAATGGTAATGGAAATTTGAAGATCTTCTCTGCCCCTTAATAAGATTAATGGAATTGAAGACCTTCCCTGCTTTGAAAATATACTCTGCCTATTGGCTGAATGTAATCACATGGAGCCTGTGGTGGGAAAAGTTTGCTGGAGGGTGGAGCAGAGCCCACAGGAAGTTGGGAGTCAGAGCAAGCTAGACTGGAGGGAGGAGAATTTGCTTCTGAGGGAGACAGGCTTGTCAATAAATATTGGTCTTGTATTGGTTTGTGGGAAGGCTAAAGGATGGTGTGGCCTTCTGTGCTGTTGTGGCTTGTTAACTTCTTTGCTACTATGATGGAATCGGCTTATTGGTTTGTGGATTTGGTTTTCTGGTGTCTGAACAAATGTTTTGCTTCTGTCTTCTATATGGAGAGTGTGTTATATTTTGTGATTGAGCACCATGCAGGTATATTTATAGTGATCATGGGCACTGTGAATATTGCATTGGTGCTACACTCACTCCGGGATTATTCTCATTCACCATTAAACTACTGTAAGGGGAAATAGGTGTGGGTAAGGGATGCTGGGTGAAAGAATCCAGATGTCTGCTGCTAAAGTATTCCAACAGGTCTCCAGGCTCAAATCTCTTTCCTCTTTTCCCCTTTTATCCTGAGTTTTGGCTTGCTAATAACACTGGGATAGTAGAATATAACTTGCTTCCTATTATTAATGATTCCCTGACTATTGCTTCTCCTGCTTATGCCCTCCAGCTGGCTAAGCAAAACTAAAGTGAGCTGACTCCTAGTTTGTGATGTTCCAGAAAAAAATCCTAACTTCAGTGACTCCCTGGGTGGGAGGAGGATAAATACATTTCCCACTTTTATCCAAAATAGCCTTCTTTGTAACCTCCATCATTATAAATAACCTCACACAAAAAATAAGGTTGTAAATGGGAAAAGCAATAATGAGAGAGAATGGACAGAACACACAAGGGGAAAGGGCTGATCTGCATTGTGCATTGGAGAGAAAGAGGAGCCAAAACAAAATGCTTTTGATAGCAAGCGGTTCAGTTTCCCCAGTTCAGCCTTGGACCTTTGTAGAGAGAGGAGCCAGTGATTTTAGAGGAATAGTTCAGTTAAAGGGGTAATATCTTCCCTAACTCTGAGGCAGAGGTGGAGTTCATTTCACCCCAAAATTGCTGCTACATTCTACCAGCATAGGCTAATAGAATCCTGAGCCAGCCCTACCCATCACCATGGTTTCTCCAATACAGGGCCAGATTCCAATACCAAGAAACACACATATTTACATACGATTATATGTATGTGTGTGTTTTTTGTATATATGTAAATAAAATTCTTTAGAGACTGTTTCACAGCCATACAATAACATCAATTGACTAGTAGTATTAAAAACCTGGATCTTTATTTCTAGGAGAAGTTTGGGGTCAATAGAGAAGTTTGACAAGTTCCTAAAGGTTAAAAATAAACATCATTCAGAGGGCAATGGAGAGTCACATGGTGGATGTGAGAACATCCAACATCTATGCAACATAGAACAAACAAGAAACTTTGAAGGAGAAAAAGTATAAAGGTTATCATCAGAAAACTATGATGGAAAAAGAAAATGGGACTGGTTGTGTGATGAGAGCAAGAGACAACCAGTGGACAGACAGCCTGTGATTTAGTAGTATCCTTAGGAAACTAGGAGAAAACAACAGTTAACAGACAACTTATAGTGAGCTTACAGAAAAAAATGGACGAGTCACAAGTATGGGAAGGAAGGAAGGGAGGGAGGAAGGAAAGAAGGAAAACAATCATTTTAATGTACCTACTATGTGACAGGAACTGTGTGAAGTACTTTAAAGATATTTTCTTCTTTGATACTCCAAACAACCCTGAGAGGTAGGTACCATTATAATGCTCATTTTACATTTGAAGAAACTGAGGCAAACAGACTTGGTGACTTGCCCAGGGTCACACAGCTACTAAGTGCCTTAGTCTAGATAGGAGCTCAGGTCTTTCTGACTCCTCACTCAGTTCTCTACCCACTTCATCACTTATCTGTCCAGATGGGTTTTGAATTACATTGTTGACAGGAACACGTATCCCAATGAGATCACAGATCCATTGGTATGTTTTAAGTATTTTTAAAAATTTACTTGTCTGTGTACTTGATATTTAGCTTCTAGCATAATAATAATGGTTAGTATTTATATGTCACTTCAAGGCTTAGAAAGATCATTACATATGTTAATTTTATTTGCTCCTCCCCACAGCCCTGTAAGGTTTTTTTTTTTACAGATGGAGAAATTCAAGGTCAAAGAGGTTAAGGGACTTGCCCAGGGTCACAGCTAGGGTTTGAAGCAGGAAGCTCTAACTATTGAGCTGTCTAGCAGCCTCCAGTAGAATGTAAGTTTCTTGAAATCAGCAGCTGTTTGGGGTTTTGTTTTTTGTATCTTTAGTGTGTAGTGCCATACTTATCAGGTACTTGGTAAATATTTACTGAGCTGAATTTATAAGCCACAGAAAGTGAAATTTTTTTATGGCAATTATGCAAAACACCAGAACAACATTCTGTAACTTTGTGTAATCACTAGGGACTGAGCAGCCATATTGGATAGAGAGAGGATTATGTGTGCGTGTGTGTGTATACACACACACGCACACATATGTGTATACATATACATGCATAGATATATACACATGTGTGTGGGATGTATTGTGCATGTGTGTATATATGGTGTGCATATACACACGTATGTGCGTGTATACATGTATGCACACACATACACACACCAGCATTAAAGAAAGCCTGCTGATTAAGAACCTTTTGATGGGGATTTCCTAACCCCCCTAAAAGAAATCTCAGGAGAGAACCAAGACAGTGACAGGAATAGGAACCAATTGGGCCAGTAAGAAAGTACCAACAACTATGAGTGTCAAAATTTCTCCCAACTGACTAAGTTGAAACTTCAAATGCCAGATTTCCATTTATGGTGTATTTATGTTTGTATGGGGACCATGAACTACATACAAGCTATTATCTGAGAATTAGGCGACTGACCTTCAAAAAGCTTACTTTATCCCTAAAATTATTCAAGGATTTTAAAAAATCAATTACTTGGATGAAGACAAAAACAAACAAAAAACATACACATATATGTGTATATATATGTGTGTGTGTGTGTGTCTTCATTCAGATTCTATGTGTATATGTATATATGTGTATATACATACACACACATAAATCTTTATCTTTCTACAGATACATTCATCTAAGTCATTGATAAAAAAAATATCTGTAAAAGAGATCCTCTTTCTCTCTGTCTCTCTCTATAGATGTAGATATAGACATATGAATTGGATGTAGATATTGATATAGATAAAAAAGGTGTATGGGGTGTTCAGATGAACTAGCACCTCTGGTGTGAGGGCTTGCCAAGATCTTTTCAGGGCTCTTTACCCACCTTTGGTGTCTACCTTCATCCAACTCTCACCTGTGACTCTAATAAGCTGTAGCACGTGCAGCAAACACACCTTGGGAAAACCTCTTCCATAGATGGGCTAAATCAGGTTGAGAGTAACTGGCAAACCTCAGACCTGTTGGTGAGTTAGGGGACTATCTGCCCCAAGCATGTAAAGACTTTCCCTGGCAGAATGAGAGGAAGAGAACAATTTGTTCCAAAGGTCATGAAGGCAGCTGAAGCAGGAGCTTTGGAACACTTAGAGTTTGATCAGACATTGAAGACACCAAGGTCATCCACTGCCTCCTGGGTCATTGCCAGTCATCTTGACTTTTTTTGAAGGAACTGATGACATTTGAACTGAATAAATGATTTGAGGGAAATATAATAGATGTCTTCAACTACCTAAAGAGTCGTCATATGGAAGAGGAGTCACAACTTGTTCTGTTTAGCTCCACAGGGTAGAACTACAAATATTGAGTCTATCACAAATTTGAAGTAAAGACAATTTTTCTCACATTATAGCTATGCAAAAGTGGAATGTACTCCTTGGAAGGTAGTGAGTTCTTCCTTACTAGATATCTTTAAGGAGAGCTGAGATGGCCATTTATTAGGTATATGGCAGAGAGAATTCTTTGTTTAGAGGTAGGTAGGTAACACCATAGTGCACAGAGTACCAGGCCTGGAAGACCCCTCTTGAGTTCAAATTTGACCTCAGACACTTACTGGTGATCCTAAGCAAGTCAAATTACCAAATGTTCAAATTACCAAACAATTATATTCATTTCACATGCTAGCAAAGTTATGCTTAAGATTCTGCAAGCTAGGCTTCAGCAATATGTAAATTGAGAATTACCATAAGTGCAGACTGGTTTTTGAAGAGGCAAGGGGACTAGAGACCAATTTGCCAATATTCGCTGGATTATGGAGAAATCAAGGGAGTTCCAGAAGACCAACAAACAAACATCTGCTTCTGCTTCACAGACTACACTAGATCACAACAAAAGGTGGCCACACCTCAAAGAGATGGGAGAACTAGATTGTCTTACTTGTCTCCTGAGGACCCTGTATGAGGGCTGAGGAGCAACAGTTAGAACTGACCATGGAACAATGGATGAGTTTAAGATTGGAAGCGGTATGACAAGGCAGTATTTTTGTATCAGTAATGATACCTGCAGCTGCTATGGAGGTGTAAGACCAATAACACCAGCATACAGTAGGGCTGCCAGCACAGGTTCTTTGATCTGCTTTTTTTTCCTTCTTTTGTTTGGAGTGGGGAAAGCAGGGCAATTGGGGTTAAGTGACTTGCCCATGGTCACACAACTGGTAAGTGTTAAGTGTCTGAGACGAGATTTGAACTCAGGGCTTCCTGACTCCAGGGCTGGGGCTCTGTGCCACCTAATCACCCTGATATGCTTTTCTAAAGGAAAGACAACTTCAAAGGGGTCAACAATCTTACTTTAATTAAACAATGCAGACAGATAAGTAGAGGGAATTGGGTATTCAAGAAAGAATCCAATAGACAGAGCTCCAACTGTCTAAACAAAGTAACAGGATACATAATCACCAGACCAGGAAGCACCAACATCTGAGTTCATAAAAGCCAGAGGGCCCCTTAACAATGGCTACCCAGAGTTTTGTCTGGTGAAATCACAAAGAAGCATTCTTCCCATGAGTGAGCTCCAAAGCAAAATACCAATCTCCCAGTATATATAGTTTTCAACTAATAGGCTCAGAACTATAAGGTATCACAACCCACTTGACTCACTGCCTAATTGGCTTGCTACCAAAAGGTGTGAAAGCCTTCCTGCATGCAAGCTTCCCTGTAAGCAAACTTCTCTCTAAGCAGCTCCTCCCCCAAGGCAATATAAATCTCTCTGAATATGTGTATGTGTGTTTGTTTGTAGACTCTATGTGATACATACATACATATATATGTGTGTGTATATATATATATATATGTATATATATATGTATATATATATATGTGTGTGTGTGTATATATATATATATATATATATATATACACACACACACATATAGACACACACACACATATAGACACACACACACATATATATCTGTAGGCTCTATGTGACTCAGGATGTGTCACAGCTTTGAACTAGGTCAGAACTCAAAGCAGCAAGACATCTGTGATTTAAGTACCTGTGTACCTTTTCTTTTTCTTTTTGGAGGGGGGAAAGCAGGGCAATTGGGGTTAAGTGACTTTCCCAAGGTCACATGGCTAGTAAGTGTGTCAAGTGTCTGAGGCCAGATTTGAACTCAGATCCTCCTGACTCCAGGACTGGTATTCTATTCACTGCACCGCCTAATCATCCCAATACCTGTGTACCTTTAGACTTGGGAATACAGCCCCTGCTCCAAGGAAAAAAGGGACATGTGTGATCACATAGGCTTATTAGTGAATGGGGAAGATCTTATATTCCATTAACCCTACAATATTGTCACCTTATTTATTTAACTTATATACAAAGTACATGATGTGAAATGCCAGACTGGATAAATGAAAAGTTAGAAAAAGGTTGCTGGAAGACAGATCAACAATCTCAGATTTGCAGATGATACCCCTCCAATGGCAGAAAGTGAAGAGGAACTAAAAAGCCTCTTGATGAGGGTGAAAGAGGACAGTGTAAAAGCTGCTTTGAAGCTTAATATAAAAAAATAACAAAACTAAGGTCTTGGCAGCTGGTTCCATCACTTCCTGACAAATAGAATAAGAAATAGAGCAGTGTCAGATTTTATATTCTTGGGCTCAAAGACCACTGCAAATTGCAACTGGAAATGAAAAGATCCTTGCTTCTTGGAAGAAAAGCTATGTCAGCAAACTAAAAAGTAGTGATACCACCTTACCAGCAGAGATCTGTATAGTCTAAGCTAAGCTTTTTCCAGTAGTAATGTATGTCTTTGAGTGTTGGACTATAAGGAAAGCTGAGTGCTGAAGATGATTTCAAATTGTGGTGCTGGAGAAGACTTTTGAGAGTCCCTTGGATAGCAAGGAGATCAAATCAGTCAATATTTAAAGAAATTAATTCAGATTCTTCTTTGGAAGGACAAACGCTGAAGCTTCAATACCTTGGCCACATAATGAGAAGACAGGACTCACTAGGAAAGATTGAAGGCAAAAGGAAAAGGTCATGGTAGAGGATAAGATGGATAAGTGTCATGGATGTAACAAACATGAACTTGGACAGACTCTGAGGGACAGTGGAGGGTTGAAGTGGTTGATGTGTTCTGGTCCATGGGGTCACAAAGAGTTGGGCATGACTGAATGGATGAACAATGAGAATAATAAGGTAGTGCAGTGAATAGAGTGGTGGGCCTGGGGTCAGGGAAGAACTGGGTTCAAAGCCAGTCTTCTACACTTCCTAGCTGTGTGACCCTGGGCAAGCTACTTGAGCTCTGTCTCAGTTTCCTCAACGTAAAATGAAGATAACAATAGCATCTACCTTCCAAGGCTGATATGAGGATATTTGTAAAGTACTTAGTAGAGTGTGTGGCATACAGTAAGTACTTCATAAATGCCTGCTCCCTTCCCTTGTTAGGTATCTGTCCAACTGTGACCTGGAACAATCTTTTGGCTCCTTTTTATGGTTGGTCTTAAGGTTAAAACTTGGAGGCCTTTGGCGTGATTTCAGGAGTTCCAGGTAAGCCCTTTTCAACCCTTATCCCCAACCAAAAATCTCCTGACTTTGCTCATGCCTGACTTTCACTATTAGCAATTCATTCTGTTGGCTTAGACTTTGCCCCACTGATAAAAGACAAAAACTCCTTTGAGATGTAAGATATTTAAGCCCTACCATAACATCTTCACAGAAGTGGTTTTGATGAGAGAAACTATGCTAGAGGATTAGCCCAAACTGGGATGGTAGAATACAGAGAGGAGAAGAGGGAAGACAAGTATCACGATTGCACTTTGAGTCAGCTCTAAACTCTCTACTCTTGTTGGACAAACATTTGAAAGGGAAAATGACAGTAGACGGGGTTTTTGTAAAAGTGCAGGTGACAGACTAAACAGAAATCCACAACGATTCAGTGACAGTAAAATGTCTTCACGTCTGTACATTGCAGTATCAATAACACTTTCTTTTCCAGAAACTAAAGCAGCATCCTTGATTAAAAAAGGGAAGAAAAATGGTAATAGATGCTGCTCAGTTGAAGTTATACCACAGGTTCCTGTGGAAGGACGATCAGTATTGGAATAGCATTGGAATGTGAGTCCAAAGGCCTGAGTTCCAGCGGGTGGGACCGAGAGGTGGGGGAGTGCTAGAGCACAGTGTTGTGGATACTGCTGAACTAAGCCATGTGTTGGGATTTTGGTGTCTTAACTGTTTCCCTTCATTACAAGTGAGGTTTTAATTTCTGAAATGGCAATAGGGAGGGCAAAGGGTATATCCAGGAATAACTGGGCTATTAAAAAAAAGGCATCAATAAACTTTTTTTTTAAGACCTAGGCTTGAGTTCTAGTTCTACCATTTGCTCCCTGTGTGGCCATAGGCAGGTCCCTTCATTTGCCATTGGGCTTTAGTTCGTTCATTTGTAAAAAGTGAGAGCATGGGACTCCCTTCCAGCACTAATTCTATGACCCACTTATTGAGAGTTGAAGACTAATAATAGCATTAATTCAAAATTAGGCAATTCGTAGAATCACCGAATTTGAGTTAGAAGCCATCTTGTCCAATCCATACACAAAAAAGAATCACCACTATGACATACCTTTTGTCATCTTCTACTTGAAGACCTGCTGGGCGCCCACCATGTCTCAAGACAGGCTCTCATTGCTAGGAAGTTTTTTCTGACTTTAAGCCTTAATTATTTCTTTGTAATTACTATCCATTGCCACCTAGCAATTGCTCCTGGTTCCACCCTCTGGAGCCAAAAAGACCAAGTTTAATCTCTCTTCCACAGGATAGCCCTTAAAATAATTGAAGACAGCTGTCGTTTCACACCCTGCCTACTCCCCCCTTCCCAATCAGATGTCTTTTCTCCAGGCTAAACATATTCAATTGCTTAAATGCCATAGATTCAAGGTTCATCATCATCCTGATTGTCCTCCTCTGGACCTCAGTTTCTCCCTCTGTAAAATGGGAGGGTTTGTGTAGAGGACCTCTAAGACCTCACCTAAGATCTAGATCTATGCTCCTGTCTGTGAACCTGATGGGTTTCCAGTTCTGAAACCAACTCCACAAAGGCAAGCCATGTAGATGCTGCTTCCTCTCAGTGCTACTGGGTTTGCTATAACCAAATTTCGGGTGTTTTGCCCAGTTATCAGACAAGTTTGTCAGCAGGATCGTGTACTCCGATAAAACACAAGGGATCCTTAATCTCAGCACTTGCAGCTGTTTACATTTCAACTTTACTCCTAATAAGGGTCTGACCTGCTAACTTCACTCCAACAGCTTTCAGAGCCTGTTACCATACATGGGCAGAGAAGTCTGCCTCGGGGAGAGAGAGAGTGAGAGAGAGCAATTGTTTGAAAACAGCAGTTATGTAAGCACAAACCTAGATGCAGAAGCAAAAGAACGTCCAGCTTGAAAGATCTCTACATTGGAAACTACGGGAAGGTAGCTAGCCAGCCTTACCTTATTAAAGTTAATCACGTACATAGTACTCAAGTTTTGTTGTTTTCCCCCCCCCAATTCAACGTGGTAGGCTCCCCTTCCTAGTCCTGTTTTCAGTGCTCTGGGAAACGTGCTCTCCCTAATGACAAAATGTTCAGACATTACAGAAGTAGCTGTCCTGTGCTCCTCACCACCAGCATAGTAAATGTTAGTCACTCCCATTTATTATTTGGCATTCAGTGATAAAGGCTGACACACAAGTAATTCCTAATTTACAAACAAGTTGTGTTCCAGAAATTCCCAAAAGCCAGACAGCTGTTGGAAAATCAGAACATGTTTTCCCATAGAAACAATGTCATACATGGTAGCTAGTTTTCTGGGTCAGCCCACAAAAACCTTTAAAAAAAAAAAGCCATAATGTAGCTCTAGTGCGATATTAATAGTATAACTTCAACTACACTTAACCATCATGTATAACATTGTTTCTATGGGGAAAGGCAATCAGATGTCGGCCTTGGAATGCCACGAGCACATCTTCCTTCAACCTTTTCCTAAATTGGAGGAATGCCTATATTTTTCTTTCTTTTTTTTTTTAAGTTCCTTATATTTTTCAATGCTCATTGAAATGGACAGACTTTTTCATTGTTGTTATTGTTCAGTAGTTTCAGTTGTGTCTAAGTCTTCGTGCCCCCAAATGTGGTTTTCTTGGCAAAGATACTGGAATGGTTTTCCATTTCTTCCTCAAGCTCATTTTCCACATGAGAAAACTGAGGCAAACAGGATTAAGTGACTTGCCATGGGTCACACAGTTAGTAAGTATCTGAGCTCACATTTGAATTCAGGTCTTTCTGACTTTTTACACTGTGCTGCCTAGCTGCCATGACTAGCCATATGTAATATTAGCCCTTGCTGAGATGACACAGGGAACTCCTGACTGGTCCTCAGTGAGAGTGATCTCATCCAAGATGACTGGCAACTGAGTATCACTTTGGACTTGTTTTCTCCCTTGAGACTCTTTTTTCTACCTTGGACATTCAGTGGTGAGTGGAAGGATTTTCTCTGCACTCTTCACCTTCCCCCACCATCCCTTAAGAGTAGCAACGGTAGTTTGAAACAGAAACATTTGACAACATGAACCTGAGACTGGATCTTGAGTCTCTGAATACTTTCTTCAGCCTTCTTTCCTCATAAGCAATGGTCAGTCACTACTGTTGCTGAGAAACAGCTATTCCCAGACTTTGTGGCTACCTTGTTCCTGAAGGAGTTGAGTTTAGAATTCAAGCCTCAGTTCCTTCTCCAGAACGAAGAGATTTCCATTACAGCAAGCTTCTCTGAGAAAAAGAGGCCCACTACTGGGCTCATCCTGCATCTCTGAAGAACTAAAAGAAAGCTATGACTTGATTGGACAGGAGATTTGCTAAACTACCAAGCTAAACTAAGCTGTGATCTGCTTGGGCAAAGCAGTTTTGAGCTGAATATGAAATATCTGTTTGGCAGTTCTACAAAAGGACTTCACCATCTAGGTAATATAATGAGTGTAATCAGTTATTTGAATTTTTTGTTTCCTGTATTTACTCATGCATATCTTGGAGTCCACTATGTCTTATGAAGTTTTGGGGATGGAAGAAATAAATAACTGTCCCATAACTGATTCCTTTTAATGCTAGTACCTTCCCTCTGAGATTATCTTCCATCTAACATACACACCCACACACCCACACACCCACACACCCACACACACACCCCGTGTGTATATGGTTACTTGTGTGTTATCTCCCCTATTAGAATGTGAACATCTTGAGAGCAGGGATTAATCTTGCCTTTTTTTTTTTTTTTTCCAATTTCCTGCCTTATAGCACAGTGCTTGGAGCATAGTAAGTGCTAAAGAAATGCTTATTGACTAACTGATTGACTAGTACCCATACATCAAGTACCTTGGAACTCTGTTATCCACAGCTGGAGACATGAGTCATACCCTAAGCTTGTTTTAGAAATTTCCCTGGAGTTACTAAAGGGTAGAAACAGAGTCAGAGAGAGAATCTGATCCCCTCCCTGGGGTCTGGTCCTCACAAGATGAACTATGTAAGCTGAGTCCACTACAGAGCCCCCTGGGCTTTAGAGTTCATGTAATTATGCAGAATTATCTGCAAAATCCCCTTACGTCTACCTCATGTAATTCCAATGCAGTCTCTTCTCTCCTAAAATGAACTTATTGGAGGAAAGATTATAAACGTGTATTAAAAGTCACCTCTAACATACCAAACACTTTCAGTTATGTTTATGCAAAGCAATTATGATATCCAGTAGCTTTATCCACCCAGCACAGTTTTATATCAGGTATCAGCATCTCTCTAAAGAAGAAGTCATCCTCTCTGATCTATTATGTAAAGAGTTGATTATGAAAAGTACATCTCCATTTGTTCAGTGTCTCTGAATTGCAAACAAAACAGGCTATTCCTGTTGCCATAGGCACATATTGGTTTCATCCACCACCCTCCAACATCTTGTAGGAAGCTTAAGTAAAATATACCATTTCAATTGACTTGAGAATGAAATCAAACTTTTTGAAAATGGAGAGTTAACTGAAATGAATTAAACTCAGTCAGGTGTGAGTCCCCAGAGTTTACATGACACAGTAAAGATGAAAGTAAATGCTTAGTTAGTGAGAAAAGATAAGAAACCACAGCTAGGCAAAAATACATTTGTCCAACAAGTAGCCTTGCCTATTGGCTTCCTGGTCAGAGATAAGTGTCATTTCCATGCCATTTATTGAACTATGAGATATAATGCTTTCTGAGTCCAGAACTGTGAAATGACCAACCCTCAACTAAATAAAATGTAATTCCTCTGTTAAGATAAGGTGGATTTTAAGGTGAATTTACACTTTCTCAAAGCAATATGGTACTTAACTTCTTAAAAGCCAGGGGTAGTTTCTAGGCTGGAGATATCCAGATGAGTACAACTGAAATTAAACAGTATTTTGCAGGCAGATTGCAATAAGATTCACATCAAAACTCCTCTAAAGAAAACCACCAGACTGAATTCTAATGGGGACAATCCAAGAAAAAGTCTTAGTGAGTGGCTTTTCTAGCCCAGTTTGGCATATTGAGACAGGTAGAGAAGTCCATGGACATGAGGAACAGGGTTCTGGTCAGGAACATGCCTCAGCAAAGCTTGAACCAGGGCAAGAGCAGGTCCTAGCCCTCTATAGGGATACTGTGACCTCATGTAGGATGCAGAAACATTTACCAGTGAGCAAGCTCAGATGCAAGCAGCAACTGTGTGACTCTGATAGAAGCAGAGCATAGTCTCAGTACTAGCTTCTAGCTCATTCTGAAACCTGCAGAGGGATAACCAGGGCAGAAATCTCAGACCGAAGATAAGCTTGAAAAACTGATAAATAGAAGAAAATATAAAGTATTTCATAAGCAAAAACCACTGATCTTTTAAACAAAGAAGAAAAAAAGAATAATTTGACTGCCTGAAAACCAAAACCAAAATAAAAGGGGGAAAGGGGACTAAACACCATATTTCAAGCAATCTTATAAGAATATTGCCTAGATCTTTTAGAATAAGAGGACAAAGTAGAAATAGAAAGAAGCCATCAGTCACTTCCTGAATGAAATCCTAAAATGAAAACTCCCAGCAACAGTACCTCCAAAACATAGAGCTTCCAGGTCAAAGAAAACATACTACAAATAGCCAGAAATTAGAGATTCAAGTGCCAAGGAGTCATAGTCAAGATCATACATGATTTAGCAGCCACCACTATGAAGAAGTGGAGAGCTTGGAATATGATATTTCAGAAGACAAAAATATAGGCTTGCAGCAAAGAATAACATAGATAAACTGCTTATTATCCTATAAGGAATAGAATGGATCTTTAATCAAATAGAGGACTTCTAAGCACTCCTGATGAAAAGACC
This sequence comes from Pseudochirops corinnae, assembly GCA_028646515.1. NCBI lineage: Eukaryota > Metazoa > Chordata > Mammalia > Diprotodontia > Pseudocheiridae > Pseudochirops > Pseudochirops corinnae. The sequence goes on from CM053592.1 coordinate 81,823,606, forward strand.
AGAGCTACACAGAAACTTTGAAGTTCAAGCATAGGTGCTAAGAGAAACCTAACAAGGTAAATAAGAATGAACAATCCTATGGGAATAAACAAAGATAAATGGCTTACATTCTAATATGGGGATATGGCATGTGTTCCCTGTGAACCCTATCATCATCTGAACTTTAATTAGAAGGCTCTCAAATGGTTCTATTATGTCTTGGTTATCATAAAAGAATAATGGAAATAGAGGGGAAGAGAATACACTAGAGGGGAAGGGAAAGGAAAGTTGGGAAAAGTATCTCACATAATCAGAGCATATATGTTGAAATCCATGCAAATAAGGAGGAAGGTGGACTCTCACCTAAACTAGTGAAAGCAGAGAATACTCACACAGAGACTGGACACAGAAATAGATTTCACTTAACTGGAAAAAAAATCAAAAGGGGAGAAAATAGAGGGGAAAATAGAGGTGGGGGAGACAAATTAAGGGAAGGATCAGTACTAGGCAAAACAAACTAAAGTTTACAAAAATATTTATAGCTCTTCTTGAAGTGGCAAAGAATGGGAATTTGAAGGGGTGCCCATGAACTGGGGAATGGATGAACAAGTTAAAGTATATAATGTATATAAAGTATATAAATGAGATAGAACATTTGTACTATTGTATGAAATAAAGTGCGAAGAATGAAGTGAACGGAACAAGGAGAACAGTTTCTACAATGACAATATACACTATTATAAAGACAAACAGCTTTGGAAGACTTAGGAATTCTGATCAACAGTTCCAGAGGACTAATAATGAGACATGCTATCCACCTCCTGATAATGACTGAAAGACTTATTGTACAGATTGAGAAATTTCTGTCTGTATGTCTTTCTGTCTCCCCACATTTTTTTTTCTTTCAGACAGGGACAATGGGGAAATTGGTTTTGCCTCACTATACATGTTTATAAGAGATGTTTTATTTTTCTTTCATTCTCATTTGGAGAGAGTAGAAGGAGCAGGGGTAGATTTTTGCTTATGAAAAAAGTAGTTAAAAAGGAAAGAAAGTAGTATTTTGAACATCTTAGGTAATTTCCTTAGATTTCAAAAACTTTTCCTGCTTATTTGAGAACCCATGCTAAATATGAATTCGATTTTTAAAAGTCCCCAAAGTCTAACCTCTTCTTCCATGCATTTATATCTACTTTATTTCCCTCAATTCAATCCAATTTCAATAAGTCATTATACATCTACTACGTGCCAATCACTAGTAGGAGCTAATAATACAAAGAAAGAGGGCATGCCCCCAAGGAACTTCTCTGGAAGAGGTGACGAGGTGATAGGATAAGGTGGATACACAATGTACACAGGTATGTAAATGTAAAATAGAAATATTGGTTTTATGTCTGTTGTTCTCTTTCATTTGTAAGCTTTTGGAGGGCAAGTTCCTTTCCTTTATTTTAGTTTCTGGATTAGTCACTTAATATTCCTACTTTGCAGATGTTGTCATTTAATTTAATTCCATGTCCATGTGCATTGAGATCTGCAGAAGAGCTCTACAAAGACCAAAGGCCCTTTGGGGAACTCCAAATCTCCAGGTCTTCAGACTCCAAATTAAAAGAATCACAGTAGATATTAATTCAGCACAATAGGAGAACCTTATCTTCTTGGAACTCATATAATGGGCAACGGACAAATGACTACTTCTAATATTCCCATTATTATAATATTGAAATGGATCTTCATGTACTTAAATAAATAGAAAATGCTAAAAGGAGAAAAGAAATAAAAAGGAACCAACTCCCAACCCCACTAATAATTTGCTTTATTTAAGTAAAATTATTTCCTTCTTCACATGAAATAAAAAACCATTTGTTAAATTCCTTTTTTGTACACAGCCCTGAATTTGGTGCTGGGCCACAAAGCCAAAAATTGAAAGAGCTTTTGACCTCAAGGAGTTTATATCTACTAGAAGCAATCTACCTGCATTTAAATAAGTATAATCAAAGGTAGTATGAGATAGGAGGAAAGGAAAGACATAAAGTGTCATAGAAAAATTTGAGGAGGGGGCAGAGCCAAGATGGTGGCATAGAAGCAGGAAAACTCTGTGGCTCCCCCCATAACCACCTCAAATACCTATAAAATATGACTGTAAACAAATTTTAGAACCCACAAAGTGACAGAGAGAAACAAATCTCCTGCTGAAGGCAGCCCGACAAGTGGACAGGAAGGGATCATTGCAGCACACTGGGAGCTGAGCCCAGCCCCACACGAGCCTGCAGTTTTAGCCCCAGGGTGGCCCTGACCAGCGCCTGCAGTGGACTTTGGGAGAGTGGATCACCAGGAACTGTGGCAGTTTCTAGAATTATCAACCCATAAATGCCAAAGAAAAAGTGAGATGTCAGTATAGAACTCTGTTGGAACTGGGGGGGGGGGGGAGGGGAGGACAGAGGAGCAGTTCTGGCCCTCTGCCCCTGGAACTAGAAGTGGCAGAGATGCGGCAGCCCTGCAGCCACCTCCACATGGCTGTTTCAGAGCTCCTGGCCTGTAGATAATAAGGGGGCCAAGTGACTATTCTGAGGATAATCACTCTTTCTTTAACCTGTCTGGATTTGGATCGTGGTCTTGAGTGGTGGTCTTGAGGTGTGTGACCAGTGAGCCAGAGTTTGTGGGGGCTGCAGAGATGGCACCCTCCTAACAGCTCTGGAAGCTGTGAAAACCCCAGAAATTTGGGACAAAGCTCTCCCTTCTGGAAGCAGAGTTCTACTGTGGCAAAGAGCTCAAAAGTCAAGTAATTGAGTGGCAACATGAGCAAACAAAGGAAGCAAAACAAGCACAGCTGTCCAACTGTAGATTCCTTTTTTGGGGACAAAAAGGATCAAAGCATGGAACGGGAGGAAGACAACACAGTCAGAATTCCTGCACCAAAAGCTTCCAAGAAAAATATGAATTGGTACAGGCCATGGAGGAGCTCAAGAAGAATTTTGAAAATCAAGTAAGAGAAGTGGAGGAAAAATTGGGAAGAAAAATGAGAATGATGCAAGAAAATCATGAAAAGAGAGTCAACAACCTGACTGAAGAAAATAACATC
>CM053592.1:81827160-81854526 GCA_028646515.1 Pseudochirops corinnae
ATCTGAGTATGTGTATATTTGAGTACATAGAGCACAGGATCAATTGAATAGGAAGGGACAATACTCTAAAAGGTGAAATTCTGAGGTGGGAGAGGATTAGAATGAGAAGAGACAGGGAGAGACAGAATGGGGTTAATCATCTCATATAGAAGAGGCAAGGGATAATTATTACAGTGGAGGGGAAGAACAGGAAGGCAAAAGAGAAAGGGTCAACCTTACTCTCATTGAGTTTAGCTTAGGGAAGGAATGACATAAATTCTAAACTGGGTATCTTGCCATACAGGAAAGTAGGGGGTATGGGGATGAGATGGGGGATGACAGAGGGGAGGGCAGGGTGGGGGGGAGGGTTTCTGGAAGTGCACACTTCTGTAAAGAGACAGGGACATGGTATAGCATAGAACAAGGTGGGGGGCGGGATAGGAAGGAGGGACATATAATCAGTCTCTCACAATATGCTCACTGTGGAGAGGTTCTGCGTAATTACACATGTATAGCCTGTATTTAATTGCTTGTCCTTCCAGTGGGGGTGGGCAACAAGGGAGGAAGGGAAAAAATCCAGAATTTAAAGTTCTATAATCAAATGTTAAAAACTTATATGTATATATATATATATATATATATGCATATATATATAAAACTATTATTGTTATTATTATTAACTACATCCAACTGGGAATTAAGATACACAGACACTGTGGTAGGGAGATCCATCCCACCCTAACAGAAAGTCAGAGGGGTGAGGGAGAGGACATAGGAGAGAGCAGATTGGGGGAGGGGTTATACAGTGGGATGGTTGTTTTGGGGTGGTGGGTAGAGGAAAGGTGGGGAGAAAATTTGTAACTCAAAATCTCATGGAAATGAATGATGTAAACAAGAAAATAAATAAATTTATCTATTTTTTTAAAAAAATGAATCACTTTACCTTGGAGTTACACCCTCATATGGGTCCTTCTCTCCCTAGCTGAATATAAATCTCAGAAGTTGCATTCAGTGGGAAAAATGCTTTTATTCTAGCAGAAGACCTAACCATGTACTTGATAATGGCTGACCATGGAGCCTCAGTCTCTTAATTTGTTCAATAAGGACAAGTTCTAAAATTCTGTAATGCCATGACACTAACCAGCTATGTGAACAGAGATTATTATATTTATATACATATATGCACCAATTTCCTCATCTATGAAATAAGTAACTTGAATGACAAAATGTAACAGGAAGAGATAGGAAAAAAAATTTCATTCAAAATAAATACCTAATATACAAAATATTTAGAAGTCCACTTACCAAAACACACACAGAGCAACTTTATCAATACAACTATAAATATTGTTTACAAAATAAAGACAGACCTCTTCTCTTCATTTCTCACCAACATGCCCCCCAAGCAACGTACCTCTCCTCCTACTCTTCCAGCTTCCTTTTCAGCGTTATCTTTTCCCATTAGAATATAACCTGCTTTAAGACCATCTTTCTTTTTGCTTCTCTGTCTTACCTGCTTATAGTACATCCAGTGCCTGGCACAAAGGAAGCATTTAATAAATGCTTGTTGATTTACCTATAGTGGAAAGATATTAATTTCTAATGGTTGGGTCATGATAACATAAGACAAATTAGAATGCTACATAATTAATTTACTTATCTGGTGCCATGTCAATCAAACTATCTGGTGCCATGTCAATCAAACTCTCAAGGATTACTTTTAGAGAGCTAGAAAAAATAAGAATTCATCTCAGATAATCAGAAAGGATGAAAAAAAGCAAGAAGAAAGGGAACCTTGTACTATTAGATCTTAAACTGTACTGTGACTTGGTACTGGTTAAAAATAGAGAATCAAGAGAATCCATAATTACAAGTTAGAACAAATCAATTGTAGTAGTATAGTGTCTGATTGACCCAAAGACCCCAAATAATAGAGTATTCACTATTCAACCAAAATTGTTGAGAAAATCAGTCTGGCAGAAATTAGGTTTGGACAAAGATCTCTCATAATAGCAAGATAGATATGTGTTTTGTTGTTGTTTGATCATTTCAATTGTGTCTGATTGTTTGTGACCCCATTTTGGGGTTTTCTTGGCAGAGATACTGGAGTGGTCTCCATTTCCTTTTCCATCTCATTTTACAGATGAGGAAACTGAGGCAAACAGGGTGAAGTGACTTACCCAGGGTCACACAGTTAGTAAGTGTCTTAGGCCAGAATTAAACTCATGAAGATGAGACTTCCTGATTCCAAGTCCAGTGTTCTATCCACTGTACCACCTAACTAGCAATATATATGAATAAATATATCCATATAAAACATATATAAATATATGTTATATATATTATGTGTACACAAATATGCAAATATGTGTTTTATATATATACGTCATGTGAGAATGATAGAAGAAATAAAGAAATCAAAACAATTTAGTCATATGAAAAAATTATCTAAATCATTATTGATTAGAGAAATGCAAATGAAAACAATCTTGAGATATCATTTTATACCTACCATGTTGGCTAAAATGATTGAAGGGGGAAATGACAAATGCTGGAGGAGATATGGAAGAATTGGGACGCTAATTCATTGCTGGTAGAATTGTGAACAGATCCAACCATTTTATAGAACGATCTGGAATAGGCCCAAAGAGTTATTAAATTACTTATATACCCTTTGACCCAGCAATACCACTACCTGGTCTGTTTCCAAAGATGATTAGAGAAAAAGGAAAAGAACCTCCATGTTCTAAAATGTTTACAGCAGCTCTCTTTGTGGAGGTAAAGAACTGGAAAATGCAGGGATGGCCATAAACTGGGGAATGGCTGAACGAGTTGTGGCATATGGTTATGATGGAATACTATTGTGCTATAAGAAATGGTGAGCTCAATGATCTTAGGAAAACATGGAAAGAGTTGCATGAAATAATGAAGAGTGAAATGAGCAGAACCAAGAGAACCTTATATACAGAAACAGCAATATTGTTTTAGGAACGACTTTGAGTGAATAAGTTATTTTGACTATTATAAGTACTCAAATTAACTATAAAGGACAGATGAGGAAAGATGCTATCTGCATCGAGAGAAAGAACTGATAAATAGAAGTATGTATAGAATCATTCTACATATATATACCTATTTTGTCTAATATGTATAATGACATTTTGTGTAATGGCAGCCATCTGTATGGTGAGAAGGGTACAGAAGAAAAAAAGGAAAAAAAAGAACTATAGATGATAGTTTTGTTGTATATTTGAAAGGAATAGTAAGTTATGCTTGGTAGATTTGCAGTTTCACGTACAATCATCCTTTTTTTAATTGTACTATGTTGTGGAAATGCTTGTTTCATTCCATAAATTAAAAATAAATTTTTATTTTTAAAAATTTTTTTAATTTTAATTTTTTGCTTTTTGGAGGGCAATTGGAGATGAGTGACTTGCCCAAAGTCACACAGCTTGTAAGTGTGTCAAGTGTCTGAGGTCAGATTTGAACTCAGGTCCTCCTGACTCCAGGGCTGGTGTTCTATTCATTGCGCCATCTAGCTGTCCCAAAAATAAATTTTTAAAAAAATATTTAAAAATTGATAGCTATTCCAAATAGGTAAATCATCAAAAGACAGCAAAAATCAATTTTCAAAGGAAGGAACCTAAGCAATCAACCACTATATGGAAAAATGCTCCAAACCACTAATAGAGAAATGCAAAACAAAACAACTCTAAGGTTCTACCTCAAACCTATAGCAGATTGGCAAAGATGACAAACAAGGAAAAATGAGAATTGTTGGAGAGACAGGGGAACATAGGTGCATAGGAGGTAGTGCCATGAACTAGTCCAGTTATTTTGCAGAGACCTTTAGAAGTGTACCTCAAAAGTCGCCAAACTGCATGTTCTCTGACCCAGCAATATCATTTCTAGATCTATATTCCAAAGAGATTTTTTTAATGACTCATATATACAAAAATATTCCTAGCAGTACTTTTTGTTGTGATAAAGAACTGTGGACAAAGGAGGTGTCTATTAATTGGGAAAACCTGAATAAATTATCGTATGTGAATATATCATATATTCTATAAGAAATGACAAAACTGACTGTTTTAGAGAGTCTGGGAAGACTCATATAAACTAGAGCAGAGGGAGGTGAACAGAACCAGTAGAATAATTTATACAACTACAATAGTGAAAAGAAAAAATGACTTTGAAAGGAGGAACTTAGAAATGATCATCTCTAAGAGTCCTTTTTAGTTCTAATAGTCTGAGATTCCATGACGGCTGAGACCATATCCTTCTCTGTAGGCACACTTAAGAGTGCCTTGTTGTGGGGGTGGCTAGGTGGTACAGTGAATAGAGCACCAGCCCTGGAGTCAAGAGGACCTGAGTTGAAATCCAGCCTCAGATACTTAACACAAAACTAGCTGTGTGACCTTGGGCAAGTCACTTAAGCCCAATTACCCTTCAAAAAGCAAAAACAAGAAAAAGAAAAAGAAAAAAGGGGCTTGCTGGTGGAAGGTAAACAATTGTTATTCAATCGTTCAGTCGTGTCCAACTCTTCCTGATCCCATGGACCACTGCACGCCAATTCTGTCTGTGAGGTTTTCTTGGCAAAGATACTGGAGTGGTTTGTCATTTCCTTCTCTAGTAAGATAAGCAACAAAGATGTGTTAATAATTAGCTTATTCTCCACTTTGATTTCATAGTTATTCATACCTTAGGATTGGAAGGGCTGTCAGAAAGTAGACTGGAGCACAGTTCCTCAGATTCCAGAATCAGTGCTCTTTCTCCTCTCTCCCAAGAATGTAGACAACCACTGGAGCCTTACAAGGAGCCTGAAAAAAACGGTGCTGTCATGGGGAATGGCTGACCAAACTAATATATTGATGTAATGGAATATTACAGTACTACAAGAAATGATGAAGATGTAACATCCACAGAAACATGCAAATAGCTCTACTGAGGCAATATGGTGCAGTTGAAAGACCACTGTACTTGAGTCACAGGACCTGGGTTAGATACTAGTTCTGCCACTTATTTATCACTTGTGTCATCTTGGCAAGTCACGCCACCAGTCTAGACCTCAGGTCCTCATGTATGAAATAAATGGATCAGACTAGGTGAATTCTAAGGTCCCTCCCTTCCACTTCAAGATCTAGGATCCTATGAACTGATATCACAGTGAAGGGAATAGAACCAGGAAAATAATTTATATAATGACCACTGTAGTGTAAATGGAAATAACATTAAAGAGAGACTAAATGCTCTGTAATTATAAGGACCAATGCTGGCTCTGGGAAAGAGATGAAGAAAAGCAACTCCTTGTTTTGTTAGAGCTGGAGGATAGGACTGTGGGTACAGAATGGTGCAACACCATCAGACCCCCATGTTGCTGTGTGGGTTGGCTTTTTATAACTTTTTATTTATTATAAAAGAGGATTCTTATAGGCAAGGGAGAAGGCATAACTGGAAAGAACTGCAAAAACAAAAGACATCAGAACTTGTTTAAAAGGTTTTTTAAATTGGTACTGGTGACTTGGTGCCAACTCACAAAGAGAAGCATAACTAACTGAGGACCCAGGGTTCAGTCATGACTACTATTGGCTTTCCTGTTTAGTTTCTTAAGGGGACTTGTACTTCCAACATCAACAAATTAATTCCTATTAAAAAAAAGAAGTGAAATTAATCTTAAACGGCAATGGTCAGGACTAGACCCTCTAGAGCAGCAGTTCTCAACCGGTGGTTTATGTTCAATTTGTAACAATGAAAATACATCCTGCATATCAGATATTTACATTATGATTCATAACAGTAGCAAAATTACAGTTATGAAGTAGCAACAAAAATAATTTTATGGTTGGAGGTCACCACAACATGAGGAACTGTATTAAGGAGTCGTGGCATTAGGAAGGTTGAGAACCACTGCTCTAGATACTTTCTTTTCAACATTTTAAAAAAGTCAAGTCCTCTGGCTGCCAGTTCACATTAACTATCAAAGCCAAACCAGGACTCTCTTGACTTGTGATGCCGAGTAGATTGAACCAGGTTAGCATCAGGTGACAAATATCTTATTGCATAGTTCAGGGTGATGAGTTATCACTTCCGGAGGACTCAATATTTTGAAAGAGCCATCTTAAAAAAACAATTTATTGGCTAATTTATTGGCTTTTACCAAGTCCTGTCTGCTCTCAAGGATATCAGTGTGGAATGAAATTACATTTCAAAGAAAGGGAATGGTTCCTGTTGGCATTTACAATCTCTTTCTTCATTTTCTTCTCTTGCAGTGACTTATATGGCATTTCCCTTCTAGCCTTGCTACTACACAAATGTCATTATGTTAAAGTTACATGTTCATGACTCATTTCCTGGCCAACAATCATGTATACCAGTAGCCTTGAGACTCAACTTTTATCTTTTACAGGTAGGATTTTTCTAAATTTAAGCTGGTTTACTGAAACCCAACCACAAACATGCAAGCTACATTCAAAAAAAGAGAGCACATTTTTCTCTTGACTTATTTATACAGATATAATAAAGAACACCTCTAAGGGAACTTATCTGACACTTGAAACCATGATCAATCCCGATACCGCTTTGAAAAAAAAATTGTTACAAATATGACTTTCATGTTACTGAACTAAATTTTTAGTGACTTACATCTTTTGAAGATACTTAGTCTGCATTCACACAGGCCTGCACAACATACAGCCCACAAGCCACTTATAGCGTACCAAAGGATTTCAGGCGGCCTGCAAAAAATGTAGTTTGTTAAAGTAACAAGCGTTTTGTCTGTGCCCCGCTTAACCTGCCTTCCACTAGTCACTACTGTGCCCCTAATGTAACTTGGTGGGTGGGTTGCCACTGTGTCCTAGCTCTTGTTTGTCATGTGACCTGTGGCAACCAACCACTGTCAGTCTGTCTCTAGTCTGAGAGAAGCAAGAGTTGTCTCTTTTTGCTGTGTTTTAGGTCATCAGGAGAGTTGAACAGGGACAAGGTGAGTGCAGCCATGCGCCAATGCAGCTGACACCTGCTATGCGCTGAGCGGCAACAACACTGCGCGGCCTGCGCTGCCGCCCTCCCCGCTACCTGAGCGTCTGGCGCTCTCTCCAACCTCAGACACTCAGTTGAGTTTTTCTTTGTATGTGAGCAGTTGCTGTGGAGATCTTTTGGTTACAACATTAAAGTTTTTGTAAAATGGGTGATAAAAAGAAAGGGAAGATCAAATCAGAACATAGAATATTTAATCGAGAAGGGACAAATAGATACTTGTTTATTCACGTGAGACAAACTATTGTGCCTTGTTAGCTGTTCTGAAGGAATACAATCTTCACTACAATTTGAATCAAAAGATCCTGACTTAAGCAAACTGGACATCAATGAAAAATAAATTAAAGTTTCCAAATTGTTGAAAAACTTCACTGGGGAACAATGGTTTTTCAAGAAAGTGAACTCAGAAAAGGAGGCAGCTACTAAGGTTAATTTACAGATTCCTAAAGAAATTGCTGCTGGGAAGTCTTTTACGGAAGGTGACTTCATAAAGAAGTGTTTACTGATTGCAATTTCTGAATTACATCTTGATAAAAAAAAGTGTTTTTGAGAAATAGTTTAATCTTAAGAGTTTAAGATTGCCTAGCCAATACTCCATATCACACTAATTATACCTTTGCTTGGAAAGTGAGCTGCTAAAAACCAATCTGCAGCCTGAAGAAGGTTAGCTGGTTTTAATGTTGGCCCCTACCTACCGACAAGTTGTGCAGGCCTTACCCTAGAACTTTCCTGACTCTCCAAACCATTCTGATAGGGTCCAGCATTTTGCATACTTATTCATTTCTTTTTCTGATCTTAAAGGAATAGAGATATAATGGCAGTTATTTCTGAGACACACCCAGATCTTTATCAATACTGTAAGCCAACTATAAGTCAAATGCAAAAAAGGGGAGAGGTTACCTTGCTTCTCCACCGAGAACATTCATTTTCTTTACCATGAACTAACAGCAGGGACTGTCTCCGATTTTCTCTTTGTATTTGCACCCAGTAAGCCCTTGATACATTTTCCCTTTCAATCATCTTATCCTACCCTAGTGAGTGGATCTGAACATGAAAAATTTTTGGACAAGCAAGGATATTAACCACTGGTTTGGAAATTCTTTTTAAAAAAAATAAAAGGATAGATTTCATTTGCTTATAATAATTGAAAGCAAGGGAACGGAGGCTATTCAATCAGTATTTTCAAAGTGTCTACTATGTATGAGGTACTGTGCTATGCAGGTTCTAAAAAAAGACCTGGTCCCTCACCTCATTGACTTTAACTCTAGCAGACATCACCTTTAAAAGGACTTTTTGACTCTAAAAAGAGCCCTAGGAAGTTGGGTCAGTTTTTGAGTAGATGAAAGGCTAGAATTTGGTTGAGAATCTCTATGCTGACTGACTTCAAGCATAACTAAAGTAGTGCCAAATCTCGAAGTTAAACAAGTCAGGGAATAAGAAGAAACAGGAGACTGAGGGTCCTTGGTCATTGTGACTGTGACCTATAGTAGACTACAGCTCCAATAAAAAGCCCTGAAAGATTGGGATGAAGTGTTATCCCCGATGTTGGCTCCAGTTAGCTCTTTAAACCTTCTCATTTCTACCTCTAGAATATATTTTTTTAAAAATTAAATTGGTTTATTTACATTTAGTTTACAACATTCGGTTCCACAGTCCCTTGACTCTCTCATCCCTGCCAATCGTGGTGGCATGCACTCAAATATAGGATCTACAAATATCTTCCCATTAATCATTAGTCAAGCTGTAAAGAAGGATTATAACTGATGGAATGATCAGTGGGAAAGAGGAAACAAAACAAGAAAAAAAAAAGCACATCAAGTAGTTTGCTTCAATCTGCATTCACTCTGCATCTCTTTCTCTGGATGTGAATATCTCTTTTTGATCATGAGTCTTTTGGAGTTGTCTTATAACCTTACATTGCTGTGAGGAGCCCAGTCTATTGAAGTTAGTTGTTACACACATGTTGTGTCTGTGATTGTGTACAAATTTCTCCTGGTTCTGCTTTTCTTGCTCAGCATCAGTTTGTATAAGCCTCTCCAGGTTATTATGAAGTCCATCTGCTCCTCATTTCTTATAGCACAATAGTATTCCATTACACCTATATACCACAACTTGTTCAGCCATTCCCCAATTGATGGGCATCTTCTTGATTTCCAATTCTTTGCCACCACAAAAAGAGCCGCTATAAATATTTTTGTACAAACGGGTCTTCCTCCCCCTTCTCTGATCTCTTTGGGATATAACCCTATAAGTGGTAATGCTGGGTTAAAGGGTATGCACTTATTTATAGCCCTTTGGGCATAGTTCCAGATTGCTCTCCAGAATGGCTAGATCAGTTTGCAACTCCACCAACAATGCATTAGTGTTCCGATTTTTCCACATCCTCTCCAGCATTTATCATTTTCCTGTTTTGTCATCTTAGCCAATCTGATTGATGAGATATGGTACCTCAGAGTTGTTTTGATTTGCATTTCTTGAATCACTAGTGATGTAGAACTTTTTTTCATATGCTTACAGATATCCTTAATTTCATCTTCTGAAAACTGCCTGTTCATATCCTTTGACCATTTATCAACTGGGGAGTGGTTTATATCCTTATAGATTTGACTCAATTCTTTTGTATATTTTAGAAATGAGGCCTTTATCAGAGACAATGGTTGTAAAAATTCTTTCCCAATTTTCTACTTCTCTCTTAATCTTAACATTGGCTTAATTTGTACAGAAGCTTTTCAATTTAATGTAATCAAAATTATCCATTTTGCATTTTATAATGCTCTCTAACTCTTGTTTCATCATGAAGTCTTCCCCTCTCCATAGATCTGACAGGTAAACTATCTAGGACATCTTTTTAATAATGTCTGGCTAAATAATGTTTTAGGTGCCATTAGTTTTAGAATTTAAAAGATTTGCAAAGGATATTATACACAACAGCTTCTTCCTTGAACAGGAAAGTTTCTTCTCTGGTAATAGGGTGGTCTAAAGAGGATGACTTGTCACACTGACCTGCACTGTGACAGGCTATTTATTCCTTTCCTACACTAAATTTCCTTTCCAATGAGAATCATTTCCCCAGGCAACATAAACTCTTACACAACAAGTGGTGATGGACCAATCCTCTCCTACCCATCTGCAGGAAGTGATTATGGAGCCTTGGGGCACTCTGCATGTACAAAGACCAAATTCACTAGCAAACATAATGAATGCCATTTGGGTCACTGCAGACATATGGAGTATTTCCTTCAAGCTGCCAAAGAGAAAATATCTGAATTTGACTACTTGAGGGAGGAAAAAAAATGGGAGGCGGTAAGGGATCTGTAAACAGCTGTCTATATTTTTAAAAAACTGTCATTTTAGATTGGCTAGCAAATACTCCAAATAATATCTTTCAAGTGGGAAAAAATTATATGTGGGGCGAGTTTCTTTTTAACTTATCCCTTTTGGGGGGTAGTTTTAAAAATCCTTGAATGACAATGTGCTGACAGAGGGGTGATTGAGTCAGAGTGCAGAATGACACCTATATTTTTTGAACATGGCTAATGCAAGAATTTGTTTTGTTTGACTATACACTTATTTTTTTTACAAATTTTAAAAAAATTGCTCAATTGTGGGGTGGAGTGAGGTGGAAGGGAGAAAACAAGCAAGTGTTTTGTTAATTGAAAAAAATTAATTTAATTTTAAAAGTCCCTGAATGTCATAACTAATAATGATATTCAAGTGTGCTTTAAGCCACATCATCACCTTTGAAGAGGCTTACAAATACTAGGATATGGTGAGAGTAGGTGAGGAAGGAGAGAGAAGGGAGTCACTTTTAAGTATTACAAATTCAGGATGGACTCACATCGCACCTCTGACATTTACTTGCTGGATAATCATGGGCAAGTCACATAACTTCTCTGAATAGCGATTTCCTCATCTATGAAATGAAGACCACAACATATGTAATACCTACCTCACTGGGTTGTTATGAAGCTCTAACTGTATAATAGATATAAAGCACTTTGTAAACTTTAAAGAAGTGAAAGTTATTATTACTCCTGCCATCTTTCCCTCCTATGTTATATTAACATAAAAATTGCATAAACCCAGGCAATGTAAGATTGCTTGGTCTTTGCAACAGGAAAATTAAAAATTTAAAGTTTAAAAAAGTTACTCTTGCTATTTTGGGAATTTCAACATAACTTTAAGTTGGACTCCACTGGATCTCTGTATTTCTTGTATGGGATTCAACAATATCATTTGGGTACCATATACAGATTTCTCAGAGTCTTCGGGTGACAGTGATGTTTTTTAGGGTCTAAAAATGAGACCGGGGAAATAACAAAGAAGCTAATTATGGTTTTAAAATGTTTTTTGAGGCCTCAAATGAATTATACCTATTTTAATTTTCTTTTGGACTAGACTTATGATGTCAGTAAATAGGGAATTCCCAGTGAGGAAAGTCTTTCTATCAATACAGAATGGTACCAATTTTACACCTTAGAAGGTTAGAGGCTGGCCTGAGGCATTGAAATATAGACTTGCCTAGAGTCACAGTCAATTAAAATGTTAGAAGGAAGATGAGCGCAGGTTTCCCAGATCCTAAGATCAGCTAATTCTTCATACACTTCATAGGATTATGGGTCTTTAGCTGAAAGGAACCTTGGGGGTCATCTAGTCCCTATCTTTCTATTATCTAATTTATTAATTTAATATATGAGGGAAAGTATAATTATATTATCATAATCTATTAGAACAATGTATTGAAACATTCAATAACTCTGATAAGCATGTATTAACTTGACTGAAATTTTCTTATTTTATTGAATAGTGCACAGCTGAAGATACAGCAGAATTACAGAATTAAACCTGAGAGGGCAAAACCAAAGGTTATCTAGAGAATCCCATAGCTGAAGAGGAATCCCTTGCCTCATTTTTAAGACCCTCAAGGGGTACTGACTACTCCCAAGGCAGATTACTGTACTTATTTTAATTTTAAAAAAAATTGCAGAAAACAAGGATTTTATGCTTTATTGAAGGGATTCAAATAAAAAAAACAGTTGAAAGTGTATGACAGTTTGATAATCCTGGAAGGACAACGTTAATATACCCATGTATATACAAGTAATCTAGAAGAGGGTGTTTCAGTCTAGGTAGTCAAAGTCTTCTGGAATTCCAAAGTTTTTATCAATTTTACTTTCTTCAAAACCAAATTTCCTTTTGGCCCAAGATTTTATGGCTAATATGTTATCTGTAAAAAAGAAAAGAAATATTTCAGGGTAGATGCACTCATGATACATTTCAAAGATACTCTTCTGAATTGGCATCTAGGTGCCAAAATTAGTCAATAATTGTCAGATATTTTCTTTCAGTTACAAAAATGTTGTTGTTGATGAATGAAAACTTATTGTTGTATAGATTTAAAAAAGTATATTCTGAGCAGAGTAAGAAGAAACTCACAATAAACACATAATACAAGGAGGCAACTCCTTATGAATCCTTAAGTCATGCCTGACCTCCTTACTCTTGACAATGTTCTTTACCACCCACCCTCCTTCCTTCTTTCTTGTTAAAATAAATTTTGATTGATATTTTCTGTTTCTTACATCACTATAGTTATTATTCTCCTTCCCTCTACCAGGGAGTTAACCTATATGACAAACAGTATTTTTAGGGAAGAGGAAAAAACTACTCCAACACAAGTGAATGATACATTAAAAAAGTCTGAAAACATGTATGTACCATGGCTATGGATCTGCCACCTCCATGAAAGAGTAGGTTGGAAATGTCTTCTCCTATCTTTCGAGTCATCACATACAGCCTTTCTTGTTAGTTAGTCTTTCAGTCATGTCTGACTCTTCATGACCTGCTTTGTGTGTGAGTATGTGTGTGTGGGGTATGTGTGGCAATTTCTTGGCAGAGATATTGAAATGGTTTGCCATTTCCCTCTCCATCTCATTTTAAAGATGAGGAAAGTGAGACAAACTAAGGTAGTCTAGGGCTTTTAGAGCTAGCAGATTTGACAGCAGACAGCGATCACGTGCCAGCACAGCATCTGTTAAGTCCTGTTGGTATTGAGACAATAAAAGATGAACAAAGTGGGCCATCAGGTACCAGGATGCATTGCTATTGCCCTCAAACTAATAAAGTAATAGGCTAGACATAGAGAAGTAAATATTAATTCCAGAAAAAAAAATTTGAAGATTATGAAATTATATTGAGGAAGATGGGTCAGTGTTTGTAGCTTGACAAATGGCCTCAGTTCCTAGAGAAATGGGACTGACTTTTAGGAAAAAGAAAAAGGATGTAGTATGGTGGGAAGTGAAATGTAGCATGGTGTAATTGACAGAGCATCTACCTATGAATTAGCAAGGCCTTGGTTCAGATCCTGCCTCTGACATGTATGACCCTAGGCAAGTTAATTAACCTTGTAGTGCTCCAAGTGACTCTCTAAGACCATGAATTGCAGAACAATTGTGATAACTTCTACTGCTAACGGGAGCTACCTCACTATGGGGCTGTGTGTACATGGAAGTAGAAAAGATATTATTTAAGGAGCGTATGACCAAAGGGGAGGTTTGGGAGGGTCGGGGGTGTGTGTGCATTTAAACTGTAAATCTCCCCACAATATAGCAGAAAGGAACAATTTAATTCAAAACAGGCACTGATAAAATTTTCCCTGGATAAACTCTTTTTGCTTTTAAGACAATGTCACCCAAGATCACAAGTACTAAATCATTTCTTGTCAAGTTCTCATTTTTACTCTCCACCCTTACCCTGCTCCCCATCTTTGTGAGGGCAGGGAATGTATCAGGCATCTTTGTATCTCCCACAATGCCTTGCCCGTAGCATATGTTCAGAAAGAGTTTGATGAATAAACAAAGATGATCTTATAGTGAAGTCATTATTAGTGCACAAAAAAACACAATGGGTAGTCGTTGCATGACTATAGTATATACGAAGTAAAATATAGGGAGAAAATGAGGAATATTGATTTAAATGGGACAATTTCCTTTATTATCAGTCAATGCACATTTATTAAAGGCTTACTATCAAATGTAAAAATATATGTCAAGTGTCTTGCAAAGTCTAATGCATATTACATAAACGTTAGCTGTAATTATTATTAGTTATTATGATGTACCAGGCCCAATGCTAAATGCTAGGAACAAGAAGAAAATACAAAAATAGTCACAGCCCTCAAGACTTAGCTCAAGGAGATAGCATTGTAATGGTAATGGAAATTTGAAGGTCTTCCTTTCCCCTTAATAGGCCTAAGGGAATTAGAAGATCTTCCCTGCCCTCTTATAAGCTGAATGTAATCACATGAAGCCTGTGGTTTGAGGAGTTTGCTGAAGGGTGGAACAGAGCCCACAGGAAGCTGGGAGCCAGAACAGCTAGATGGTGGGAGAAAGAGGGTAAGTCATGAAGACAACTAGGTTTGTGAGTGTTTGTTTATGGGAAGGCTAAAGGATGGTGTGGCTCCCTGCCATGATATAGTATATTAACTTCTTTGTTGATTTGATGGATTTGGTTTCCTGGTGTTGGGATTTGGTTTTCTGGTATCTGAATAAATGTTTTGCTTCTGTCTTCTATGTGGAAAGTCTGTTATATGTTGTGATTAAGAACTATTTTAGCATATTTGTAGTCACCATCGGTGCTGTGAATATTACATTGGTGCTACATTTGGAGACAAGGATGGGATAATATATATATCTCACTGATTCTATGTATCCTAGTGAAGTGAGACCCTGGTATTTGCTTAGGGACTGTATGAGAAAGTTAAAGGAGGAAGTAATGAAGATAGCTGTCATGATTGGAGATGCAAACACATATCATGATATTCTCTTAGCAGTTTCTCATAGAAATATCATAGTGAAGATGGCTCCTCCTGCTTATAAGCACCTAATTCTGACTCTACTAACTGATGAAACAGGGAACTCTCTTTTGAAGGTACTGGATAAGATTTCACAGTTAAGTGACTTAGGGAATGGGAAAAAGATAAATTTCCTCAAGAGAGAAGAGTAAATAAACAGCAGATTCAAAGTCAGACTAGATTGACAAGAAAAGAACTGTTTACTACTCTATTGAGAGCAGGGGTAGATTTTGGAAGAATTGATGGTATTCCAACTAATGAATCATATAAAATGTACCAAGAAAAGGGGCTTAATATTAGAAGGAATAGGGAAGTGAGGACTGCCCCTACAGATTCTCCTGAATCCTTGTATCTAAGTTCATCACACCTTCAGGGAGAATAGGAAATTGGCCAAGCCCCAGCTCAGATTAAAGAAATATATAAATGGGAATACAGACTCCATATCAATCTGACCATATATTAGAAAAATGGATCAAATACTGTAACTAGGACATTAACAGATACTGGGGTGGAAGTTCAAACATGGAACTCCTATTACCATCACAAGACTTGGGAGGGGCTGAAATATCAGCCAGACAAGTCAAACTAATGATGAAAATTGGGCAATTACCTAAGAAAGAATCTACCTTCGTAATTGTACCTATTCCTGAATACATCATTGGAAGAGACATATTGAGAAGTATGACTCTAAATTTACCTGAGGGGAGATACCAATTTGCAGTAAGGAAGATAGGAATTAATACAGTTTTAGTGGGGAAAATTAAAATGGACCCAATCATTTTACCTGAACCGTCTGAAGTAGTTACTTTAAAGCAGCATTGTGTGCCAGGTGGGCAAGATGAAATTACCACTACTATAAAGGAATATGTTGAGGCAGGAATGTTAGTCCCTACAGCCACAAGATGGAATAATCCAGTCTGGCCAGTATGAAAATCAGATGGGACGTGGAGAATGACAGTGGATTATAGACAACTAAATAAGGTGATTCCTCTATTGTATGCTCCTGTTTCAGGTACTGTCCAGAAATATGATGGGACTTGTTACAGAGGTACTGATTTAGCCAGTGCTTTCTTCACCATCCCAATAGACTCTAAATAATGGAACCAGTTTGCTTTCACTTGGCAGGTCAGACAATATACTTTTACCTGCTTGCCACAAGGATTTCTGCATAGCCCCACTATCTGTCATAGGATTGTGGCTGAACATCTGGATAAATTAGAGTTACCTGGTATACAGCTTACCCACTACTTACCCAGATAATATTATGATACAGGAGATTATTATGATCACGCCGTGAGATTACAGATTAAGATGAGAGAGACTGTTCTGCAAGCCCAACAAAAGACTCAGGATTTTCCTATCCCTTATCAATAAGAAAGAGGCCCAAAATTTTATAGGATTATTTGGATATTGGAGGTACTACATTCTGCATCTGGGACAGATTTTGAAACTCTTATATAAAGTTAATAGGAAGAAAGATGAATATGATTGGGGACTTGAGCAGAGTAAAGTGAAGAAGCCAAGGTTGCAATACAATTGGCCCTAGATTTATGGCCTATGCAAAATGGCCCAGGGGAATTACAAGTGACTGTACATGATGAATATGCAAACTGGAGTTTTTTTATGGTAAAAACAACAAAGCCAAAATTTACCCTTGGGATTTTGGTCTAGGAAACTTTCATCATCTGGAGTTGAATATACCCCTTTTGAAAAGCAGTTGTTAGCTGCATATTGGGCTTTGGTAGAGACTGAAGAACAGACTTTGTGCCATGAAGTGATATTAAGGCTTAGAATCCCGATTATGACCTGAGTACCCCAGCTTCTCAGAGAATTGGACATGCACAAGAAGCTAGCATAATTAAATGGAAATGGTATATTCAAAATAGATCTAAAATAGGCAAAAGTGGACTTTCTGAACCTATAGCAAACATAGATACTGAAGGAAATGATAACACTCCCTGAACCAAAGAAACACTTGGTACAATCCCTTGGTAAAATAGAATGAAGGATATGACAGATTAACTGAAGAATAGAAAAAACATGCATGGTTTACTGATGGGGCAACAAAATATATGGGCCATAAAAGAAAGTGGTAGCCTATAACCCATGTACTAGGCGAACTCTGGAAAGCACTGGGAGAGGTAGAAGTAGTCGATATGCTGAACTTATGGCAGTACATCACGGCATTTAACTAGAACAAGGAGGACAGTGTATATTTACTGATTCATGGGTGGTAGCTAATGGGTTAGCAACACGTATGCCCATGTAGAAAAATCAAAATTGGGAAATTCATGGTAAACTAGTCTGGGGCAAAGAATTATGGGAAGATATATGAGACACGTCCTTGGTTACTAACATACCAGTTTTTCATGTAGATGCTCACATGGCCCTCACAACACTTGAATGTGAGTACAATGCATATGCTGATCAAGTAGTAAAGATTGCTACTCAACATACTGTCCCTACTCTGACACCAGCTGGTGATCCAGTACTAGCAAAATGGGTCAATCAAGCAGCCAGCCATTCAGAGGTCCAGGCCAATCACTGGTGGGCACAAGATCAAAGTATCAGTATCTCTCATTTATTGTTAAAACAGATAGCAGAGGAATGTCATATATGTCAATCGGAAAAGGAATGAATTGTTCGTTGGGTAGTAGCTGGGGTGATAGCAAGGGGAAAAGTCCCAGCCCAAATTTGGCAAATAAATTATATTGGCCCCTTGTCCCAAGATAAAGGACGAAAATTTATATGTATTTGTGTTGACACCTATACAGGTGTACTAGTGACCTGTCCTTATAAGAATGAGACCAAGAAAAACACCTGTAAAACTCTAGATCTCGTAAGTCTGTATTATGGAAACTTAATGCAGATTCCAAGTGACAATGGGTCACATTTCAAAGGTAATGAAATGAAGAGATATTGTATCTTAAACAATATAGTCACAGCAGGGGGCAAACAAACACAAGCCTAGCTGTTTCCTTGGCTATGTCCTCTCTCTCCCACTATCTAGTTGTAACAACTAGGGTTGTGAGCGTTTGCTTGTGGGAAGGCTAAATGATGGTGTGGCTCCCTGCTGTGCTATGGTGTATTAAGTTTTTTGTTGCTATGTTGGATTTGGTTTCCTGATGTTGAGATTTGGCTTTCTGGTGTTTGAGTAAATGTTTTGTTTCTGTTTTCTATATGAAGAGTCTGTTATATTTTGTAACTGAGAACTATGTTGGCATATTTGTAGTCCCTGTCAGTGCTGTGAATACTGCATTGGTGCTACATTTGATGATAAGGATGGAATTGAGTAATTTGTCCTTTCAAAGGCAGCATCTGAACCCAGGTTTTCCTGATTTAGAGGCTGGCCCTCTATCCACTACATAAACCTATTTCTTTACTTGGCTTTGAATAATTTTGTAATAAATTATTCTTGTCTCATTGATTATTTAAATAGTTTAGGGGTAGTGAAATGTTAGTTTTCCTTGCTAAATGTTAATTGCAAAAAATGCTATTCTAAGAAATATTTTATGACATAAAACATATAAACTAATTGCTTGAGGTATTTCTAAATGTATTTTAGAATGTCTCACTTAAAAACGATATCTGTGATACTGAATTCTGAAGTTGAGGCAATATCTTTGAGACATTTTTCGTAAAAAGGAAGATAAATTCCATCTAATACCTATATGATTAAAGGTTTTTAATTTTGGTAATATTCATAAGTAACACTTAATTTAAAAAGGCCAAGTTTGTGTTGATTGTACTTTGCATTCTCTCTTATCTTTGTATCTTTGGGAATCTTTTTGTAGCAGATGTTTATGCTGGGAGGATCAAGTTGTAACCACAAAATAGAAATACGTTTTTTTTTAGCAGCTGCTACTGCAGATTTAAAAATATCTTCCATCCCCAATTTGAAATATTCTAGGCTCTTTGCCAATACAAATATGTTGAAGGTAACAGAAAAGAGAAAGTTTTAAGCACCATTTCTCCAAACATAATTCCCAAAGTCATCACTAATGCAGAATTATTGAATTAAGAAGCATTTATTAAGTTCCTACTATGTACTAGGTGCTGTTAGTCATTATACGAGGCAAAAGACAAAACTGAAATAGTCCTTGCCCTGAAGGAGCTTATCGTGGGGGAAGGGGAGGAAAAGGCAGGATAAATATAAGATAATTTAGGGTAAGAGGACATTAGCAGTTGGGTGGAAGGAAAGATTTCATATAGAGGGTAGTGTTCAAGCTGAGTCATGAAGGAAGTGAAGGACACTAGAAACGCAGGAGTGTATTTTTATAGGAATCATTAAGGATTAATTGAATGCTTACTATCTACTTAACTTGTACTGTAAGAATTATTTGGGAAATTGTTTTCTATTTGTGATCCAGATGTGAAGAATGCTAGGTTTTCCCTCCCAGTTTAAAAAAATACATTTATTAATTTTTTTTTTTATATGTGATTGACTATATACTCACTAGGTGGCACAGGGAATGGAGCACTGGGCTGGAAACCAGGAAGACACATCTTCCTGAGTTCAAATGTGGCTTCAGATGCTTACTAGCTGTGTGACCCTGGGCAAGTCACTTAACCCTCTTTGCCTCTGTTTCCTCATCTGTAAAATGAGCTGGAGAAGGAAATGACAAAGCATTCCACTATCTTTGCTAAGAAAACCCCAAATGGGGTCATAAAGAATTGAATACAACTGAAAAACGACTCAGTAACAATATATACTCCCCAAATCGACTAGTATGGCCCAGTAAGTCCACTACTAGATGTGGAGTCCAAGGACCTGAGTTAGAATCCTGGAAATCTTTCCCCTTCTCCTGGCCTCTCTAAAATGAATGGGTTGAACTAAACAGTCTCCAGGCCCTCCCAACACCAGATCCTATTTCTTTATCATTCTCTAGATTTTTTATGTAGGTGTATTTCTTATTTTATTCAACTGATACAAAAAGAGGTGCTCCCAAGGACTAAGATGGCAACCTTGCGAGTAACAGAAGGGATTTTTGTCAGTATTATTTATTATAAGTATTAGATGATGTCATTAATAATTATTAATTCCAGTAATATTTAGACAACTACTGATCTTCAAATTACTTCTATTGAGGCAGAGTAATGAGTTATCTCTACCAAAGAGATCCCAGGCCCAGGTGGGGAATCAGGAGACTTGGCAATGATGTTCTACATACCTAAACTGCACTCTCTCACAGAAAGAGAGGAAAAATCGTGTGTGTGTATGTGTGTGTGTGTGTGTGTGTGTGTGTGTGTGTGTGTGTGTGTGTGTGTACAGATACATATGATTCTTCAATGAGACACCAATCATTAGTAATACCAACACATTTTATAATTAAACACTGGAAAAATGTGACTTAATTTTCTGGTTACTTTTAGCAATGTTAATTTGTGTTTCTACATATTTAATGATATTTTGTAAGATTTCTCTATACACTTCAAGGTCTTTTGTAATGTATCTAATTGAATCCTCATCTTTTGAAAATATATCAAATACAAACCGGATAAATTAAATTTGTTTCGCAAATGGTGAAACTAAAGTAGAAAAAATATTAGTGAACAAAGGGATAAGGAGGAACAAGACCAGGGCTCTAAATGCTACCAAAACCATCAAGGCAAGTGTTGCTTTGGACAAACTCAATATGTAAAAATATTTAGAGAATCTTATGTCTGAAAGGGGTCAAAAATTTCAAGTTAGAAGGGGCCTTAAAGGTCATCTAGTTCAATCCCTTGATTTTTTCATGAGGAAACTGACACCAAGAGTGGTTATTATTTGTCCGTTGTCACACTGGTACTAACTAGCAGAGCTGGACTTTAAATCCAGGTCTCCTAACTCCAAAATGAGAACTCTTTCCATTTCCCCAAACCTATACCTTGATTTTACACAGAAGAAACTGAGGCTCAAAGAAATAAAGTGATCTTTCCAAGGTCACAGAGACTTAGAGGACACATACCTAAAAAGACGTGTTTTGAAGTGATTACTTGGTTTACAAAATTATATGTATTTTTTGGATTCAATAAGCTTCCTTAGAACTACCTCACTGTGAATATTTTAAGCAATGCTTGAATTTACAAAATCCAATCAATACCTAAGTTTTCAGGACTGTAGCTCCTACAAGAGCAAGGCACACACATATCTCTGATGTCCTAATGGTTATGGCACAACAAATTTATTTTAGAATATTTGAAATGGAGCCAGGGTTGTGTAGAGTACATACCAGTCCATCTGTTAGCAGCATCCTTGGCTACTTTATTTGCTAGCCCTAAAAATTTTTAAAAAGAAAGAAAAAAAATCTTAATTTTTATATACAACCTCATATATTTCACATTTACAAAAGGTTAAATAATAAAAGGATTGACATAAAATATTCAAATATAGTAAGAAACCGAATATGTGACATTCTCTCCCACAAGGGAGGTATGTTTGCTATAGCTTTTCCCCTGAAAGAATCCCGGTAATGGGATTCTTAAAAAGTCAGTCTCTCTCTGTCTCTGTCATTTCTCTCTCTCTCTCTCTCTCTCTCTCTCTCTCTCTCTCTCTCTGTGTCTCAATCATCTCTCCCTCTCTGTGCCTCTCTCTGTTGTCCCCTTCCCCCCAATTTTTAAAAATAGAATTCCATGGGAAAAAAATCCCTTAGAACTGGCTGGTTTTACTTCTTCCCACTGCAGGAAAGTCAGAGAAGCTAAATTCATATTGTTTCAATGGCTTATCACACCTTGATCATTCCAAATTATTCTTGCTGGTACTTGCCCCATAATAGCAATATTTCACTGATAGCATAAAATGCAGAATTTATCCCCTGGGGGTTATTGAGAAATGATTAAGAGATAAAAGCACTATGGTTGCATGAACATAGAAAAAAATCAATAGATAAATTATGTTCCTAAATAAATGGAAGAAAAGCACAAGGACAGGGCCTTACTTCAAGTGATACAGTTATAAAAAATTTCCATACCACATTAAAATCAATTAACATAATTCCAAATATTTTAAACAAGCATTATATAATCTTATTGCCCAAGGGCCAGTCCTGATGGGCCTAGCTCTGAGTTCTCAAAATCTGAGTCATGGCTTCTCCTCGACACACTTATGTCTTTAATTTTCTAGTAGTGGTCCCCAGGGCCTCCTGGACTTTCTATCCTATGATCAACCATGATGTTTTGGCTGGAGGAAGACCTAACATTCACAGAGTGAATATAGTTTTTTTTACTCTGGGATAGAGAAAAAGGGTTCTTAGGTGGTGGCAGGAGGAGGAGGAGAGTATGACAGCATGTTACTCTGGTGCAAACAGAGGACAGCAGATAGAAGCCTCATTTGGAGTCAGTAATAAGTGCTCAACAGTAGAAAGAGTCAGGGAACTTGGTTTCAAATCTTTGCTTTGCCAACTTACTTCTTGTGTGACCTTGTTTGAGTGACTTGACCTTTCTATGCTTCTGTTTCCTCAAATGTAAGATGGAGGGGTGGGACTGAATTGAATTATGTATATATGTGACTTTTAGATGACTCTTAAATTCCTTTCCATCTCTAAATCTACTAAGTTTTGGTACAAGAAATGTCAGTAAGAAAGAAAACAGATCAAGGAATGGGAATCCAATTAAAATTAAAATCCAATAAAAATCCAATTAAAATGTAGGCATGACCTAGTCGACAGTACCAGAGTAAATGAGAGGCTAACATATAAGGTGTCTGAAGTCTTACCGCTTTTGTAAAAAGCTTAAAACAGCATGAAGACTTTTGAGGATACCCTTTATAAGCAAGAAAATGAGTGAGACCAAAATAGACTGGGCAAAGCACCTTATTCAACAAGGCCAGGAAGAAATAAGCAAGCTACCAATGAGAAAAGTGTAGTTACAGATACAGTATGAGAAAAAATAAAGCCTGATGGGATTTTGTGGAAATGAGTATCTTTTTGATGGGCCTACACTTTTCAGTTCTCAAATGAAGCCTAGGCCCCACTAGAATCGGCTCAGAATTATGAATTACAATAAATTCTACTTCACCTCTTTTCCACCTGAAAACTAGTTCCAATTATTAGAATTCACATCTTGGCCCTATAAAAGTTTCCCTTGAATTTCAATGGGACAAATACCTCAGTGAAGAAAAGGGTAGGTTGTGTTTGGGGTTGGTGGTGGTGGTAGTAGGAGGTGGTGATGCTGTTGATTCTCCTTCCTCATTATATTCTAACTTTGTTCAGCCAAAAAACACCCAGTGAATCTGGCATGGATATACCTCTTCTCACTCTTTAAATAAAAGTACTTCCTATGGAAAAACTAGAAGTGAGTGAAAAGAAGCAAAGAAGAAAATCAGAGAGTGCCACCTCAAAGGTAGGTGGAAGCTTTGCCAGATCTCTGATTTCAATGGGTGCTCATTCACTAATTCAACAAACACCTGTAAAGTGCCTCCCTGGGCAAGATAACGTACCAAGCACTGAGACATACAAAGATAGAAATGATGATGCCCCTCTCAAGGCATTTACAATAAAAGAGGTAGAGACAGGAACAAAAATACTTATCAGACAGTTAACGCACATCATGCCTTCCCTGTGCTGCCTCACCTTTCTTTTTTTTCCTGCCTCACCTTTCTTACTATGTTTTTCCCCTTAGATCTTCAGCAGAGAATCTACCCAATTCAACGACGCCTTCTTTCCTTATAATAATGGGGAGAGCAGTGCCTATGCCCCACTCAGGCCAGGCAGCAGCTGTCCTTCATTCTTCCTAAGTCACCAGCCTGCTTCCTTTCGCACATACATGTCCTCAATATTATCTTTTGTGCCATGTAAGTTGACACCATGTTTACCATGTGTCTTTTCATTGTTCATCGGGTTATGTTTAATTTTAATTCTTCTGAAATTATATAGTTTTTTCACGATTGCCAGGAATACATGGTGAATGGAAGAATAGCGGTGTTGACATGGGCTTTTGTGACAATAAGCAGTTTGGGATCAAAATAAGAACTATTTGGTTTCTCAAATGGGGCCACCTCATTCTGAATTCTGTCTCCCATTCATTGAGCATGTATGGTACCTACATACATAAGTATATAAACATATACGTGCATACATACATATATATGTCTACTTAAACACACTATGTGTGTATCTCTGCATGTTTAGATGTACACACATGTGTTGTTTGGTTTTTTTTCCTGTTGTGTCTGACTCTTCCTGACCCCATTTGGGGTTTTCTTGGCAAACATATTAGAGTGATTTGCCATTTCTTTCTCTAGCTCATTTTATACATGAGGAAACTGAGGCAAAGAGAGTTAAGTGACTTGCCCAGGGTCACACAGCTAGTAAGCATGAGGTCAGAACTGAACATAGCGGAGCTGACATAGCGGACTGCCTACAAAAAAGGGAAATGTCAAATTTGGGGGGAATAGCTTGTAGTCTACTTCTGGTCTGAGTCTACTCCTGGAAGTAAGGCCAGTAAACGGAGTGCCTGGCCTAGCGTCAGGATGACCTGAGTTCAAATCTGGTTTCAGACACTTAGTAGCTGTGTGACCCTGCATAAGTCACTTAAGCTCTGCCTCAGTTTCCTCAACTGTAAAAATCAAGATAATAATAGTACCTACCTCCCATGGCTATTCTGAGGATCAAATGAAATAATAATTGTAAAACACTTAGCATAATGCCTGGCACACAGTACGTGGTATATAAATCTTAGCCAGAAGTAGCTGTGATAGTAGTAGCAGTAGCAGCAGCAGCAGCAGCAGCAGCAGAATCTACCTTGCAAAGCTATTGTGAGGTTCAAGTGAGATATTACTTGTAAAAAGTACTTAGTGCAGTGCCTGGTACAGAATAGGCATTATGTAAATGTTTATTTCCTTCCCCTTGCCCCAAAATGTATAGTACTTTTGCATATCTCATTTATCCAATATATAGTATACTTAAAATAGGCCTCCCTCTTCTAAGCGTGGGCTAGAGCCCATGTCTCCATATCTGTGAAGCCTTCCCTGGCCACTCCAGCCTAAAGTATGTCATTTATTTCAGAAAGCACAGTACCTAATATCAAGCCTGCTTAATCAGCAACTGATCTTCTGATTGGAAGATCAATCACTCAGCATATTAAGCATCTAGGTCATGTCAGGCCCTCTATAAAGTGCTGGAGATACAAAGACAAAAAAAAAATCAACCTGTGTATTTTCAAGAAACTTATGTTCTATAAAGGGAGACAAAAATACAGATACAAGTATGTTCAGAATATAACATAACATCTGGTCCAACCCCATTTACAGATGAAACAAAAGCTACAAAAGTGAACTAACTTTTCTAGAATGATGCAACAGATTAGTGTCAGAGCTCGAGCTCAGGGGCTCTGTGATGTTTCTTCTACTGTGGTCTCATACAGTGGAAGGCTAGGGAGAGGTGGGTATTTTGTACAGGTCTGTGTCAAAGGAGGATGTACCCTCAGTATAGAAATAATCAACCTGCTGGAGTAAAGAAAGACAGATGGATGTGGGCTTATTTATCTTCCCACATGCTTATGTCTTGTCTTCTCAGCCCTTCCTTTGGAGTTCTTCCCCTTTTGAACTTACTTTGTATTAACTTATCTAGGAAAACTCCTTCAGGGTAGGGTCTATGTCATTTCTGTCTTTGGTTTGGCTTTTTCTTTGCATATAGCAGGCACTTAAATATTTGTGGCAGTGAACTGAATTCTAAGCACAAGAAACCCTCTTGCGTTCCCTTGGTGTTTCAAATGACAAACATTTATTAAGTACCTCCTGTATACCAGGTACTGTGGTAGGTGCTGGGCATACTAATGAGTGAGAGAAGTGAAAACTTCTCAGACTATGCTCTAAAATCTAGTAAGGCTATTCATGGGAAACAGGCCCAAGTTCCCCTTCCCCAGAAATCACATGATTTACAAGGACTCAGAACTCAGGGCAGTAGGGAGTCACCCCTCTCCTCAGTGACACCTCAGCGTAAGATATGCAAATAAGGACAGAAGGGCTTTCCCTAACTACACTGGGTGGTCTGTTTGCCTAGCTTAGATTGTGCACCTGACTTCCAGCCAACGGAAGAAAAGGGTCAGAAGAGGGGTGGGGGAGAATGCCCCGTTAGGGCTTTATAACTTCGTCATTTCCCTTTGTAATTTGCTTCTCCTCCCGGACCATTTGTCAGGAAGGTGGCCCTTTCTTGAGATCATAATAAACCATTCTTTCCTGCCTCCTACCTTGAGAAACCTCTGAGTATTATTTGGGTAAGGATTTCTGTTGCACACACTAATACTAAAAAGTAAGGCAGTTCCTACCTTCCAAGGGCTTATATTCCACTGGCACAGTGCTTTGCACATATAAGTCCTCAATAAAGTACTGTTCATAGTAACAGTGCATGCACTGTATCAAATTAGAAGAGTCTCTATCTTTCCCATGTCATAGAAATACCTGTCAATTTAAATGTTGATTAATGGTTATAATCAAAGCAAGAATATTGCAAAATAACCTTGCTAACTTAGTCATTCCAGGCAAATAACCAAGCAGCTGGGAGGTACAGTGAATGGAGCCCTGGGCCTGGAATCAAGAGACCCAAGTTCAAATTTGGCCTCAGACACTTACTAGCTGTGCCACTTACCCTCCCTTTGCCTCAGTTTCCTCAGCTGTAAAATGGGGATCATGATAACACTCATCTCAGAGGACTGTTGTGAGAATCAACTAAGATAATAATTATAAAGTGTTTAATACAGCACCTGGCACACAGTAAGTATTACATAAATGTTAGCTATCTGCAAAGCAGAGGGCTTTGTAAATACTCTATGCTATGCCGTCTGAATGCCTTCAGTAAGAACTGAACCTAGTAGCTAATTGCGGGGAAGGACATGGGTGGGGGCTGTGTGCTGGCATCCAAGAGAGCCACCAGGGAGTTACTCCTAGAACACTGACCTATGGGGACCCAACCAAGCCAGTGGTGTTGAGAGCTGGGTGAGTGCAGGCTGAGTGCACTGATTATAACCCCTGACTGGAGGCATTATAAATGTTTATTAAAAGTATGCCAAAGTCTTATCAACACTGACTTCTCTGGATGTCCTAAAACAGGGTCAAACCCTCAGGCTTCATGAGGCTACAAAGGGCCTGATGCAACCAGGGTTTGCTTTTATTTTTGTGCTGACCTGTGAGTGATTCAGGGAAGAAATACCTCCCTAATGCAGAGGTAGCCCTGTTCTACAATTTATAATCTCACAGAGTGACCCGCTCAGGATCACATAATCAGGAGGTTATCAGAAGCTGGACTTTGGGTCTCACTAAATCTGAGGCCATCTCTCTGGTCACTACTGCACAGCTGCCTCTAGTAAAAGTGCAACACCAAATTGAATATATACACTACTAAACATTTAAAGTGTGCTGCTTAAAATATACCTTCGGAAATTTTTTTTGCCATACTAATTTGTCATTGATCTTGGTTTCTGGACAATCATCATAACAAATTTTTCACCAGTTTCAAAGTAAAACATGATAATACTTAACCCTGAAAATAACCTGAGGCAGTGTTAAAGAAATTTAATTTTTTTTTTTT
>CM053592.1:81873518-81890715 GCA_028646515.1 Pseudochirops corinnae
GGGAAATTCTTAAGGAGGGGAAGGGAGAAGGGAGAAGGGAGAAATAAAAGCATAAACAGGGGAGGGAATAGGATGGAGGGAATGACAAAGATAGTAATCATAACTGTGAATGTGAATGGGATGAACTCTCCCATAAACAGACGCTGATAGCAGCTGACAGCAGATTATGATACCATAATCCTACAATATGCTGTCTACAAGAAACACATTTGAAACAAGGGGATACGCACAGGGTAAAGGTAAAAGGCTGGAATAGAATAAATTATGCTTCAGCTAAAGTAAAAAAAAAAAAAAGCAGGGGTAGCAATCCTTATCTCAGATAAAGCAAAAGCAAAAATAAATCTAATTAAAAGAGATAAGGAAGGAAACTATATACTGCTAAAAGACATCATCGAGAACGAATCAATATCATTAACTTAACATATATGCACTAAGTGGTATAGCATCCAGATTCCTAGAGGAGAAGTTAAGAGAATTAGAGGAAGAAATAGATAGCATGAAGAAACAGATAGCAATAGATGTGATAGATCTCTAGAGAAAATTGAATGGGGATAAAAAAGAATATACCTTCTTCTTAGTGGTACATGGCACATACGCAAAAACTGACCACGTACTAGGGCATAAAAACCTCACAATTCAGTGCAGAAAGGCAGAAATATTAAATGCATCCTTCTTAAATTATGATGCAATAAAAATTATACGTAATAAAGAGCCATGGAAAGATCGCCTAAAAACTAATTGGAACCTAATTTAATCCTAAAGAATGAGCGGGGTAAAGGTGACGACTAGGTGGCACAGTGAATAGAGCAACAGCCCTGGAGTCAGGAGGACCTGAATTCAAATATGGCCTCAGACACTTAACATAAAACTGGCCGTCTGATCTTGGGCAAGTCACTTAACCCCAATTGCCCTACCTTACCCCCTCCAAAAAAAAAAAAAAAAAGATTTCCAAAGCCCTCAAATTACTGTCTTCTTTGTATTCTCTTTTACTTGATGAAATTCCTAGAAAGAATATCTACACCAAAGGTGTCAAACATCCGGCCCATGATATTCCTGAGGGAAGCCCACACCAGATTAAAATGTGTTTGGAAAATACTTTTAAAAATAAATAAATATACAACATAAAAAGAAAAGAATCATATGTGTAAAAAGTTTCATAGAAGCATTATCAGAGATAAGAAAGCAGGAAACAAAACATGTACCCAATAGCCGGGCTAGTAATTGGGTTTGGAGGTCTATTTTTTGTCCAATTCTGTGATTTCATAGGTGGTATAAGATACTCCCAGTGAAGAAACTTCCTCTACTAATGTAGATTTACAACTCAGAGAGACTTGTTTAAAGCACTAAGAGCAATCTTGCCCAGGATGACAAAACCAGTATGTGTCAGACTTAGATTCTTCTGAATGAGGCAGATCCTTTATCCACACAACCCACTGTCGCCTCTGTAAGGAAAATTACTGTACCATAAGTAATGGTAAATATGAAGAATTCAGAGAAACATGACAAGCCTTAAAGGAAAAAAAGAGAGCCCAAAGAACAATATACACAGTGATTTTAACAATGTAAATAGAGAGAATAGATTGGGGGAAGGGTTATTCAGTAGGCCTGCTGTCTTGGGGTGGGGGTAGGGGAGAGATGGGGAGAAAATTTGTAACTCAAAATCTTGTGGAATTGAATGTTGAAAACTAAAGATAAATACATAAATTTAAAACAATATAAATAAAGACAGGAATAAGAGGCAAAAACAAAACAAAACAAAACCTGGGTCAAGTACTGTAATCAGGACAATTAGGTGTGGCAGTGGATAGAGCACTAGGCATCTTCATGAGTTCGAATCTGGCCTCAGACACTTACTGGGCAAGTCACTTGACCCTGCTTGCCTCCATTTTCTCATCTGTAAAATGACCTGGAGAAGGAAATGGCAAACCACTCCAATATTGGTACCAAGAAAATCCCAAAAGAAGTCACAAAGAGTCAGACATGGCTGAAAAAGGACTAAAACCCACCACCACCACCAAAAACAGTGGGTAAGACTGACAGCGTGCTAGCTACCCACTTTAAAGCCCATATCCTCCTCCTGTTAAGGTACTGTGCATAGCAATCCCGCTAGGTGTTACTTGCTTGACTGTTTAGAGAGAATTCATTTCACACGGGGGTTTGTTTGAATGGTGGCTGGAAAGCATCTGTTGGGCAACATAAAAGTATCAATACATTTAAAATGAAAATAAATGGAACCCTTCAGATTTAATCCAACCTAACCGTGGTATTTAATATGCAGTGTAATTATGCCCATTTAATATGCCATCAAGTGCCAACTCGGCTTTCTTCCAAACAAGTCGCTGGGTTTTCCCTCAGAGCTTTCCTCCTACCACTACAGTTAGAACAATTCTGAAAACAGCGTTTCAAATGTTTTTCTAACTTGGTCACGTTACCTAGTAATGAGGCGCTCTAAACACGAAAACAAATTTTCAGCCTTGGCTTCTAAGGCAATTTTAATATTATATTTTGTTCATCTGAAAGATGATGTTTTTAATTTTCT
Organism: Pseudochirops corinnae; assembly: GCA_028646515.1. Classification (NCBI taxonomy): domain Eukaryota; kingdom Metazoa; phylum Chordata; class Mammalia; order Diprotodontia; family Pseudocheiridae; genus Pseudochirops; species Pseudochirops corinnae. Next base: position 81,876,058 of record CM053592.1, read on the forward strand.
CAAATACTATTAAATGTCCACCTTTACATAATACACACTCTAGGGCAGAATCGTAGGTAGAATCATTGAATCCAGAAATATAGTTGTGGTACACACCATAACTGAGTTCTTTGCTTTTTGGGCATAACCATAATTAACTGGCATTAGGATAGGTGAATGCAGAACTTTGGAGATATGCCAGCTTCCCACAATCTTCTGCTTCTTACTGACTTCCCTCTGGTACTTTTTCTTACTGACTTCTGATGGTACCATCATGATGCCCTCTTGATGGTAGTGGCAAATATCTCACTAGAATTAAGATACTCAGTGATAAATTAGTTTCTTATATAACCCTTTTGTCAAGTCTAACTCTGTATCTTGTGTTCTCTGCCCCCTTAGATTTCAAAATGCTTATAATTTTTGTGAACAGTTATTATTAAATCTTTCAACATTCACTGAAACAATTCCAATGTACCATAAAAATTGAAGAATTTCTATAAGGTGTATTTTCCTAATATTAAGCCCTCCACCAAAAAAATACATGTTAAAACTGTAACTTGGATAATATTGAACAAAACTCAGTTTCATTTTCTCATTCACAGGGAGAAGAGATGCTAAGTGCAGTGGTTGGTGTGAAGAGAGAAGTAACGAACTGCTGGAGCAACATCACAGAAGTTATCTTGCTCAACCTGTAACTGGAACAGGAAACCCCCCACCCACTCACCCACCCACATGACATACCTGACAAAATCCAAGATCTGCTTAAAGATGGCCAGTGAAGGAAACCCCACTGCCTCCAGAGATATTGAATTCCATTTTTAATTACTGAGTGCTCTACAGAGAGTGATGTACCTAATAGGGTTTACAACCTACATATATATGTATATATGTATATATATATATATATATATATATAAAATATGAAAACACTGAACAAAACCTTCTAATATGTTGAAAACTAAAAAACAATAATAATAAATTTTTAAAAATCCATCTAACAACAAACAAAAAAAAATCCATCTTCTAATACATACGTAAAAGACCTGACTAAGCCTCTACATTACACTAATTTTTAACATCTTTTGGGAGGGTAGTAAGAAGAGACATCTACTAGCTTCTTGTTCATACACAAAGTGAGGCTTGCAAAAAGTTTAACTTTCCTCTAATCAGTCTAGGTAGCATTTATCAAGGATATAAGTTTTTAAGCGTTGTTTGAATAAGGGAGGGGAGAGGCTAGGTAGGGTTAACTGATCCATTCTAAGCATCTGGCATACTTTCAGAGAAAATTGAGAAGTATGGGTGGCACAACCAAATGAACATACTGAAATAAATCCTTTTAATAGAGGACAACTGGTAATTTCTTCTATAATTATATAAAAAATTAAAAATTTCTTCTATAATTAAAATAATCTAAATAATTAAGCTTTAATGAGCAATCTTTTCCTTTCCCCTAAATCTGAGAAGCTATCAAATACCTTCTTTTTTATCCTTACTTAGGCTTGCAGACCAAAGTGATGCATTATACTCATTTGCATTCAATAAGCATTTTTTCCAATTTTTAACCTTTTTATTTGAAGTTTTGAGTTTCAAATTCTATCCTCTCCTCTCTACCTTCCTCCTTCCCTGAGACAGTAAGCAATCAGATATAGGTTATACATATGTAAGTATGAAAACCTTTCCATATTAGTCATTTTGTACAAGAAGACTCAAATAAAAGAAAAAAAAAATGAAAAACAGCATGCTTCAGTCTGTATTCAAACAATATTAGTTCTTTCTCTGCAAGCGGACAGTGTGCTACATCATTAGTCCTTTGGGATTGTCTTGGATCACTGTATTGCTGAGAACAGATAAGTCATTCACAGTTCTTCATCAAACAATGTTTGATATACAGTGTTTTACGGTGATTTACTGTGTACAGTGTTCTCCTGGTTGTTTACTTCACTATGCATCAGTTCACATAAATCTAGATTTTTCTGAAATCATTCTGTTTGTCATTTGTCATTACAGCACAATAATATTCCATCACAACCATATACCACACGTTAGTCATTCCCCAATTGATGGGCACTCCTTTGATTTCCAATTCTTAGTAACCCCCAGAAAGTGCTGTTATAAATATTTTTGTACAAATAGGTCCTTTCCCCTCTTTTTGGACATCTCTGGGACACAGATTTAGCAATGGTATTTCTGGATCAAAGGGTATGCATATCCATACCCCCCAAATAGCTCTCCAGAATGGCTGGATCAGTTTACAACTCCACCAACAGTGCATTAGTGTCCCAGTTTTCCCATATCCATTCCAACATCCAACATTTTCCTTTTTTTGGTCATATTGGCTACTCTGATAGGTGTGAGGTGGTACCTCAGAGCTGTTTTAATTTGCATCTCTCTGATAGTGATTTAGAGAATTTTTTCATTATGACTATAGATAGCTTTGATTTCTTTGAAAACTGCCTATTCATATTCTTTGACCATGTATCAATTGGGGAATGACCTGTAATTTTATAAATCTGACACAGTTCTCTATATATTTGAGAAATTAGGCCTTTATTAAGAGATATTTGTTATAAAATTTCTACCTCAGTTTTCTGCTTTCCTTATAATATTGGTTGCACTGGTTTTATTTGTACAAAGACTCTTTAATTTTATATAATGAAAATAATCTATTTTACATTTTGTAATGTTCTCTATGTTTTCTTTGGTCTTAAATTCTTCCACTTATCTATAAATCTGACAGATAAACTATTCCATGCTCTCTTAATTTGCTTGTGCTATCATCCTTTATATATAAATCATGCACCCGTTTTGACCTTATCTTGGTTTATGGTATGAGATGTTGGTCTATACCTGGTTTCTGCCATACTGTTTTCCAGTTTTCCCAGAAGTTTTATCAAATAATGAGTTTTTGTTTCAAAACCTTGGATCTTTGGGTTAATATATACTAGATCACTATATGATGTAATTTGTTCCTAATTTATTCCACTGATCCATCACTCTATTTCTTAGCCAGTACCAGATTATTTTGATAATCACTGCTTTACAATACAGTTTGAGATCTGCTACAGCTAAACCAGACTCTTTTGCATTTTTCTCACTGATTCCCTTGATATTCTTGTTGAGTTTTTGTTCTTCCAGATGAATTGTGTTATTATTTTTTCTACTCGATAAAATAATTTTTTTTGATAGGTTGATTGGTATGGCACTGAATAGATTAGTTTAGATAGAATTGTCATTTTTATTACATTAGCTGGACCTCCATGAGCAATTAATATTTTTCCAATTGTTTAGATCTGACTTTATTTGTGTGAAAAGTGTTTTATAGTTGTATTCATATAGTTCCTTAGTTTGTCTTGGCAGGTAGACTCCCAAGTATTTTATAGTTTTTGCAATTATTTTAAAAGGAATTTCTCTTTCTATCCCTTGCTACTGGACTTTGTTGGTAATATATAAAAGTGCTGATGATTTGTGGGGATTTATTTTGCATCCTACAACTCTGCTAAAATTGTCAATAAGAGTTACTAAGCATTTGTTACATGGGCAGGACCATGATTTGCCCTGGTCTAACATTTAAAATATCAGCAAAAAGAGATAGAAACTATCAAAGTAAACAGAGCAACAATTCTTTCACTGATTTACTTATAAAAGGCTTCAGAGTTTAAGGCTCTATTCACTGTAGACATTAAACACACTCAAGCCAGGAAGCATGCTTACGTATTTCTTTTAGAACCTCAGGATCACATTCTTTGTATTTTTCTAATTCAGCCTTTAGTTGCTCCTTCTGCTGCCGGAGGGAAGCAAGATTCTTCGAAAGTGAGGCACGTTCCTCCTGTGTTCAAAATAATGGCAGGGGGCACAATCGTCACAAAGAAAATCTGGTTTAAGAAAAGGCTCATATTGAATATATATTTCCATAGAATATCATCAAAGATGTGAAGCTGAAAAGGACCTCAGAGATCAAGTCTATTCCTTTCATTTTATAGATGAAGAAACTGAGGCTCAGAGTGATTAAATTTTTTTCCCCAGGGTTTCACAGCTGGCAAGTGTCTTAAGTATTATTTCAATCCAGACCTTCCTGACTCCACCTCTAGCCCTCTATTGTCGATATCATGCTGTCCCTTATTTTACTTCTTCTCACTGTCCAACACCTAAAGGGCTTAGTTAATGATTATAAACTGATTATCTCATACCAAGACAAGGAGGTTAAGTTAGAGACTAATTTATCTCCTTAACAATTCCCTTTTGCTCTGAAAAATCCTTGATTTTTAACAATTTGAGCTTTCCCCCATTCTGATGCAGATTACAACCCCCAGTGTCTTCCCATCCCCAAAGACTTCTGTCCATGTTTGCCCATCAATTATTCTCAGAGGAGCTATCCAATGTGCAGGGGTACTTGACCTTAAGTCCTTGAGAATCTTAGAGGTACTTACATGCAAATCTCATTCTTGCTACAAGACTGACCAAACATCCTTCCTCTTTTTTCAACCATTCATATCCTTTATGTTTTTTAGTGTTCTTTTCTACAAAGTACCAGATAAGTATAAATAAAGTAGCCACAATTCTTTTATCTCTCTCCTGAAAACCTCACATTTCTTTCATAGTGTAGGAAATAAGGATATGATGAAATGAGCATTCATGAGTAGTCAGGGCAGTTACTACTCAAACTATAGATCAATCAGTCAATCAGTAAACATTTATTAAGCACCTTTTCTGTGCCAAGCACTGTGCCAGGAAAACTGCCTAAGAAAGGCCAAGTTAGATTTTTTTTTTAAAAGCCTCCAATGTTCCCTTCAATAATGCAGACTACAAGTCACCAATGCCTTCTCATCCTGTGTGATTCCTGTTCATGTCCTAACATAAATTTTCCACAGAGCAATATCTGTGTGTGTGTGTGTGTGTGTGTGTGTGTGTGTGTGTGTGGTTTTGCAGAGGGAATACCTTCCTAAATTTCTCTTTAAAACAGTGTTAGTTCAACTATTGGCTTCATATTTTCCTCAAAATCTGACTTGTACAAAACTTGTATAGACCATAATTGTGTCCATAACACCATTCATTCAATTCAAATAAAGATCCCTTTTCCAAGAAGTTTAAGCTGGCAGACACTCAGTTATAACTGGTAGTCAGAACTAATTCCAGATCCATGGACCTCACTGAAACATCTTTCTAGATCCCAAATTTCAAAATTTCACTTTCTTAGCACTATACTTTCTGTCCTTCCAACTCTCCCATATTTGTCGCTTAATTCAATTTGACAAGTATTTATTATGTGCTTGCTATAAGAGCTCTAAAGTTCCACACATTTAAGGTAGTATGGGGGAGACCAAGGAAGGGGAAGAAAGACAAGGGAAGAGTTAATTTTAACTCACTGCACCACCTTTCTTTCAAAGACGGTCAAATCTAAGTTTTTAAATGGAAATATGATCCAATAAACAGCAATGGAACTTTCTAGTCTCAGTTTTTCCTAACAGGTAGAAAGTTTTAAGTATGCAATTCAACAAAGCTTTATTATATGTTTCTTTTTTGAGATTCTTTATGCTAGGGGTACAAAAATAAGCAGCACTTGCTCTCATTGAGAAACTTATTATCTAATCAGTGGAAAGACAGGCGGTAAATACAAAGCAAAGGTCCAGGCATGAGAAACATGAGGATTAATAATAGCTAACATTTATATAGAGCATTAAAGTTTAAAATGCCCTGGGCATAAAATATATCATGTGATTCTCACAGCAACTCTATGATAGAAGCCAGCCTTTATTATTCTTATTTTACAGATGTGGAAAGTGAGGCTGAGCAGAGCAAGCCAGGGGGCACAGAGGAGGTGGGTAACTGAGGCCATATTCAAACTCAGGTCTCTCTGACTCAGAGTCTAATGCTCTATCCACTATGCAACACAGACTCACTTTCAGTTTGGGACAGAAAAAGCCAGGAGGCTTCATGGAGGAGGTGGTACCTGAGTTAGACCTTGAAGGAAGGCAGGGAAGAGCAGGTCAGCACATTCCAGACAGCGATAACAGTATGTGCAGAGTGGAGAGGAACAGGACAGATCATGGTTGGGGGGCAGGTGTAATAGTAATGAAATCTGAGGTTCTTCCATAACCCTTGTATTGGTAAGCTAATGGGTACTTAGCACTTAGTTTCAAGTTTATTATATTAAGCCTCTGTTAAGAAACAGAAGGTATGAACCCCTGTTGCTGATGTAACAGGAAGGGGTGGAACAGGGAGGAGCTAATACCTTATATAAGGAAAAAAACAAGCTGGAGAGGTCAGAATTTCTCTCAGCAAGCATCTGGAGGCTGGGCTGCTACTGTTGGACTGAAGACTGAACTGAGAATTGACAAGAACTGAGAAGAGAAATGAGAATTGAAAACTGAGACAGAATTTCTTGGAGTAAGCCACATGGAAGCTGGAGAAAGTGATTCTGATTCTGAGAACAGAACTTGTGGTGGGAGAGCTTCTTCTGAGAGCCAGCCAAACTCCTTCTGAGAGCTTCCAAGAACCAGCCAGAGCTGCCGAAGATTTCTGAGGGCCAGCTGAGCTGCCAAAGGAAGCATGACTGTGGTGTCAGTACTTTGTTTTGGGTCTATGTTGATTTCACAGGCAGAAAGTGAATTGAGATGATAGTGCCAACCATGTCTGTGAATATTGCTGTAATTCTGCTAAGCTTGATGTGTGTAGATATTGTTGTGGCTCTCTTAAGTATTATCTTCCCAGGAACAGAAACTGTTAAAGACTTGAGGTGGACTGGACACTGTGAACTTCAATGTGCAGCAGGAACTGCACAAAGAGCTAGACAAGGAACTGGGAGCTATCTGCCTTTGAACTTGGGTGGCAGTTGGTTAGATTTGGGCAGGAGCTGGGCCCATGGAAGAGGAACCATGGAAGCTGAGAGCCTGTCTCAAGTCAAGATGAAAAGACCTCTTCTTGGGTATTTAATGCTGACTGATGAAACTGTAACTTACTTGTGATGTAGGGGTGGATGGCCTTTGTACTTTCCATTACCCCTTAAGAGGGTACTGAGTAGTAAGTGATGATATTGTAACTTAATTGCACCCCATGGGTGGAGGACTTTGACTTTTGTACTTGAATTAAGGACTTTGTGATTGACTAAATGAATGTACTTTGCTTAAAACTATGTGACCACTTTGGTGAAAACTATGTAGCTATTTTTGTAACACTGTGAATGCTGTACCTTGATTTTCTTTGAATGTTTTATCTTAGTTTGTTACTGAATAAACAGAGAGTTTACTATACTGTGTAATCAGAACCTTGAAAGCTGTTCACAGCAGCAGTCCTCTGGAAAACTGCTCGTGCTTGGCTTTACAGCAGAAAGGTATGCCATCTAGCTGGAGTGTTGAATATATCAAATACATGAAATAAGATTGGAAGTATAGATTGGAACCAGATTCTTGATGACCTTGAATTCCAGGATTAAGAGTTGATACTTTATTTGGCAGATAATGGAGAGCAACAGAAGGTATGACACACACACATATACATACATACATACATACATACATACATACATACATATACACACGCACGTACATATACACATTAGGAGGGAGGGACGGAGTTAGACTGAGAAAGAGAGAGAAAGAGAGAGAGGTAGCCAACACAGATGTATATTAAGAAGGAACATGTAGACAAAGGTATGGAGGATGAATTAGGTAAGGACTAGACTAGGGACCCACATCCCTTTTCCAAACTACCTACTCAATATGAAAGTTTACCATGTATATACACCTAAGAAATAAACTGTTAACTTCAATAGGACATTATAATTATTTATCAAATAGTCTCTATACCACCTCCTTGACAAGTTTCTTATACCACTCAGGGTACTTGTACCCTTAGGTTGCGAACCCTTGAATTACAGACAAGGCTGACAGTTGGGAGGCTATTAGAGTGAGATGAGAAGCCAACAAGAGATGAGAGCCTGATCTATGATGTTTGCAGTAAGAATGGAAAAGATTAAATAGATGTGAGATATATTATGGTGGTAGTTAGGTGGTGCAGTGGATAGAGCACCAGGTCTGAATCAGGAAGACTCATCTTCGTGAATTCAGATCTGGTCTCAAATACTTAGCAGCTGTGTGACCCTAGAGAAGTCACTTAACCCCATTTGCCTCAGTTTCCTCATCTGTAAAATGAGCTGGAGAAAGAAACAGCAAAGAATTCAAATATCTTTGCCAAGAAAACCCCAACTGGGGTCATGAAGAGATGGGCACTGACATTTGGGAATAGCTTTATTTTAGGGGCAGGAGGATGATGAGGAGTCAGCAAGAAAGGCACAGAAATAAGTCAGAAAGTTAAGAAAATAATAATGAGAATATTCCCAAGGGAGGAGTTGTAGGTATGAAACAAAGAGGATAGAAAAAGAAAGGTGGTTCACAGCATCAAATGCTGTAAAGATGTCAAAGAAAATACGAACAGAAAAAAAAAGATCACTGAAGATTTAGTGATGAGCTAGTAATTAGTAATCTTGGAGAAATATAATTTTAATATAGTGGCAAGGATGGAAGTCAGTTTGTGAAGGACTGAGGCATTCAATAATCAAGAAAATCGTTCTCTGAAGTGCAACCTCACACCTGTCAGACTGGCTAATGAGATAGAAAAGGAAAGTAACAAATGCTGGGTGGGATGTGGAAAAGTAGGGGCACTAATGTGCTATTGGTGAAGCTATGAACTGGTCCAGTCATTCTGCAGAACAATTTAGAACTATGCTCAAAAGGCTATAAAACTGTGCATACTCTGTGGGCTGGCAATTCTGCCATTAGGTCTGTACCCCAAAAAGAGCAAAGAAAAAGGATAAGGTCCTATGTGTGCAAAAATATTTATACTAGCTCTTTTGTGGGGGCAATGAACTGGAAATTGAGGGGATGCCTATCAACTGGAGAATGGCTGAACAAGTTGTGTTGTATGATTGGGATGGATACTATCTTGCCATAAAAAAATAACTAGCAAGATGGTTTCAGAAAAATCTGGGAAGATTTATATGAATTGATGCAGAGTGAAGTGAGAAGAACCAGGACATCATTGTATACTGTAACAACAATACTGTAATGATAATCAACTATGAAAGATCTGATCAATACAATGTTCCAAGACACTTCCAAAGGACTTGTGTTGTCTATACCCAGAGAGAGAAGTGATGGACTCTAAGTACAAACTGAAGTATAATTTTTTCGCTTTCTTTATTCTTCTTGCTTTTTTTTTTTTGGCAACATGACTAATATGGAAATATATTTTGCATGTCTTCACTTGTATAATGGGTATCATATTGTTGACCTTCTCAATGGGTGGAGAAAGGACTGGAGAGAGGGAGAGAATTTGGAACTTAAAATTTTTAAAAATTAATGCTAAAAATAAATTAATTTAAAAAACCAGAAAATTGTTGACGAAATTGAGAGAATGAAAATACACTTTTTTCTAGCAATCTGGCAATGAATGGGGTTGAAAAAGAAAGATTCAAAAGAAGGGTTTTTTTCATTATGCCATTTTAGGCCTGAGCATGCATGTAGGCTGGTAAGTCATCAATAGAGAAGGAGATATTAAAAAATTTTGAGAGAAAATGCAAGGTCACAGAAGGTGATGGTACTCAGAGTTAACTCTGACAAGGAGGATTATGTCATCCTCTGAAACTACAGAAGGGAAAGGGGGTAGAGATATTGAGAGGTTAAAAGGAGTAAAGAGAAAGGAGTTGAAAGCAATTCCATCAGATGGTGTCAGCATCTCTGAAAGTAGAAAGTGAAGTTATCTGTTGGGAGTAAGAGAAAAGATAGTGGAACTAGGGGCCTGAGTAGAAGAAAAACGGTTTAGAATAGCCATTGGGGTGAATGTTACAAAAACCAGAATTTGGCACACTTCTATCTCTAGACCCTCTAAGATCAAAGTGGGGGGGAGGGGGAATGCTCTGTCCATAACCATAAGAATATAGTAGCAGGCTAGAAGATGTGAAATTGTCAAATACTGGAGACTCTATGTATGGTACAGCTATGAAGGCATATATTCCAAGTTGATCAGAGGCAGAAAGATTGCATATATACAAAATTACATATAGTAGCATTTTTTGTAGTAGCAAAGAACTGGAAACAAGGCAGGTGCCCATTGACTGAGGCATGGTTGAACAAAATATGGCACATAGATAACTGAATATATGAAGAATTCTGAGAAACTCAGGAGGACTTGTATGAACTGATGGAAGTCAAAATAAGCAGAACCAGGATAGCAATTATAATAATGTATGGCAATATATTATTATATCTTATAGTAATAATGTACAGGAAAACAATGGAAGACTTATGAACTCTGATCAATGCAGTGACCAACAATGACTTCAATGCACTGACCGTAGTGAAGAATGACTCCTGACTGTCATTAGAAAGATGATGGAACACAAGTTAGCAATATATACACTGTTAGACATAACCAATGCAATGATCTACTTTGCATAATTGTGTTTCTTTATTAGCAAGGAAGAGTTCTATTGGAGGAAGGGTGGATTATTGGGAAACTGGCTATAATTTTTAAAGAAAGCATGAACAAAAACAATTTTAAAAATCACTCGTCAAGTCAACAAGCATTTATTAAGTGCCTGCCACGTGCCTCGCACTATATTGGGTCACAAATCTGTGACAAAAAGTTGTAAAACCCAATTTGCCTATTGAGACTTGTCTTAGATTTTGTTCTCAGCCTGTTTCTTACAAGTCCAGGTTCTGGTGAAGAGGATGTCAAGACTTTTGAGTGACATCAGAGGATGTCCTAAGTGTTTATACCAAGGGCTTTGCCATCTATTTAAGCATGACTGAATCCCATGGTATGATGTCCCCTCCACTGCCACGCTGTAAGCAGTTGAGTGAAAATTAAGGAGATGGGAAAAGATGAGAAAGACTCTTTAGTAATGGTGGAATGAGCAGCAAGAGGAGCAGACAGGCTGGTAAGAGGTCCCTCAAAAAACCCAAGACAAGGAAGCCAAAGAAAGTCTCCGTCCCAGAGAGATTCTTGCACAACTACTTTCTATTCCTAGTTGAAAACAACACCCACTTCTTTTCTCACCTGGTTGCAACTGTTTCCTGTTTAGGAAGCAGCCCAAAGGAATGGCCAATACTGAGCAGTCAGGCTGCCAACCTTAGCACCAGTGTTTCCCATCATCCTGAAAGTTTTTCTACCCAGAATTGACAATGATGAAGGGGAAGCACAGTCAAAAAGTGACCACTATGGCTTGCCTACTGAAGAAAAAACAAAACAATTCTGAATCATTTGCAGCAGCTATTCAGAAAATGTTGTCCCCTGAGAAGTTTCTTTAGAAGTTTCTGACATTGAAATGTTATTGTAATCAAAAGAAGAGATCAACATGAGGAATCCAGAGAAACGTGGCAAGGTTTTTATGATCTGATGCAGAACGAAGAAAGCAGAACCACAAGAATACACACAATGACTGCAATAATGTAACACTCCAAAAGCAACTGAATTCTAATAAAGTGGTTTTTTAAATGTTATTGACATTTTTCGTTTTGGCATCACCTTCATTTCCAGATATAGTTCTTACTCCTCAGATAGATATCCCATGGAACAAAGAATAAAAGAGAAAGGAAAAACCAGTTCAGAAGAATTAGTTAACAGATCGACTGAGTCCAACAGTACATGTGATGATTCGCACCCAGGGTTTCCTACTTCTGCAAAGAAGGGAGGGAAGGGTGTATTTTCTCTTCCTGCCTTAAGTTCGGTCATTAAATTACATGGTTTTTTGTTGCCATTATTGTTCTTTCTATTTATACTGCTGTAGTCATTACATAAGTAGATTTCTGGGTTCTATCTGCATGAGTTCATGAGAGACTTTCCATACTTCTTATTTTATATTCATAATTTCTTTCAGCATAATAATATTCCATTAATCCCTGCCCTGGAACATCCAACCAACATTGCTTCCTCCACAAGGTCTGCCTCTCTTCTCTCAGGAAATCTAAGTTCCTCCTAGATTATGAAGGGACCCAGACCAGTCTTCCTTCATTCCCTTCATGACCCTGTTTCTTACTTTCTGGACTTCAAAATCATATCTTCATTGAGAGGCATCTTTTCAGCTCCTTATTGTATGTTATCTTCCCCCACTAGAATGTAAGTTCTTTGAGAGTAGAGACTATTTCTTTTGAGTTGTATTTTATCCCCAGTGAATAGCACAGTGCCTGGCTATAATAATAATAATAATATGACATAATATAATAAAATAAAAGAATAATGTAATAATAAATAATAATTTCTTTTCCTTCTTTCTATCCTCCCCCTCTCCCCTTTTTTCCTCACTCCTTTCTTTGCTCCCATATTTCCTTTTTTTCCCTTCTCTTCTTTCCTCCCTCTCTCTCTTCCTTCTTTCCCATTCATCTAACACAATTTGTTTAGCCTTTCCCCAACTGATGGCTATCTACTTTGTTTCCAGTTCTTTGCTACTACAAAAAATGCTGCCATAAATATTTTAGAATAAATGTCTTTCTTTTCTACCTTTGTTCTCCTTAGGGGTCTATACCTAGCAGTGAGATTGCTGGGTCAAAAAGGTATGGATTGCTTAGTCCCTTTGACAAGTACAAATAACTTTTCAGAATGACTGGACCAATTCACAGCTCCACCAACAAAAAGTTAGTGTGCCTTCTTTTCCACAATCCTTTCAAGCCTGAGTAGTTCAGGAGTGGGAAACCTGTAGCTTTAAGGCCACATGTAGCTTTCTAGGTCCTTGGGTGCAGTCTTTTGACTGAGTTCAAGTTTTACAGAACAAATCCTTTTATTAAAGGGATCTTTTGTCACTTTTGCTAATTTACTAAGCGTACAGTAGGACCTCAAAGTCATTTTGATGTGTTTCTCTAATAATGACTTGAGCAATCTTTCATGTATTCAGGTGTAGTTCATAAATGAGCTGGAGAGTTACTTGTTCATATCCTTATCTGCTGGGGAACGGCTCTTGGTTTTATGTATTTGTGTTAATTTCTTACATGTATAGGATGTGCAGTCCTAATTAGATATATCGTATACAAATATTTTCCCCCAAAATCTCACAGCTTCCCTTCTTACCCTAGCTGCATTGATTTTGTTTATGAAAAAGGTTTTTATTTATATAAAAGGTTTTCAATTTCATGTGATCAAAATCTACTTTATTTCTTGTGAATAACTCTCATGAACCAAAACGAGCAAGTTCAGTTTTGGAGAATTACTAATGAAATACATCTGCCTTCCTCCTCTCAGCAGAGAAGTGGGGTCTAGGTATATGGAATGCTGGATATACAGTATCATGATGTTTCCTAGCTTTGCTTAATTTTTTTCCCTTTGTAACAAGGAAGGGCTCTGTGTAGGATGGGGCAGAGCTGAGGGGATGACTGGGCCATGAAAACAAAATGCAATAATAAGTTTCTTTTAAGAAAAGAAGTTGCTGTTTTCCTTCTATTCCTATCCATGACTGTGTTGACTGCTCAAATAAGAATGCAAGAAAATACTTTGAAAAGTATAAAACACTACAATTGTGTAGTACTGTTACTGTTTCTTTCTCATTTGCTGAAAGTAACAGGGTTATTTTTTTGTCATGAGAAGGGATGTTCAAACACTGCTGTTAAACCACAGGCCACCAGAACCTTTTGTTGCTAGCACCCAGATAGAATATAGTTTTAACCTGCTCTTCAGTATTTTCCACGATTAACTAATGTAGTAAAACTGATGATTTTTTTTATCTGTAATGCTGGATCAAGGAAACTGAACATTTTTTTTCTGCAGGAATCCTTTAAGTCATTTAAATTTCTCATGAGCAAACAAAGGATAGTGTATAGCTGGCATTCAGAAATGGGGGATTGGGGGCGGAGCCAAGACGGCAGCATAGCAGCAGCAACATATTGCAGCTCTCACATAGCCACCCCAAAATACCCATAAAATAGGACTCTAAACCAATCCTAGAACTCCAAAACGCGCACAAAGATACTTCCCACTAAAGTCAGCTCGGCTACGAGGAACCATATCAGCACTGCGAACCGAAACCAGCCTGGAGCCGGGGCTGTGCCCTGGGGGCGGCCAGACAAGAGGAGCGGTGAGCAGATTAGCGGCAGCTGCGAGCAGCGTTCAGAACTAGGTCAGTGGGACTTGCGAGGTCTTAGGAGAAAAGCAGTCTGGCCGAAAGGCCTCCAGAGCGGAAAAGCAAAAGGCAGAGGTTTTGCACCCGCCTCTGCATTGCAGCTTCCCGTCTGCAGCTTGCAGACAGCAGGGGGACTAAGCGATTGTTCTGAGGCCAGTGCTCTCGCGTTGAGCGGCCTGGATCCAGATCGCCGTCTTGGGCCTTGGTCCTGGAATCCTCATTATCTAGCGAGCTGGAAGTAAGTAGGAAGGGTCCCGGCAACCTTCCTGAGAGCTACAGCAGCCGGGAGGACCCCAGCGATTTGGGACAGAGCTTTCCCTTCTGCAAGCAGAGCCCCACAGAGATTTAAAAAAAAAATCACGGACTGACCGACCATGAGTAAGAATAAGCATAAGAAGCAAAGTAAGAACAGCACCCAAACCCTAGATTCCTTCTTTGGGGAAAAGAAAGATCATGGGAGAGAGAGGGAGGAGGAGAGCGCAGCCAGAGCGCCCCCACCAGAGGCCTCCAATAAACATGAAGAATGCCTTAAAGCTAGAGATGAACTGAAGAAGGATTTTCAAAACCACATAAGGGAA
>CM053592.1:81891215-81906981 GCA_028646515.1 Pseudochirops corinnae
AACCAGAACTGAAAAGAAAGTTTGACACTCTAATACAAGAAGCATGAGAAGATAAACACGGAAAAGAAATAATAAGGTACCTATCAAAGATGAACTATTTACATGACAACATGAAAAAGTGACAATTGTAACTGTAGAAGTGGGGGATTAATAGAAAACCACATAAAAGAGAATGAGGCCAAGCCCAAACCCAACTTCATTACAGAAGCCTGCTGGGTGCGATATACATTTCTTGCTTCAAGATCCTCTTTGTCTTTGGTCAATACTGCAGCATTATTGTCAAAGAAACTAAAGATGAGAGTGAGCTTACTGTGTCTTCCCGGCCAATTTTCGCTTTCTTGATGCTTTGTTGTAGATTCTCTTTCTTCTGATTCCCCTCTGAAAACTGGAGGAGGAAACAAAACAAAACATAAACAAGGGTAACTTACCAATCAAACCATGTAGATTTACCTTACAAGGATTTTGTTGCATTCAGGGCCCAGTAAAATCAAGGATGGCAATGGGCTCTCCTATTATTAAACAAAGGTGAGGCAGCATTAGCTCCTTGGGGTTTCCTGAATATATCCACTTTAAGGATCTATGATTCTGTCAACATAGCTCTTCCTTCCACCAACCCAGATCCCAACCCCTCTGTGTCTCAAGTAGAATGAGGGTATACAGACATTGCTGTGGTTGAAAAATTCACAGAGGCACCATGCAAAGAGAGCTAGAAATGGCATTGGAGGATCTGGGTTTGAATCTTCGCTTTGCCACTTCCTATCTGTGTGACCCTGGGGGAATCACTTCACCACTCTATGGATCTTGGTTTCCTCATCAGTAAAATGAGATGTTGGACTAGATGACTTTATGATCCTATCACCTTGTGGACAGCCTTGTGATAAGTTACACGATGCTTAGCTATGATGGTCCATGGAAAGACACAGTCTACCAACAGTTGATTACTAGCTGCGTAAGCTTAGGCAATGCCTTCACTTTTCTGAGCCTCAGTGTCCCCATCTGTAAAATGACTCAGAACTAGATGATATCAAATGCTTCTTGGAGTTCTAAATTTATGATCCTATGACTTGCCAGAATATGTGTTTCATTGTCTCAAGCTTTCATGATCCCATGGTACTTCTCTGCCACAAGGAGATAATAAAGGAAGATTCTAGTGGAGAAGAAAGAATAAAAATATTTTAAAATATTTTCTTCTCATACCACTTTCAGTCTTCTCTATGAGTCTTCACTTAGCAGCTTTCTTCAAATAACTTGAGATGTTCTACTATTCCAACTTGATGTTTATACCAACTATGATGATTGGGGGCGGGGGGAAAGATGTTTTTATACAACTTCAATTCATATCTTTTTTCCTCTTGTTTTGAAAGACTAAATTTACTTTCTTCAATTTATTTTCACTGGGTTTAGGGACAATCAGGCACTTCAGCTATCATACAGTAATGCAGTTGGACTTTCTCTCACAACTATTGAGAAAGTGGGATAACCAGTTAATAAAATTATATTCCTGAATGAACACCAATACTGCTAATATAGTTGCCATCCTTTCTTAGGTCATATAGGGCTGTGGAATGCCTTCTTTAAAAAACAAACAAAACAAAACAAAACAAACCTCCTTGAATTGATTTAGCCTAAAGAAGAACTCTATATCCTTCACTCATGATAGTTAGTTGATACTTGGGACCAGTGAGCTGTGGTCACTGACATCAGACAACAAGCATTCACAAAGTGAGTGGATAGAGTGATGGAGCTGGAGTCAGGAAGATAGGAGTTCCAATCCTACTTCAGACATGAACTAGCATTATGACAAGTCATTTAACCTCTGTCTGCCTCCATTTATTCTTCCATGAAATAAGGATAAAAATAACATCTACCTCATGGGATTGTTGTGAGGATCAATTAATAAAACATACATGGTGCTTACAAACCTTAAAGTACGATATTGTTATTATTAACAACAATGTGTGCTGGTAGCCCCAGGCTTTTGTTTCCCTCTTAGTTTTACTACTACGCTGGCCTATAGATAACAAGGATACAAAGGCACAGAGGCAAATGAAGCAAGCAAAAATGTAGGTGTTTCTGAGAGTTTATCAGATCTTGCAGCAAGTAAGCTAACAAGAAGAGGGCCAAGAAAAGCTGATCAAGAATCTAGACCTGGAAGGGAACTTATCTTGTCCAACAACCTCATTTAATCTATTTTTTAAAGATATGTAATGGATCGCTTTTTTGTTTTTTTTATATCTATCACTGCCATGACCAAGATCTTTCTACTCTCTTTGTATGGAGAGGAGAGAAATAGCTTCTAGCATCCACTGGACAGGCAGCATGCTACAAGGTAAAGCATGGGGGATTTGAAGTCAGAGAACCTGGGTCCCGATTCTCACTCTGCCACTTACACAGCCTGCAAAACCCTGGGTGAGACAGTTAACATCCCTGTGCCTTTGTGTCCTCATTGACAGGATGATGGTGTTGGATTAGATAGTGACTACTGACCCTCCTTTTCAGCCCGAAATCTATGACCATGTGATGACCTTATTCATATCTTCTAGGATCAATACTGGCTATTGTGCTCATTTGAATTCTGATATCTTTTACTGCTTCAATTCATTTTATTTTAAAATTTTCATTAATGCATTTTGTTTTTATATTACATTTACAGGTTTCCCACTTCATGAGGTCTCTTGAAACAAAAGAAAACTATTAAGTAATGCTAATATAGTAACCTTATCTGAAAGTGCATGTAATATTTCACATATATAGTAGCCTCCTCTGACCCCCATTTCTCTAGTTCAAAAAATTTTTTCAAAAAATCTTCCTTGGCAAAAGAAAAGAGAAATTTTTTTTGGAACAAATATGCAGAGTCAAGCAAAATAAATTCCTTCAAAGGATGCATACTACATAGGTAGGTAGATAAATATGTATATGTACATATCTATGTATGTGTACATGTACATATGTATACAGACATTATCTAGCTACCTATGTAGCATATGTACATTGCTATCATCTATCTACTTATCTATATCTCATTTTACCTTTCTATAGTGGATAGCATTATATCTCTCACTTTTCTATAACAGATATTATGTTTTATCATCAGTGGATCATGGATGGTCATTGTACTGATTATAGTTCTTAGAGCTCACAAAATTGTTTGTAATGTTTTATCATATAAACTGTTCTGGTTCTTTCATTCTCTATCAAATTACAAAATTCTTCAAAACTGTTTATTTTTTAAAATGATACTGATGTCAAAGTATAAATTGTTCTTCTATTTTGCTCACTTCACTTTGCTTCAGTTCACATAAGTCTTTCTATCTTTTTTAAATCATCTACTTCCTCATTTCTTACACTACTACAGTACTCCATCACATTCCACAAAAATCATTAGGACTTCTACAGAACACTGATAAACCCAGCAGGAAGAGATATTTCATTTAAAATTATTATAGAATATATAAAATATTTCTTCCAAGATACAGACAAGAACTATTTAAATATAATAACAGTAACTAACATTTATATTTATATAGCACTTACTGTATACCAGGCACTGAGCTAAGCAATTTATAGTTATTATTATTATCTTATTTGATCCTTACAACCCTGGAGGGTGGACACCATTATTATCCCCATTTTCTAGATGAGGAAACTGAAGAAAATAGAGGTTAATTGACTTGCCCAGGGTCACAGAGCTAGTAAGCATCTAAGGGTGCATTTGAACTCAGGTTTTCCCAACTTTAGGCCCAGTATTCTATCTAGTATACCACTTACCTACGTATATAAATAACTGTTTCTTAAAATAAAGATAGACCTAAATAATTGGGAAATATTAATTGCTCACAGGTAGAATCAGCCAATATAAAAATAATGGTAATGCTACCTAAATTGATTTACTTATTCAATGCCATACCAATAAAACTATCAATGGATTACTTTATAGAACCAGAAAAAAATTCATATGGAGGGGAAAAGGTCAAGAATCTCAAGAGAAATAATGAAAAGAAATGGGAAAGGAGCCTATTAATGCAAAATCTTAAACTACTACAAAGCAGTAATTATTAAAATAATTTGGGATTGATTAAATTGATCAGTGAAATAAATTAGGTATACAACATAAAGAAGCAAATATATTCAATACCCTAGTATTTTTTTTCCTTTTACATTAATTTATTTTTAATTTACAACATTCAGTTCTACAAGTTTTTGAGTTCCAAATTTTCTCCCCCTACCTTTCCTCCCCTCTCCTACTCCAAGATGGCATGTAATCCGATATAGGTTCTACATATACCTTCACATTAAACATATTTTCACAACAGTCAAGTTGTAAAGGAGAATTATAACCAATGGAATGAACCACAAGAAAGAAGAAACAAAACAAAACAAAAAAGAGCAAATATTTTGCTTCAATCTGCATTCAGACTCCATAATTCTTTCTCTGGATGTGGATAACCTTTTCCATCATTAGTCTTTTGAAGTTGTCTTAGAACCTTGCATTGCTGAGAAGAGCCCAGTCTATCAAAGTCAGTCGTCATAGATCCTATGTGTCTGTAATTGTGTACAATGTACTCCTGGTTCTGCTCACCTCATTCATTTAAGCCTTTCCAGGTTATTATGAAGTCTGTCTGCTCCTCATTTCTTATAGCAGTAGTATTCCATTATATTCATATACCACAACTTGTTTAGCCATTCCCCAATTGATGGGCATTCTCTTGCTTTCCAGTTCTTTGCCACCACAAAAAGAGCTGCTATATTTTTGTACATAAGAGTCCTTTTCCAATTTGTGTGATGTCTTTGGGATACAGCCCTAAAAGTGGTATTGCTGGGTCAAAGGGTAGGCATATTTTTATAGCCCTTTGGGCATAGTTCCAAATTGCTCTCTAGAATGGCTGGATCAGTTCACAACTCCACCAACAATACATTAGAGTTTCAATTTTCCCATATCTTCTCCAGCATTTATAATCGTCCTGTTTTTGTCATGTTAGACAATCTGAGAGGTGAGATGTGGTACCTAAGAGTTGTTTTGATTTGCCTTTCTCTAATTAATAGTGATTTAGAACATTTTTCCATATGATTATAAATATCTTTAATTTCTTCCTCTGAAAAATGTCTGTTTATATCCTTTGACCACTTATCAATTGGGGAATGCCTTGTATTCTTATAAATTTGACTCAATTTTCTGTATATTTTAGAAACGAGGCCTTTATCAGAGACACTGGTGGTAAAAATTCTTTCCCAATTTTCTGCTTCCCTCCTAATCTTGGTTGCATTGGCTTTATTTGTACAAAACCTTTTCAATTTAATAAAATCAAAATTATCCAGTTTGCATTTTGTAATGCTCTCTATATCTTATTTGGTCATAAACTCTTCCCTTCTCCATAAATATGACAAGTAAACTATTCCTTGTTCTCCTAGATTGTTTATATTATCAGCCTTTATATCTAAATCACGAGCCCATTTTGACTTTATTTTGGTATACGGTATAAGATACTGGTCTAAGCCCAGTTTCTGCCATACTATTTTCCAGTTTTCCCAGCAGTTTTTGTCAAATAGTGAGTTCTCATCCTAGTCAATACCCTAGTATTCAATAAATAGTTAGCTAGGTGGCACAGTGAATAGAGTGCTATGCCTGGTGTCAGTAAGGCTCATCTTCCTGAGTTCAAATCTGGTCTTGGCCACATACTAACTGTGTAACTCTGGGCAAGTCATTTAACCCTGTTTGCCTCAGTTTCCTCATCTGTAAAATTATCTGGAGAAGGAAATAGCAAGCCACTCCAGTATCTTTCCCAAAAAATCCCAAATGGAGTCATAACGGATCAGATGTGATGAAAATGAAACAACAATTCAATAAACACCAAGGGCTCAATTCAATTCTGTCTGGAAGTTAAGTTTCCTATATAGTAATCATCCTGGAGACTGGTAGTTCTATGAGTGTGTGGCCACTTCACTAGTACTCAGAATGAACAGTGAAGGAAGTTCTAACTGCTTGGAAAAAAATACATGGTAAAAGACAGTTAACATCCATATGCTTGGTACTTGGAACTGGTCAGATTGGTTGCCAAACTTCTTTAGTTTGTAACACATCTACTTAAGGTTATTTATTTAAATATTTTCTTTATCACCAACAGTGATCAATCTAAACTAGAGGCTCCAAAAGTGTGCGATACCACCCCCTGGAATGTGCTAGAATGATGGGGCGAGGGGAGGGAAAGTAGCCTTGGGTGCATTTGGGAGGCACTGAATAAAAATAAGGAGGGACAGTGGAAACATAAGGAAAGAAGAGAAGAAAATTTTCAAAACCATTTGTACATGTTTCACCTGTTGTGTCACTGAGTCAAAGTGATTACATTATTTTCCAAATAAACACTCAAAATGCTATAACTGATCAGTAGTCAAGTCTGCCAACAGGTCTTAACAAGTAAGTGTTGGCTGGTGAGTGTGTGTTGTGCATTGTCAGGAAGTCCAGCGTGCATTGGTAGGAATATGTGTATGTAATGATTTGCTTACAAAAATATATTATACAGTTACATGATGTATTTCAATGAAGGAAAAACTCCACAAATTTACGATAAATTGTTAAATTTAAGATGCATCATTTTTAAAAAATATATTTTTTAGGTTTCTGAAATGACACAATCAAGAAAGCATATTTCTAGGGGAGCGCTGAGAAATTTTTTTTTTAAAGGAGACAGTAGGCCAAATAAGTTTAGGAACCTCTGGTCTAAACAATTCACTCAGTTCACTAAATTGCTAAGAAGCTGCATGTGGAAATGAATTAAATATCATTGGCTTAAACCCACGACAAGTTTAGCACACTTATCCAAATGCAGCCTTGTACCATAACAAAAGGGGCTAGATAATTTCACAAGACTGCTCCTCTTTCCTCTTTTACTGATCTTACTCGGTCTTTTTTCTGTAACTTTTTTTGGGGAGTCTAGATCAGCAAGGGGAACTTTCATTGTGGAAACTTTGTCCACTAATGGTCTGCAACTCCCCATCTCTAATTTATAATCTTAGAATATTGCTGTGCAAACTTCATGGATTAACTGACATTCTCTGGGTCACCAAAGCCAGGATGGGCCAGAGGCAGGCTATGAATCCAAGGCTGGCCTTCTATATACTATTTAACTATATTATTACAGGAAATTTTCCTGTAAAAAATTCTCTGATGCATTGTTTTCCATAAATTAGTTAGAAGCTTAGGAAGCAGACACCTGGTTAAAAGCAGACATCTTATTTTATTTCTGTAAAAACTCTTAGGTGAACAAAAACTTTTTCTCACCAGTGACTACAGGAAACTATCCTTTCCACATTCGACCTAGCAATATGTGGATGATGAAAGGGGCCTGAGTGTTCTTTGCTGAGAAGGACTTCCTTAACAAGTGGGGAGCTATACAATGTGTCCCTGCTCCTGATGAACACATAAAGAAAGCATTGTAAGCTTCCATTTAACATTTCCCTGGTCATTAATTCTAATCCCCATCATGAATAAGACCAATCAGTAATGCCCTGATGACATAACCAAACCAGTTATACCTCTTTATGAGAGGAATCATCTCAAAGGAAGGAGGAGGGGTAGGGAGCACCTGGGACATATTCTGCTAGAAGGCTCGGGATCCACAACAAATTCAAGGCAGAGCACAGATTTGAGACCTTAACCGTAGTAAAAGAAAACTAATATTAATTACTATAAAAGCATGAGCTTCCCCTTAGAAATGGCCCAAAAGAAAGCTAATATGCCCATCCTCATGGACCCACTTGAAGTAACCCAGAAATATTGTATTGTCACACACAGACATTATAGGTTAACAAAATGGTTTGATCTGAAATTATACTTAAAATTGCCTAATCACTATAACCAGAAAAAATAATCATGCTAAAGCACAAATGGGGCCATGCCACTCTCCTGCTCAAGAAAGAGCCGTGGTTCCCTATTACTTCTAGGAAAAAATGCAAACTCAGCTAGGCATTTAAATCCCTTCACACTTCTGCTTCAGCCGTTCTTTCCAGGCTTACTGAATTTCTCCTCTTCATAGATTCTATGTTCTTGACAGTTTTGGAAAAACTGGCTTTTTTGCTGTTATCCAAATGTGACACTCCATCAACCTATCCCTGTATCTTTGCAGAAGACTCCTCTTTCTGACTAGTACTTTTTAAAATTCTTAGCTATACCTGAGGCTCAGTTCAGGAGCCCTTTACTGGTCCCCTTAGTCTTTAGTGCCTCTTCCTCAAATTGTCAAGTACACACTCATCTATGCATATATCTTAGATATATGATCTCCAATTAGAATATAAGCTCTTTTACTGTAGAGACTGTTTCATTTCTACATTTTATTGTCCAGCACCCACCAAAGTGCCTTGTACACAGTAAGTGCTTAAAAATGCTTGCTGGATTGTCTCTTAAAGAAAGGCCATAAAATGAATCATTAATTAACTGAAACAGCTTCATAATTCAATTACTTAAAAGACATCTGTTAGAGGTTTTGTACCAATCAGTTTGTTGAGGAAGGAGAAAAGGCAAATGAAAGATGTATCCCGAAACAGGGAGCTCAGTAATGAATAAAATAACCTGGTCTTAAAGGAGGAATGCCAACTTCAAGGTCTGTCACGTAGGCCACTCAGTAATCTACATGATGTAAGAGGAACAGAAGACTTCAACTCTCTACCTCCTGTACCAGTAAGTGCCAAAACAATTTGGTCTCACTGACTACTGAATAATTCTTGGTATTCTGCTTAGATCATAAAGTCACAGCCACTCAAGGCCACAATATTTAACTCCTGTCTAATCAGCTTTCCTATCACAGCAAGGGATCTACACTTCTCTTGGAAGTAATTCTGTCACAGTCCTGGCTAGTAATTTGGACCTAAATCAAATCAAGGCCTCATGTGACAATGGCTAAGATGGTTCTTAGCTACTGTGATGATATGATCTAACTAACTTCTGAAACCTGTTTTCTTACAGTAGCCAAGAGACACAGGATGATACAAGAATCGATGTACTACGAAAACCAGACTGCTGGATAGATTAATCCTGAACTGGACAAAAATATAAAGCTGGGTTCTTCCTTAAAGAAAGCCAGGAATATGAAATTCTGATTTCAAAATGGGAAGTAATTAAAGATTATTCTTTTCTTTAAAAAGAAATTCATATTAAGATTCTTCTAAATTGTAAGTGTCCTTAGTCCATGTGAAATGTAGTTTATTAAATTACTATGCACATAAAAATTTTCTATTGTGTAAAGTCAGGAGCACCTATACAAGACAATGCAATTAAATGGAGGGGACATGCCACAAAAGCAACTTAAATTTTGTTATACCCACAAGATCTTTCTGTGGGGTAAATAAATCTAACCATAGGATAGGCACTTTTATCTGAAGATCTACAATCCAGGACACCTGTACATTTGACATTTACCTGTACATCTGACAAAAAAGGGTTGAGAAAAATAATGCCAAATTTTTTTTTTTAAGTGTAAATCACTGCCTCAAGGAATTAACTGCCTGCTCATTACAGAAACAGAAATGATTGATTCAAGCTGTACAGGCCAGGGGTCCTGAGCTAGTTTCCTGACATGAAAGGATTACAAAGACAACAGGTAGGAGAGAACGATGAAAATTTTTGGAAGGGAGAAATACAAGGAAAAAGAACAGCAAAGCACAAAAAAAAAATCAGTCTAACATTTCTGAACTTAAGGAAATTATTTTCAGATTTGGTTTTTCTAAGACTTAGGTCTCTTTCAAACTCTTTTACAATCCAGAATGAATGAATTCTGCTATGAAACCAGCCAAGTTCATGTATTATAATTTCTTGTGGTTTAATTGAAAACACACACACACACACACATACTACCACCACCACCACTACTACTACTACCAGATGCCCCACACTCAAGCTGGAAGGGCATCCCAGAATATTAGACTTGGGAGAGGTCTCGCTGTTCATCCAGGCTCAGCCTCCTCTGAAACAAACCAACCAACCCTCCTGTACTTCTATGAATGTCTGGCATCTTGCATACAACAGGCATTGAATAAAAATTTGCTGAATAGCCCACAACGGGTAGTTTAGCCTTTGCTTGAAGACTTCAAGGGAAGAAGCAGCTCCCCTCCTCCCAGGACAGACGGGGCCACTTTTGGAGAGCTCTAATTCTGTGGAAGCTTGCTTACATAATGCCTATGTTGTCTTTCTGCATCTTGTACCTGCTGTTCCTGGCTCTTTGCGGGGAGTCAATAGAACAAGTCTAATCACTGCTCTAGGTAAAAAGCCTTCAAATACTTGAAGGTGGCTGAGAGATGCCTCAGAGACCACGTGGCCCAGCCCTTACCTGGATAGGAACCCTGACTGCAACAAGCTTTGACGTACAGGCTGGTTCCCTCCTAAAGCATCTCCAGCCGCTTCTGGGCTGTTCTGTCAGCCTGCTGAGACAGGCTGTTCAGGGAGGGATCTGAAAACAAGATGGCCTACATAGAACTGCAAGGGGCCTGTGCAGGGCTACCTAGCCCAATCCTCCGTTCTTCCGAATGAGGAAATTCAGGTTCAGAGAGTCTGAGTGACTGGCCCAAAGTCACACGTCTAACAATAATAGCAGCTAACGCCGATACACGGCTCGCTGCGTGCCGAGCGGCTTACAGTTATTATTGTATCATCTGATCTTCACAACAACCCTACAAGGTAGGTGCTGTTATTGCTCCCATTCTGCAGATAAATAAACTGAGGCAAAAAGACACAACGTGACCTGCCCAGGGTGCCCCAGTAAGTCTCTGAGATTGAACTCGAATTCAGAGCTTTCTGATTCCTCAGCCCGCGCTCTAACCGCAACATCACTAGAGCTGGATCTGAATCTGCGTTTTCCTGACTCCAAGTACAACCCTATTATGTTATACTGTTGGATAGGGCTTACAAATCACATATAAACAACGTGAAGAAAGTGAATAAAAAGTTCTAATACTTATATAAAAACAGCAACTTAAGTATTTGTATTACACGGGGTCAAATGTGACTGTGCTATGGGAGGTTTGGAGAAAAGAGATAACGAACAGTGGGAAGACAAAGTGGGACCTGTGAGCAGCATACTTTTCCAATTAGTCTAGGAAGGATTCATCAAAGAGACAAGATACGGAAAGCTATCTGAATAATGAGAGAGAAGAAATCTGGTAAGCAAAGCAGTTCCAAGCACCCGCCCCAAAGTGGGCCTGGAATGACCAAATCTAAGCTGTAGACAATTTCGGAAGACATCAAACTTCAAACACTGCTTTACTCCTATGTGGGCATGCACAGCTAAATGTAAGGAATGGGAGTGGGTGGATCAAAGGGGACCATGATTATTAACTCTTTTTATTCTGCAAGCATTTACTGAGTAATGATGATAATGGCTAACTTTAAAGTCTGCAAATTGCTTTACATACATTATCTCATTTAAGCCTCACAACAGCCCTGTGAGGTAGGTAGTAAAATGATTATCTTTTATTTTTCAGATGAGGAAGCTGAAGCTTATGGAGGTTACATGACGACTCTGGTCACACAACTAATACTTAGTGCAAGAGGCAGGATTAGAACCTAGGTCCCAGATGGTACAGTGGGTAAAGTGCTGAGCCTGGAGTTAGAAGACTCATCTTCCTGAGTCCAAATCTGGCCTCAGGCACTCACTAGCTGTATGACCCTGGGCAAGTCAGTTAACTTTGTTTCCCTCAGTTTCCTCAACTGCAAAATGAACTGGAGAAAGAAATGGCAACTCACTCCAGTATCTTTACCAAGAAAACCCCATACGGGGTCATGAGGAGGTTAAAACATGGCTGAAATAACTGAACAAAAAATAAATCAATTAAAATAAAATAAAATAAACGTCTCTACCCAAAGTTCAACATGCTGTCATACCTACATGTGTAGTACCACAATTATAGATCTTCCATGCTATTTTTCTCCCATATAAAGCCTTGAGTTGACTATTTTTCTTTTTCTATTGACATTCATTAAGAAAAGATTCATCTAAACTCTGAGTGCAGATTTTTCACTTTCTTTTAATTTTTTGCAACATGGCTAATATGAAAATGTTCTGCATGCCTGCACATGGATAACTGATACATCATACAGCTGGCCTTCTCAATGAGTGGCGGAGGGGCTGGAGGAAGAAAGTTTGACATTTTTAAAAAAGTAAATGTTAAAAAAAATTTTTAAAAGAAAAAAAGATTCCTTATGAAATTACAAAAAATGTAGGTAATTAATATTCCTCTTGTATAGAGGTCAAGTTTAAATTGACCTCAGCCATTTGGAACATTGGCCTAACTAGATGTCATATCGCTTACAGGCTTTATTCTACAGGAAAGACTATTTTAGGCCACTGTCTCTTATACATATCTGAAAATCTTGATCTTGAGGTTTTCCAGACAACAGTAAAGCAAAATTAGGACGGGATGGTGAGGTGAAAACCTTGGCTAGAGGTAAATTATAAAAGTTATAAAATTAAGTTAATTATAAAATTAAATACCAATTTATTAAGCACCTATAAGCCAGTCACTACAACGGCACTGGAGATATAAGGGCCCTTGCCCTCAGGAGTTTCCATTCTACTGGGAAGACATATATATATCTAAGTATGGTACAAATAAAACTGAGGAAAGGGGGGCACAGGAAGCACAGGAAGCGTGAACAGAGAAGGCTTGAAGGATGGGGAGGCACCAGACCCAAATCTAGAAGGAAAACGAGGACAGGGATGACAGTAAGATGAAATGGAAGACAACCATGAAGCTAAGAGAGGCGCAAAAGAAAGACCCAAGAACTCAAAAAGCACGACGGTCTGGAGATTTAGTGTAGGAGTAGACACCCTCAGCTGCCTCTGAGAACATTCGTTTCTTACATCCCGGTATAACTGATGTTCCTAATGATGACCATCAGCTTGTCTTTTCAGCTTTCCCTTTCTTGATGACTAAGGTCTTCCCTTCAACTAGCTCAAACAGCTCAGACCGGGTGCCTAGACCACCTGGGGAAGAGACAGAGAACACAGCCAGACTGAGAGAAACGAGCAGCCCAGGGTCTTTTAATCCCAGGTCAGGGAGAAGGCTGAGGGCAAACAACACAAAGAACAATTCAGAGTAAAGTGAAAAGTGGAAAATGGCGTGCAGCAAGGGCGTCCTGGAGTAAGACAGGGGCAGAGCACATTGAGCGCTGTGGGGTATAAGATGCTACTGCTGTTCAGTCATTTCTCAGTCGTGTCCGACTCTCTGTGACTCCACTTGAGGTTTTCTTGGCAAAGATACTTGAGGGGTTTGCTATTTTTCTTCTCCAGCTGATTTCACAGATGGGGAAACTGAGACAAGCAGGGTTAAGTGACTTGCCCAGGATCACACAGCTAGTGTCTGAGGCTGGATTTGAACCTAGGTCTTCCTAATTCCAGGTCTAGCACTCTATTCACTGTGTCACCTAGCTGCCCCTAAGATGCTACTACGATTAGTTTATTGATTTTTTTTTTAAAGCCCTTGGCTTGATAAAATAAAATGCAACACTGAAGGCTCCTTTTACATGTTTCTCTTTTGTATATATAAAAGTTGTACAGTCCTCTATGAAAGATATGAGATAACTGTTGTGAAAAGCACTTGACTCATCTCAAGGGAGGAGTAAAATGGGAAGATATTAGTAAATTTAGCTATCCCTTCCACAACAGGACATGGTGAGTGTGGCCCCTCCCCGCCCAAGTCCCCACCCCTGATCTGGAAAATCTGTGTAAAATGATTTTTTTTCTTTTATGGGATGTTTACAGTACCTTATTGTAAAATTTGGGTTAAGTATATGGTTACAGGTTCTGTGTTGACTGTGGCTTCCACAAAACTCCTCCAAAATTCCCATTTAATTTCTTAGGCTGACTGGTAATGTATCAAAACTGCCATGGGAAAAGTTGCAATGTGGAAGGAATAACTGTAGAATTTATTTTAAATATACATTTTTTAAAAAAATTTTGAGTTTTGAATACTCCCTATCCCTCCCACCACTCCTTCATAGCTGAGAAGGCAAATCATGTGACATTAATTATACATATGAATCATGTAAAGCATATTTATATATTAGCCTGTTTCCAGAAAAAACAAGCGAGAAAAATAAAGAAAGTGAAAAAACTATTCAGCAAAGGTCTTTTGAGAACCTGGGAAATCTTGGTTCAAATTCCACCTCTGACACAAGGCAAGTCAACTTAACTTTTGAGAGTCTGAGTTTCCCATCTGTAAAATGTGGTTAAAAAGAGCATGTAATGCACAGGGCTACTGGGAGGATTGAATGAGATAATAAAAGTAGAGCACTTTTAAAAATGCCATTTATTATTATTTTTATCACTTTCATGACACATCTTGTGTAAAGTCAAAACAAAATAAGGATTCCCCTATGACTGATCATGATAATAACTCCTGTTTATATACAGCTTTCAGGCTGCAAAGCCTTTTATACATATAATTACTTTATTTGAGTCTCACAAACAACCCTGTGAAATATGTGGTATTATCATCATTTATAGATGAGGAAACTGAGGCTGAAATGAGTTAAGTGCTTTTGACCAGAATCATATAGCCATTAAGTGTCTGAGATAGGATTCACTTCCAGATTTTCCTGGTTCTACTTCCAGTGTCCTAGACACTGTGCTACACTCAGCGAGGTACTCCAAAGTGCTTAGCACAAAAAAAAAAGCCAGGCACAAAAGAGATGCTTAAAAAATGTTCATTGATTGAATTATGCCATGCTATTAACTGCCCTGGGCCTCACAGCATACATTATAAAGCCTGCTTGGTGAAATCCATAGCAAAATGCAAAAGCTGAGCCTAACCATTCACATGAGAAAAATAAAATGGATGGAAAATATGTACTGAGCAAACTGCCACATGTAGCTGGACCTGTTGAGTTAGTTCATCAGTATGATTATTTCAAAAAAGCAAATTAGATATTTATTTTTTTCTTTTAAATTACTTTCAATGAGCAAAGTCAAAAAATATGATTGCTAAGTTCCAAGGGTTTCATAAAGGGTAAAAAAAAGTTAATTTTTCATTCTTTAAAAAATGATTTATAAATATGTGAAATACATGGTTATAAACTTGTCAGAGCTTGAACAGTCTACATTGAATCTTGGAAAAGGTATAGACAGGGGGCGGAGCCAAGATGGCAGCATAGCAGCAGCAACATATCGCAGCTCTCACATAGTCACCCCAAAATACCCATAAAATAGGACTCTAAACCAATCCTAGAACTTCAAAACGCACACAAGGATACTTCCCACTAAAGTCAGCTCGGCTACGTGGAACCATATCAGCACTGCGAACTGAAACCAGCCTGGCCTGAAGCCGCGGCTGTGCACCGGGGACGGCTGGGCGGGAGAAGCTTCTCAGGTGAGCGGAGATTAGCACCAGCTGCAAGAGGGGATTGTGAAAGGGGGAGATAAGCAGTCTGGCCGAAAGGTCTCCAGAGCGGATAAGTGAAAGGCGGAGGTTTTGGACCCGCCTCCGCTTTGTAGCTTCCCGCCCGTGGCCTGCAGACAGCAGGGGGACTGAGCGATTGTTTTCAGGCCAGTGCTCTTGCGTTAAGTGGCCTGGATCCAGATCGTCATCTTGGGCCTCGGTCTTGAAGTCTTCATTATCCAGTTAGCTGGAAGTCTATGGCAGCTGGGAGGACCCCAGCGATTTGGGACAGAGCTTTCCCTTCTGGAAGCAGAGCCCCACAGAGATTTTTTTTAAAAAATTCATGGTCTGAACAACCATGAGTAAGAATAAGCATAAGAAGCAAAGTAAGAACAGCACCCAAACC
>CM053592.1:81907481-81937032 GCA_028646515.1 Pseudochirops corinnae
TAATGATTGAATTGCCCCATGAGTGGAAGTTTAAGTATTCTATTGTGAATTGATTGAATGACTAATGATTGAGTTGCCCCATGAGTGGAAGTTTGAGTATTCTATTGTTCCTTGTTCTAAATACTGTGGCCACTGTAGTGAAAACTGTGTGGCCATTTTCTGTGATAAGATATAATGTTGTGAATATTATGTTTTGAATGTTTGTCTTGATTTGTAATGGAATAGACAGAGTGTTCACTATATTTTGTAATCTGAACTCTAAAGGCTGTTCACAGTAGCATTCCTTTGGGAATCTGCTGGTACATGGCATTACACAGGGTCACACAGCTAGTAAGTATTTGGGGCAGAATTTGAACTCAGGTTTCCCTGACTCCAGGTACAGAGCTCTATCCACTATACCATCCAGCTGATAATTAGTAAACACAGAGGAAACACCAGGCCAAATATGTATTCTAAACATTTAGCATTTAGGTAAGATGATACTGTCACATCTCAGGGGCTTCTCATCCGTCTAGACTCTAGAGACCATCTCACCAACAAGAACCTCACAGGTTACAGGAAGAAAAAGGCAAGAGAACAATGATGACCTAATATAACCCTTCACCATCACTGAACCAAAGAAAGCATACTTTTTGCCTTATCTTGGTATATATGAAGGAAAGCATACAATCTATTATGACCAATTAATTTCCTTCCTAAAAATAAGTAATTTCTCATATGTCTTCCCTACCTACCTGCAGATTTCTAACTCAGTGCCAACATCCAATGACAGACCAACGGAACTGAAATTTTCAGAAGAGCCCATGTTGTTAATCACACTTCAACAAATCTCTTTTCTTAACAGACTGAGAAGCCAGAAGCTCCCAATCAGCAAAAGCAAAAAATAACACTGCTGTAAAAACTTTTTACCACTTTAGGTAAGCTATTTCTCCATTTAATCTGGGAACAGATGGAAGAAAGACTGGTTTCTGTTGTCTGATCTTGTGTCTTTTCTCACACTTTATCATTTCAAACTTTCGTTTCTGTTTTCAACAACGTTCTCCCAATATCACTGACAATATAAAATGCCAAAAGCACGAAGTCCTTATTTTATAGATACTTAATATCCTCCCTCCCAAAGCAACCAGACACTCCTACTATTAAATTCTATTTACTGCACAGATATGTGAAGTCATTTCCAATTGTGGGGATTAGTATGATTTTATAACATTAATGGCCCAACTCCTCCCAAAAAGAGTGATCGTCCAACAAGTTCATTATTTCAATGACTTGGGAGCCTTCTCCACTAGTACAACACAGAAACATACTCCCTACTTCCCATCTTATCATAAATCTAATTACAGGATTACAGACCTCAAGATTAAAGGAGCTTGGAAGTCAACTAACACAACCTTCTTATTTTATAGCTGGGGACCAGCCACGAGAAGTTAAGTGACTTAACCAAGGTCACAAAGGTAGTAAGAGGCAGATTTTGAATGTGGGTCGTTTGACCCTTAGTCTGGTTCTCTTTCTATACTGCCTCTATCCAACCTAACTTAACAAAATATGAAATCCTCCCTAGTGGATCTGCCTACAATGCTAGAGACTTTTCAATTTTGGGGTTCTCAGAATGTTTTGTGGATTGTCCATCTGTAGTTCTCACTTTTGCTTTATTATCAGTCCAATTCCTTTCCTGGTCATACATGCTTTAGATATCTTTTATACTATTTCTCTAACTCAAGGCATTCAGTGGCCTTATAACACTATCGATGCCCTTTGGGTCACTTGCAATTGTGATGCGTCTGAGACTATGGTACTCCAAGGTTGTGGTCATATAAATGGAATAAAAAAGGATCCTGGTGGTAGGGAGCAGGTTAACAGTACTGAAATGCAGAGCAATTTCCCAAATGTGACTTTGCCTAGCCTCTTCCAATAATTCAGTTATGGGGTTAGCTCAATGTCCAGCTGTACCACCAGGACAAGATATCTACATTGACAGGCAAGCCTCGATGGTTTTCACATCCCACTACATATTTTTACCTAAGTTACATAAGCTCTTCAGTCTTTTGGTGGTAAACTCCCTCTACTGAGAACTAAAAATTAATGAGAACATTCCAATTAAAAACAGGAACAAAACAATGGTGCACATTTTCACTACTTTTATTTGACATATCATTGGTAATTCTAGTGACTTAAGACAGGAAGAAGATATTAGAAGGATTAATATTATATGTGAATAAGCAAAAAAATGTTTTTCAGATGACGTGAAAATGTCTAGAAAGTCTAACTATCCCAACCAAAAACCAGAGACATTGAGTTCAGCAAGGTCACAAGATGGCAAGTTAATCCATAAAGTCATTTGCATTCTAATTTACCAAGAATAAAGGTCAAGAAAACATCAAAAAGATATCCCACTTACAACTACAATAAAAAGCATCAATAAATAAAATCCAAAAAATTTTATAAATTAACCTTATCTAGAAATACGCATTACTCACATAAGACATGACTGAACACCATAATGACTGAAATGAAGAAGACAAGCCGTCTTCTTTATCCCGTCTTCTTTATCAAATTCACAAATATGGCCAATTAATACAGCAAAAATGACAATACTCTCCAAATTAACTTATCTCTTTAGTGCAATGCCTACTTTTCCTTTTTAATGCAATCAAAACTGTAAGAAGTTTCTTTAAACTTGATGACATTTAAATGAAAAAAACAAATGTGAAAGGATATTAAGGCAGGCTGAAAAAAAAAAACTAGTTAAAGTGGGCTTGTGTTTCATCCATACTGAAAATATTAGAAAGTAGATATCAAAACTATTTGGCAGTAGGCAAAAAAAGAGAAATATATAATGTAAAAGAATAGAGATAATCAGACAAGCAAGAAAAGATAAGTATGATGAACCTTCAGATAATAAAAACTGAGATGAGGTTATTGCAGCAAATCTAGTTGGGAAAAGTTATTGGCAATTTGATGGGAAATGGATTTAGACACACATTTCATACCATATAACTGTGAATTCCAGAGGGTTGAACAGATTTAAACATAAAAAGTGAATTTAAAAAAAAAGATATAAGGAAATAGAATGTAGATATTTATCAAGGTTCAAATATATATGCTTATTAAGTACATCAAAATAAATTTCTGTACAACAAAAACAATATAACATATGCAAAAATAAAGATTGGGAACAATATCTATAGTGAATGAGAAATAAAAACTTAAGATATAAAACATAGAAGGACCTATGCCTTCATATCCTTTCATCTCTAATACAATTCTTATTCATATTCTTTGATCTCTAATATATAAGAAAATAGCTTTTGGTTTAAAGGTATTTGTTATTTGTCTATATCTTTTGGTACATAAAACCCTTAGTAGAGATCTTTGAAATACAAAGCTGTTTTTTCCATTTGACCACTTCTTATCCTAGATGTGTTCATTTTGTTTCTGCAAAAGCTTTTCAATTTCTTCCTTCCTTTCTTGCAATTAGGGTTGAGTGACTTACCAACGGTCACACAGCTAGTAAGTATCTGAGGCTGGATTTGAACTCAAGTCCTTCTGACTAGAGCCCAGTGCTCTATCTACTGCACCACCTAGTTTCAATTTCATGAAATCAAAATGTCAAAATTACCCATTTTATCTTTTGTCATAACCTCTATCACCTACTTGGTTAAGAATTCATACCCTATCAATAGTTGTGAAAGAATCACAAATGGTCACTTGCTCTTCTCCCTGCTCAGCTACTCTTCTAACTTTCTTATGGTAAGAATTTTTAATATTCAGGTCATATACCAATTTTGAATTTATTATGGAATATAGTATAAGAAGCTAGCTTAAATCTGTTTTCCATCATGCTGCATTCTAGTTTTCCCAATAGTTCTGGTCAAATAGGAACTTCCTTCCTAGGTAATAAATGTTTTCTGATTTATCAAACGTGGGGTTATAGGGTTCTATTATTAATTATAATAGGGCTATTAATTAATTAAATAATCCTATATTAACTAATTAGTATAGGGTTCTATATTGTTTCTTCTCTGTCTAGTCTATTCCACTGATTTACTTTGCAATTTTTTAAGCAGAAGCAAAACAAATAATTTTTAAAAGAAAAATGTATATTGTTAATAAACTTTTTTAAAAGTTCAAAAAACATTTATAATCTAATAACAAAAAGAAGCATATCAAAACAACTTTGAGGTGTTATCTTAACATCTATCAAATTAAAGCAGGAATCAGATTTACATTTTTAAAAACTCTTCTTCCTCCACTTAAAAATGTGTTTATTTTACTCACCTAATTTATTTATACAAAATTATTTATACAAAATTTATTTATACAAAAAAATGCAACTAGTAATGAAATACAATAATTATCTATGGCATTTTGCTTCTATAACATCCCTCCTTAGCATCCACTGACAGTTGGCCAGCATGCTTTGATACAACTTATCTGGATTTTTTCGCCATAAAGATTTCTTGCTTTAAGTCTTAAGAGCTCCCCATATTCATCAGTTATATAGAGAGCCTATGTTTTCAAGGAGTAGCCCTGTAACCAAGAAATGAACCTTAACTGGCATGTTACATTATATCACTCTATAGGCTTTGCAATAGTCATTTACAATTTCTTGGAAATTTCCTGTCTTGTAAGCTTCTCCAAAATTCTTCCGTTCACTCTTTAAAACGATTTCCTTTTAATGTCATTTTTCATGGTTTGCAAAATGTTTGTCTTTCATCACTTCCCTTATTTGAAGGTCCACAAATTTCTCCTCTTTGATTTTGTTCTCTCTGATTCTTGGAACTTTTTTTCTTCTTCAGATAAATAAAATCTGCAATATTTTGATTTATTATGGTTTTACAGAATGTCAATAATCCAAGTTTAACAGATAAATTTTTTTGTAGGAAACCTGTTTTTTAAAGGACTGACTAGTGGTTAAGTTACCAAATTTCTTTCCCCTGTAATTCTTTCCTTTGAGGTCAGTAGTTTAAAAAAAAAAAGTAATTCCCCCCAAATGTCTCTGTTATATTCACAAAGAAAGCAGTAGTATTTGTTATGCCTCTGTTTTCCTAGTAAAGAGCCATGTCTTTCAGATCCCCTCAATGCTTGGAGAGAAGTTTCCTGTTTTGTATTTATTTTAGTACTCTCATGTAAAAGATGTAATCCTTTTAGTCTGGACACTTAAAGTTCAGTTTGGATTTTATACAAGTGAAGGTCATGAAAAAGGTCACATATATATGACTAAGCTATTAAATCAGGATCTGAGGACAAAAATGTTACCCTGAATGTGTCACATCTGCTGGTCGAGGTAGAGTAGTATAATTGATACAGCACTGGATATAGCATCTGGGAGACAAGGTACCAAATCTGGCCTTAGACACTTAATAGCTGTGAGATCCTAAGCAAGTCACTTGATTTCTCTGTGACTCAGTTTCCTCATCTTTCCAGTAGGGAAGTTTGATGGTCTCTTAGGTTCTATGATCCAATATTCCTACCTTGTCTTTCTGATTTTCATGACTACAACTTTAAATTATCAAGCTAATTTTCTTCATTCATTTTTCAAGTCCCATATGGTTTGGTATAAATAGTCCTTCAATATGTAAAATAAGTTTTATAACTGAGAGTAGAATTGAATATTGAACAATATGTTTAATCTTGGATATAATCCCTGATGTATTTGCAAAGAAAAAATAGTAATCTTTTTGAGCACTCTTTTGGCTCGAGGATAACCTAAGTGTTACTGTATAACAGAGATGACCAAGCCTTATCCTGATCCTCTATTTTATAAACAAAAAAGAGTAAACAGGTTTTCTTAAGTAGATGGGTAAAGTACTTTCTCTCTGATTTAAAAATCTGCTCACTATATATGAAAGATGAGATTTATATATCTACAAGGAATGCTGATACTTAAGTAACCACACAAAC
This sequence comes from Pseudochirops corinnae, assembly GCA_028646515.1. NCBI lineage: Eukaryota > Metazoa > Chordata > Mammalia > Diprotodontia > Pseudocheiridae > Pseudochirops > Pseudochirops corinnae. Next base: position 81,913,386 of record CM053592.1, read on the forward strand.
GTTTACAAAGTACAAAACACCTTAGGATTCAGGATTAGAAATGGCTATGTTGTTAAAGATTTTGCTCTGTCATCCTGTTAATCACCATAGAAGATTCTGCCCCTCTTCACTCTTGGTCTTGACTACTGAGGAGTCACTGACCCCCTCATTTCCTGGCCTAGTTAATAAATTGCCTCAGTCTACCTTTATCTCTGTTGTGAAATGTAAACATTTTTAATAAAATCCTAGTAAAAGGACTACAATATGTAGCCAAAACAACTATTCATTATGACCTACAATGGACTTACACCAATTATATAATGACAATTCAACTTTAGGAAAACAGTTAACATAAGTATCAAATTAAAAAGAAAACATTATATAAACACAAGCTACTACTTTATAAATGAGAGCGTTGTGGATCACAACAAAGGTTCCATGACTTGCCCAAAGGCATACAGCTAAGCAGTTCAGAGATGGAACTTAAAATCCTAATCTTCTGGCTCAAAGCATAGGGTTCTTTCCCCCAACTTAATTAGGCTAGTTTTCCTAAAAGGCACTGAGATATTCCTAGAAACTTCCTTGGCTCAGAGGACTAAGGACTTAGATTGTAGACTTCTTCTTCATCCCCTGAATATAAAGGAGTCATGATGACGAGGAGTGGAGGGATGTTTGGCTGGTGGATTGTGGTGGGAGCTTCCATTCAAGGGAGGGGAACCTACAGCCTCCCTCAAGACCACATGCGGCTCTCTAGGTCCGCAAATGCAGCCCTTTGACTGAATCCAAATTCCTTAGAACAAATCCCCTTAATAAAAGGATTTGTTCTGTAAAACTTGGACTCCATCAAAAGGTCACACCCAAGGACTTAGAGGGTCACATGTGGCCTTGGGGCCACAGGTTCCCCACCCTTGTTAGGTCTTAAGACAGGATACTGGGTGTCTAGAAAGCTAGGGGGTCTGTGCTTATCCTTAGCTTAGGAAACTGCTCCGGCCACTCTGATCCACAAATGAGTAGTCTTCTCACACTGATGACCTGAAGGCTCTGGGGGTAGTGATGCACTTGGCAAGTCCTCTAGTGGATCTTTTTCTTTCTCTTCTGCTATTTCTCTCCTCAACCCTCTGGTGACCATTATGATTGTTGTACTTCCTTCAGGTTGGAAGAAGACCAGTGATATCACCAGCATGATACCTTGACTTGTCTGTGAACTGGATTTAAGTGAGGCAGAATTTCATAAAGTCATCAGCCTCATTCTCTCTTCGCTGACATCCAATGACAAGACAACAATGAGGAAACCTAATGATGGTCAGGGAGACAGCGCATGACCTTGACATCCATGATGTCTGATGAAGCTCTAAGTGCTTCAGCGGCCTTTACAAAGGTTGGAACAAATTGCTCTCTTCTGCCCATTTCACAGGGGGGAAGTCTTCACATGTGGGAGTGGGGAGGTAGATATTCCCTGAATTCACCAACAGAACTCATCGGCTACCCTCAACCTGGTTTAGTCAGTGATGGTTTTTACTAGGGAGTTGCTACTACTATACATGCTATAGTTTCTTGGAGTGAGAGGTGAGAGTTGGGTGACAGATGGACACCAAAGGTGGGTGAGCAAGGCTGATAAGGGCTCAGCAAGCCCTCACACCGGAAGTGCCAGTCCTCCCAGAATGCCCCAAACACTGTCCCACCTTGACTATCAGAGACAAGGACAACACAGCAAGGTTAGAAAGACTGGGGCTTTCACTTCAGAAGCTCTCTTGTGTGCACAAGGTTATATTTACCTTGTAAATATTAAAGGGGAAAACCTAACCAAACCATATAGACTGCCATAAAAAATTCCAGAAAGGGAACTTAAGAGTGGTGGGGAAGATTAATGAAGTTTCATACCCAGAACAACTCAACTCTCCCAGTCCTCTACAATATCTTACAATTCTGATGCTAGACTTTTTCTTAATAAGCAGGGATTTACTTCCACTGACCTTTTGATTGGACTTTTAGCAGGAGATAAGGTTTATAATAGGTAGGAAAAACTGCTAAATACTATCTCTGTCTTCTCAATCCTTGCCATACAGAGGTTGCAGAGATAAAGACAGACAAGAAAGAAAATCATTTTTTTTTCTGGTTTATAGAAATTTATGGCATTATAAACTAATTATAGACTAAATTTGCAACTGAACTGTAATATTTTGCTGTAAACTTCCAAATTTTGGTTTGAAGATTTTTATAAATATTGAAATATCCTAGTGAGTTTTTAGAATTTGCAGTCTATTCGAACTAACGTATATACAAGCAGTACACCCTTCTATTGCTCTTTCCTTTCTCTGGAGATTGACAGATTTATTGTTTTAGTGTAAGGGAAGATGATTTAACCACCAGGAGAATGCTAAGAAGGCCTTAGAGCAGGAAATAAAAAAATGGTTTGCAGTCTGAAGTCTTTGGGCTTTATCAGGTTAAAATTTGATCTTAGAAGGATGTTATACCTTCATACTATTTTCTTCTGTGAATGATTCAACAGAATGCTATTGTTGGGATAAATTAGAAATGAAGTCACCTAAAAGAAACTGAAACAGACTCTGCAACTCAAAATGTAAAACTTTTGCAATTTATTAGTACAATATAAGAAAATTTGCACAGGAGTGTTAGATGAGTATATGTCTGGGAAATGAAAATGAGATGAACTTAAGACAATATTGAATATAAGAGAAGTGTTGAATCAAAGTGCAACAAGAAAGATGCAGTTTTGAAACGTGTAGGGCTTTAACTGAAGTCCACTGGAAAAGGAAAAAAAAGAATGAGAAGGCTTAAACAGTAGAGATTAGAGGAGAATGGTTGGAACTTCAAAGAAAGTTGGAGTCCATTTGCACTGATATTGTGAAAGTAAATTCTGAAAAAGTTTGAAAGTAAAGGGTTCCAAGTTATGGAAATTGAGGTTTGAAGAGGTTTTGATCATATTAAGATTAAAAGGATATTAGAAACTTTCTATGCCTGTAAATCTGTGGGCACCAGTTGGAGAAATGCCTACTAACGATTTAAGATAGAAAATACTGTAATCACGCTATAATGCTTACTTAATAGAAATTATAGAAATAAATTTGTAGACTGAAATAATTTCAATATAGCATACTAAAATTTTGTCTTAAAGAACCCTTAAAAGGGTGTGTTCCAATATTCAAAGTCTCATGGGTCTCCAAAGAGGGAGATGAGAATGTGAGGCTGCCACCATAAATCTTTGGAACTCAGCAAATTGAAAGCAGTGGGCTCTATAATTTGAGGTGCTGGCAGCTAATGGTTTTAGAAAAACTGAAATTTAAAGTGTCATTTATAATTGTAAATCCAGATTTGATCGAATTTGTCTTAAAACTAAATTATAATGTGGCTCATTTAAAGTGACATGTATTCTCCTATTAGGATAATTGTGATATTTTACCCTCTATAGGGAGAACAGTCCTTAATGCAAAATATACTTGATACTCGGCCTCAAGACAATATGCTTCAAAACTGCACAAGTAAGAATTGAAAGTGTAACTTCTTCAAAATTATTCTATACTGGTTTTTGAATGCAATTAGTATAGAATACCAAACTGAAAGATGAATAAAGTGATTTTCCACATTAGATGATTTGGAAATGCAATCAAGTGAACTGATGTTATTTCACTGGCAATAAATTTTGTTTCATGTTTTAAAAATCCATAATACCATTTATGTTACTGTTAGACTTCTAATTTTTCTTGGATTTTGATTTTTGGGAAATCGTTGTATTAAGAAATGCTATTAATTAGAAAAATGATACCCAGAGGATGACGCAATTGGATCATTAGAAAATTAATTTCTCTTTTGATCAGAATGCTGTGAAGTTATGAATTTAAGGTCACTCAGTATATTTTTCCTTACAGTAGATAATAATAATAATAACTTACAATTTGGGAAAAGTACAAAAGACTTTGTAATGTTGCATTATCTGTTCTCTGGGGACTTGTCAGATTTTCCACCCCTTGGATCTTCAGCCTTAATGAGGTCATAAAATCTTATCAACTCTGAGAGAGGTTGCAGAAGAAATGTTGTGAAGTTAATGAGAAATTAGAATGTCTTACAGTTGAAGTAAGGGGACTTACAAGTTTATTTTATAAAAAAAGATTTTTATCTGATAGATTGGCCACTGCTTATGAAAATTATGAACAGGAATATGAATTATGAACCTGGAATAGTATGTATTGAAATTACATCTTTAGCCACCTTAGTCTTAACAGACCCGGGTTAATATGCAAAACCTTCAGATATGGCTATTTGTTGGTCTGGAGGTTTGCAGTAAGTAGCCAGTGTTTTCCTGGGTTTTGAGGGAATTATATCCTGTATTTACTATATGTGTGAAACTCAAGAATATGATTGCTCTTAATTTCTAATGATTGATTTCTGCTCCAGGATGGGTTTAAATTAGAAAAGATGAATAATGTTTGTACATTATTGTTTCCTGTTAACTGTTATTGTAACATGAGGAAAAAAAAATAACTGTACTTGGCCCTAAACTGTGATTAGTGAAACTTGTTATTTTAGGTAAAATCTTTTGGGACTATGATTTGGTATGTTCTGAATTGTGATTTCAGGTATGATTGTCTGAATTGTCTTTTAATCAATAGTCTATCATTCAAGGAAAATGCCATGAGCTATTTAAAGGGAGTGTGATCTGAGACTGCTACAGGTAGATAGATGTCTGTATCTGGGAAAGTAGAGAGAACAAACTTGCTAAGGTCGGATTCTCTTAACTCAGTTTCCCCAATGTGCTATTTCCTTTATGAATTCTCCCGCACTGTTAATTCAAAGTCTGGGTATGAAAGCTTATGAATAATGTGGAATTTTACTGAATGATTGGCTGTTCTAGAATAAAGGTTAACTATGACTCTTACCTGGAATCAAACAAAACTAAAGAATCTTGTGCTCTATAAATCATTCATTGAGGAATACTTTTATTTTTGTACAAAGTACTCAAAAACATTTTGTATAGATGAGTGAGTAGACATATAAGGTCCTACATATTCATAATGAGCGGTTTTGTGCTAAGAGAGTCAGAAAATATTTTTACATAAAGAAAATTATTTCATTCAACTAGTTAAGGATGTAAAATGCTACCTTTCTCATAGATGATTTTTTTTTTTGCCTTAAGAGTGGGAAAGGAACTGTGGTTTAAAAAAAATTGATGATTTAAAATATGAGAATGAGGAAAACAGTCTTCAGATGGGATTTGAGGACAGAAAATGAACTGTGCCATAAATGTTGTTATTGTTGTTGTCAGTCATTTTCATTTCTTCAAAACCTCATTTAGAGTTTTCTTGGCAAAGGTTCTAGAGTAGTTTGATGTTTCCTTCTGCAACTCATTTTACAGATGAGGACAACAGAGTTAAGTGACTTGCCCAAGGTTACACAGCTAGTAAGAGGATAGATTTAAACTCTTCCTGATTTTCCTGACTTTAGGCTAGGCACTTTATCCACTGGTCAACTAGCTATCCCATAACATAAATATAAAGCCTTGAATCTCCTTGTGAAAGATGTAGGGTGATGATACCTACCACCCACTTTTTTAAAAAAGTTTGAAAGTTTAAAGGGGAAGAGGGGAAAAAAAAGTTTATTGATCTAAGCACCAAATTTAAGAAGATATGAGTTAAAATCCTGCCTTGGAAGACACTTAATAGCTATGGGACCCTAGACAAATAATTTAAGTTCTTTGATCTTTAGTTTCCTTATTATCTATCTATTAAAAAAAAGATGGTGGTGAACTCAATGGCATCTAAGGTCTCCGCCAACTCTAAAATATAAAGTCCAATAACAATTTTGGTCATATAAAAGTATAAAGTTTTTTCAAGAATAAAATCAATATAATATAATAAAAAGACACTGTCAAACATGAAAACAATTTTTACATCAAATATCTCTGACAAAAGTCTGATGTCAAAGATAAATAAGAAATTGACATAAATATACAAACCTAGTAGCCATTTCCTAATAGATAAATGTTCAAAGAATATGATCAGTTTTCAAAAGAATTGCAAATTTAAATGGACCATATGGAAGAGGCACCAAATAACAAATAAGAGAATGCATAATTAAAACATATCTGGTTTTGCTTCACACCCAGCAAATTGGCAAAGATGATATAAAATGAATATAGTCAGTGTTGGGGAAAGACAGACACACTACTATATTGTTGGTAAAGCTGCGAATCTGTTCAAATGTTCTGAAAACAGTGTGATGAAAGAAAATTTACTAAACTGATCTAGCAGTCTTACTCTTTGGCATATACCTGAATGAGTTCAACTACTGAGAAAAAAAATCACCACAACAAAATATTAATGCAGCAATTTTTGTGGCTCTAAAATATGAGTGATGGAATATTACTATAGTGGGTGACCTCTGATGTTCCAAATCTCTGATATTTGATCCTATATAACAAATGGTAAATATGAAGAATTCAGAGAAATCTGGAAAGATTATACAAAATAACACTAAAAACACCAGAACTCAGATTAATGTAATCTCTTCCAGAAAGCTGATTATGAAACATATTTATCTTTACTCCATACTGGGGGCACAAAATGACATTATCAATTTGCTTTAACTTTTTCTCTGCTACAAAGGAGGATAACTGGGAGGTGAAAAGGAAGATGTTACAATTATTTTTTTTAAAGCTCAAAAAAAATTAACAAAAATAGACTGTAATTTTTAATGTACTTGGCTCCTTAGTAACTGTCTCATCTGCTCTGTACTTGTTTATATCAATAGTCATTGCCATGGACTTTAACACTAGTCAAACATGGAAAAGGAAAAAAAATATTTTGCCCATTTACAAAGCCAAGCTAAATAATTTCTCAGTAGAATGAATCTCATTTAGCCATACAAATGAAACATAACTTTCTAACTACATAACTACATAACTTTCCAAATTTATCATTCTGTGCTCAGTCCTAAGATTCAAAAACAAAATAATAAAATGAGTGTCTTTCAAAGACAACTTTCAAAATCTTGTTACCTAGTAAACACAAAAAATTTCATCAACTTGCTCTTCAAAAAACACTCTAAACTAGAGGTTCTCAACATTTTTTTGTTCAATGGACCCCCATGTTGCTAACTCGAGACTAGACTGGCACCACTTCCCCCGGCTTCCTTTTCCCTCAGTTTGGAGGGCTGGAAGGTAAGAGTACCAAATTCCTCCTAAAACTTTCCTTCATAGAGGGCAGAAGCTGGACCCCAGCTCCCTCCATTTTGTATCTGTGGCTTTGCTTGGTTTTACTACCATGGAACAAGATAACCTCACATCTTGGAGTTTAGTCTGTACCCCCTTAACTCCCTTTGTGTATAGTTCTCCCTCCCCTCCCATTAGATTGTAAGCTCTTTCAGAGTAGAGACTTTCTATTCTATCCAGGGCTTAGCAAAGTGCCTGGCGTGTAATAGGGACTTGAACATTTAATGAATTGGAATGGATTAGAATAAGGTACTTAAAATGCATAAAATAAAATACTAGGATTACAAATTACCAATTATATCGAAATATTTATCTATATCTCTATATCTATCTATATCCATCTAATATTATATATGTGTATACACACACACACACACACACACATAAATATATATATATACATATTTTTTTTTTTGCTTTTTCGAGGGCAACTGGGGCTAAGTGACTTGCCCAAAGTCACTTGGCAAGTAAATGTGTCCAGTGTCTGAGGCCAGATTTGAACTCAGGTCTTCTTGACTCCAGGGCCAGTGCTCTATTCACTGTGCCACCTAGCTGCCCCCACAATATATTTTTTAAAAAAAACAAGCTCATGGAACCTTGGATTAAGCAGTTTTGCTCTAAAATAAAAATTTAACATCTGTAACCATGAGAGTCAGTGAAATATTGTAAAAACAACATGAGACTGTTATTTGGGAGAGTTGGGCTCTACTATCTCTCTTGACCCTACTGTTGAGGTTTAGGGATACTGGGAACCTGAAACAGTGAGACACAGGTCCTCACCAAGTGAATTTGACTCAAGTTTTCTTTCAGCCAAAGACAAGGTTTGTTAGAACACTAATAGAAGGTGGGTGTGATTCTAAAAATCTGCCATACTGGGTAGACTCTTAAGGAATCAGAGAATTTTCATGGAGGCAAGATGAATCTTTTATACAGAGGACTATGGGAACAGAGAAGGGGTCTAGATGGAATTAAGGGAGTAGTGGTCTAGGGTGGGACTAGACACATACAATGAAACGGCAGTTAATTAACTGTGAAGGGCAGATTGCCCCAGGTTAACACCAGGTACCTGAACTACCTGGGAAAGTCCAGGAGCTTTTCCTTTTTGGGGTCCAGATCCCAAAGACATGGTCTTTTTCCTTTTGGTGGTTCAGATCCCATCTCCATCTCTACCAATATGATAGAGATAATAACCCTCAACTCTCCTTAAAACCTCTTTACCTCGAAATCCAAAAGTGTGAGAACCCCAGTATAGCAGAAACCTGGTCTTAAGAGTCTGGAAAGCTTGGATTCAAATCTAATAATTACAAATTACATGGCCATGGTCAAGCCACTTCATTTTGTTAATTATGGGGCCATGGTCAAATTGCTTCACTTTTCCCATCTCAATTTCCTTATCTGTGAAATGGAGTAATAATCATATTTATAGTACCCAACTCATAGTTGTTGTGAGGTCCAATGTGCAAAGTTGAAAGTGGAATATCAATCTTAGCTATAATTATTATTCTCTCTTCTCAACAAGAGTAGCTAGGTGGTAAAGCGGATAGAGTGCCAGGCTGCAGTTGGGAAGATCTGAGTTCAAATCTAGCCTCATACACTTAGTAACTATGTAACCCATGGCAAGTCATTTAACCCTGTTTGCCTCAATTTCCTCATCTGTAAAATGAGCTAGAGAAGGAAATGACAAACTGACGGGGTAGAGGTCCAAGCCAACATCTTCACCCCTTACTCCATAAGAATTTGAGTCCCATTTGTCCATAGACCCTGGAAAACTCCATCTTGAACTCTCCTTTCCATTTGATGTAGCTTTTCATGCCCAAATCTGTTACCCTTAACCTAACCCAGCCGCTATAGCCCATTAACTCCTGATTGCCGCTGGCTTCTTCCCACCCCTGATCCCATCAAAATCCCATTTTCTTGGTTCCTAGTATCTGACCTCTAGTTATCTTAGCTACTGACCACTCCCATCAAGACCCTCCCTAAGTTCCTCCTGTAGTCATCCCAGATTACTTGACCGCTCCTAGATCCCTCCCACAGATCTCAAATGTCCACCTTTGCGTCCAAGAAGGTGCTCAGAGTCAATCTTGTTCAGATTCCATCTGGCCTGCCTGTCAATACAAGCATCGCAGATGCTCACATTCTTTAGAGTCTACCCAATATGGCAGATCTTTAATAAACTTTGTTTTTCTTTGGCTGAAAGAAGGCTTGGGTCGAATCCATTTGGGCAGGAACTGGCATGTCAGTATTTTGGGGTCTCAAACACCCCTAAACCTCAAACAAACTGCTCGGGTGTCTTTGCCAAGAAAACCCCAAATAGGGTCACAAAGAGTTAGACTGACTGAAATGACTCGAACAACAATGAGAGGTGGTGAGCTCCTGCCGCAGAATAATATATACACTGTAAGACATGGAAGACATGGCTGGTATATCCTTTTATTTTGGCTTAACTGTTTTTCTGTAAAAAGTTGCAGGGATCATTTTAGTAGAGTGACTGAAAATCTTTAAAACATTTAACATTTTTTCAAATAGCATGGAAAAAGAAAGTCATTTAATCTTTCTGCATCCAAGTTTACTCATCAACATGAGTCTGGATTTAGAAGAGTCTCTAGGTTCCCTCCCAGTTCTAGACATATGATCCTATGAACTATGTCTAGGAGATTTTTTTGTAGATCCCAAACTCAGTGCAATTACTGCAAGGTTGTTGGTGAATAGACACATTTCAGTGCTAATTTGAATACCATACATAATGTATATGCTAATGTATATATTAGCATATCAAAACCAAATCGCTTTTCAATTACTCTAGCCTCAGGCAGATTTGTGGCTATCTTTAATCCACAAAGGATTTAGAGAGAAGGATCAGGTTCCATGGCTTTTTTTTTTTTTTTTGCTCGGTTGGGTTTTTTGTGATAGTTATAGCCAAGGCAGATTGGATTGAGGGCTGGGGGAGGGGAAGAGTACTGACAGTAATGGAAAGCAGAGTCAGACATAACTATTCTCCATTGTACCAGGATTTGTTTTTTGTGTTGGCTGGAAATGCTAAAGGAGTTATGAGTTTTTGTGAAAGGCAATGTTCAAGTCTTGCTACATAAAGTAAAATTAGAAACCATAAAGCAATTAACAGCTGCTCTTGCTAGTGACTACTACCGCAATTAAGGAAGGTATAGTATGAAAAAGAAGCCTCTATATATTTATTAAAAGTATTTCCTTCCAAACAAAATCTCATTACAGCTCCCTAAATTTTATAAATAGGACTACTTCCTTTCTTCAGTATTCAGTAGATCTCTCCTTCTTCAGGTACCCTTAGGTAATTAGGTGAAAATGATCATTTTTGCCATAGTAAGATAAAGCAGGCTCAGTTTACCCAGCATATCCCACCTCCAATGGGAAACTCTGGGAAGAGATTCATAGATTCAGAAATGGGACCTTAGAAATCATTTTATCTAGTCCTTTCATTGCACAGGAATCTGAAAAAACTGAGACCCAGAGGGGTTTAGTTAAGATTCATTTTGTTTAAAAAAAAAATCATTTTAAGTTCCATTTTGCATACTTTTCAATAGCTACCAGCTATCACAGAATGAATCACAATAAATTCCTATACTTTCTTAAAATCAGTAGACTAGTTGCTTATATGTGTTAGATCCAAAGACAACCAAAATGAAGTTTACCTAAATTTCTGAACAAAAAAAATTTTCTAGGTCAAGTCCTAGAAATTAATAGTGAGAAGAATTAAAAAGAGACAAAATCCATTTTCTGACAGCTGTCCCAAATGAGATGAAAGGAAAATGTCTTCCAGGATGAAAAGCTGAATGGGATTTAAAAAAAAGTATCCAGAGGCCGGTGAAGGGTAAAACAAATACCCTTGTAATGTAATGTGTAATGCTTGGAACTGACCCGATAAGGGAAAGAAAGGACTTTGGACCCAGAAGACTAATGCTGACATCGCCGTTAGGCAGCTAGGTTAGCAGAATCATAACCTGAATGTCTAGTTCAGAGTATTTAAAAATTCACAGGACATTTTGGGAAACAAATGGTAGCAGAGGGCTCCAAAAATGGCAGGCTCATTAAAAATAATTAGATGTGATGGAAAGAAACAGTTCAGTAAATTTCTTGCAAGCTCCTAAATCAATGGTAATGAAATTGGCTTAAATGATACTAATTGGCTGCAAACTTGGAGCCTTATATTGTGTTACTGAAGAATTATATTAAAATAAATTTCTGTCTGCCATTGGCCCATTAAAACAAAGCTTGATTTAGTGCTAAACAACTTGAGATATTTGTCCAAGATTAAAAACTGAATTTTTCTCTATCCAAAGCATTTTTAATTAGTGAAAATATGAACACTGAAAAGTCTTAGCTCTCACCCTCAAAAATATCATGGAATTTAGAGATATGATTAGAAACAAATCCTGTTGGGGTATTTCATGAATGGATGATATTCAGAGTAGATACGTGTTAACATTAGACTATTTCAAGAATGAGAATCAGAACTAATAAGCATGAACAATGTTACTATCAACAAGTTAGGTAATGATATAAGACACTAAATTAGTAAGCAAAAAGAAAGTCCTGATTAAAAAAAAAAAGTCCTGATAAGATTAAACACAGTGACATAAAATTTTGATTAATGTAAAGTTATACACTTCCAAAAAGTTAAAAACCTCTCAAGTGCAGAGGGTTGGACTCAGATTCTCCTAATCCTTTCAGAGGAAGCCAAGCCCATGCTGTAATCTTCCTTGAGATCTCTTGGTATTTATGATCTGGGTATCAATGGGTTGTGTAGGTTATCCATCAATTACCCTCACTCTCTATTACCACTCACTATCTTTGGCCAACCTGCCTCCTCTTGTCATACACCTCTAGGACAATCTTCCCCCAGCATTTGCTCAATTCTCCCTAAGTAATACCACAATACGTTGCAGACGATTGCAGTAACTTCACCACACAAAGCATGAAAAACAATATAGGTTACAATCTAGGTGTTTCATTAAAAACTACCACCACAAAATATGCAGTAAAATCCTACTGATTTGTTGTTGATATTTCAGTTCCTAACTAAAGCAAATACACCACATTCCTCTCCTCCATCCCCATCCACAACCATTTTGAGAAGGGCAGTGGATAAAGAGCCAGACTCAGAATAGAGGACACCTGGGTTCAAATCACCATCTTTGACCTATAAATGTAACCAAGGGCAAGACACTCAAGATACTATTTAAGACTATAAATTGGAGAAATGTGGTCTAATCTTTACTTCTAGAGAGTTTCTTCGTGGAGTTCCCTGAACGAAATTATAGGTCCAGGGGAAAAGAGGTCAAAACATTTTGAGTAACATGTTTAGTAATTTATTATACTCCTATCGATGTATTAATGCTATACTATAGGCCTCTTCTCTTTATTATAATGGTATGTAATGGATATTTTTTTCTATTTAAACAATAATATTCCTAATAATATTCCTAATATTTAAACAATAATATTTAAACAAATAATATTTGAACAATAAGTCAAAAGAGGAGACTCCAGGCATAGAAATTTCCCTCTACCAAGAAACTGGAAGGTGTCTATGCCTTACTGGTTTAGTCTTTATCTAGAGTCAGTTACCCAGAGCAACAGTCAGAGCTAGGATTTGAACTAGGTCTTCCTGACACTAAGCCTGATACTCTAACTATTCTGCTATCTGTTGCTATCACTGAAAGACGTTAAAAAAATCTATTCTCCTTTCACAAAGAAAAGGCCTATTTTTTTTTTCCTAACTCTTGCTTACCTGAGTTGACAACGTCTCCAGTTTTCGTTTCCTTGCATGCAATGCTTTGCTTGGAAAAGCCCAGAAATAATTAGATGTCCCAATCCTCTCAGAGTCCACCATGCCATCATCAACCAGGCTTTGAAGGACTTCCTTCACTGACATAGCAGCTAAAAGTAAGAGAAACAATATTATAAACTTAAATTAGAATCACACAAAGATACCACATGAATGGAAAATTCCATTAATCGCACTTACAGTATAAAGGGCTAGAATATCCCTAGAAAGAGATATATATCTCAATACTCTTTTTAATCTTCTTAAGGTCTGGACTTTATTCAAAAGAATGTAAGGCCCAAAAAGGACTACAGAATATACTAGGGATAGCCTAAGGCCTAAATCAGTTTGCAAATGCCTGTTTAACATGTTTAACATTAATAAAATGATTACCTTTGACATCATTGCCTTTGATTTTTGTGGATGGAGGGAGACAGGAAGGACTGGGTTCAAGTCCAGCCCTGATACGTGCTGTGGCTGTGTGATACTGGTTAAGTCATGCAACCCCTAGGCAACTCTCTAAGATAAATCGCAGAAGCACAAGCCCAGAGTGTTTCATAGTATACTATGGAAGTCTGCAACATCAATGAAGCCATAGGTCTGGATCCAAACAAAAGTGAAGTTATATAAAGAAGACCAGGCAAGGTTTAGAAGATCTGCGGGGAACAATCTTGTGAAATTATCCAGATACTTTAAGGAGGGGCCAAGGCGGCACGCTGCTGAGGATGCCAAACTTGACACATTGAGCACATTGGCCACCTCTTCTCAAAGCCGTCTTTTGCCCCAGTATCACCACATGCTCACATTTAATTTCTTTAATTGCATTCTTGCTTTTGATATATTTTAATCTCTTTTTATTGATTTTGAATTTTTGAAATTTATTTATTTTGAAATTTATTCATTTTCTATACATTTCTCAGAACTTTTGTGGGCCTGCCTAACTGCTAGTTTACACCAGGTTGGCTAGTTTTACAAAGTTACACAGCCCATTTATAGGTCAAAGGTGGCAACTTGAACCCAGGTTTCCCTGACTGAGTGGCTCTTTATCCACTGCCCTTCACTGCCTCAAAATGGTTAGAGATGAGGATGAGGGAGGGATGGTAGAGACTTCCTGGACTAGTGCTTCTGTAATTTACCTTAGAGAGTTGCCTGGGGGTAAAATGACTTGACCAGGATCACACAGTTAGTATGTATCAGGGGCCAGACTTGAATCCAGTGACCTCCTTTATCAATTGTACCATGCTGTCTCTCATGAAAATGAAAGGCATCTGTAACAATGTCATTCCCCATGTTAGATACTGGCACATGCAAACTGACTTAGATTTTAAAATAAACAGAAAGTAAAGCCAACACAGAACAGAATAACCTAAACATCTTAATAGTAAAGAGGTTGCATAGGCAAATATGTTTATAGGGCTTCCATTCACTTTTATAAATGACTACACACTTAGAAAAGCAAAATGTTCAACTTAAACACAAATACTGATATTTAAACCTGTAAAAATTAAAATAAAACACAAAGTGAACATCTCCCACAAATCCTCCAATGGACCAGTTCTCTCATCTAAGTGGGAACTCCCTGCACCTACAAAAATTGTAACCAATCTATACTCACTCATTTCATATCTTTTCTCCATGTTCCCCCATAAGCTTCACCAGGGGAGGGTCCCCAATAGGCTGGGACTTTCCTTGCTTTCTCTTGACATTTCAATGCTACTCTACCAGTGTAGCACTCAGGCTGTTCATTATGTATTACCAGTGATGAATGAATCACCATGCAAAAGGCTTAAATTTGTCTGACTTTGAAAAGAAATCAGAGTCACTGAACCATGTTACTTATTTAATTGATCAGGTAAGAAAGAGTTCACCTGTGTGTCATGATTTATTAAAAATATATAATTAAGAAAATATTATAAAGTAGCTAACTGGCATAACCAAAAGAATGCTAGGCCTGGAGTCAGGAACACCTGAATTCAAATCCAGCCTCAGACACTCACTGAGCCACCTTGTGTAAGTCACTTCATCTCTATTTGTCTCAGTTTCCTCAATAGCAAAACTGGGGATAATAATAGCTCCTACCTCATGGGGGCTGCTGTGAGATGTTTAAATGAACTGTTTATAAAGCACTAAGCAGAGTCCCTGGCACACAGGAGGTGCTATAAAAATACTTGCTATTGTTGTAAGGATCAAATTAATTAAAATTTATAAAGAGCTTTGCAGACCTTAAAGCGCTACAGTATATAATTTAGAACTAACTCTTGCTCGGTAAATTTTGGGAATTAAAATGAATTTGTCACAAAGATTTCAACCATACTCTGTATCTTCAGCTAAATTCTGTTTAATTAGGAGATTCTAATGTATAAGACAGTGTCCAGGGCTTGCAGTCAGAAAACTAGAGTTCATATCAAGTCACTAAGTACCCTGTAGCTTCTGCTTCCTTAAAATGGGTATAATAATAGCTGGAGAATCTACTTCAGAGAGTTGTTGGGAGGCTCACAGGAGATAATGGAAAGTTTTAAAACTTTTAAAAATTTGGCCAAGGGACTGAACCACCAGCAGCTGTGGCAGTTGCCAGACTTCTCAACCCACAAATGCCAAAGAGAAAGTAAAAGGTCAGTGGGGAAACCCTGTTGGACCTGGGTGAGAGAAGAGCACAGTCTGGCCCCTGCCCCTGGGGCAGTGGATGGAAGTGATGGAGGTGGCAGCAGCTGCTGCTCACTGAGCTCCAGGTCGACAGACGGGGTGGGAATCAAGTGGCTGAGCAGTCGGCATTTGCAGGACTCTCTTCACTGGCGCTGAGGCAGGATTCTCTTGCTTTGCCCTGCTTGGATCTGGGTCACAGTCTTGGGTGGCAGTCCTAGGGTGAGGAGGAGTGCTGGCATGGCAGAACTTGTGGAGGCTGTGGAGGAGTCCTCTTCACAGTCCTGAGGCAGGTGCCTAGAAGCAGTTCTGACAACAGCTATGCAAAACCCCAGAAATTTAGGACACAGCAGTATCCACTCTGGAAGCAGAGTTCTACCATGGCAAAGAACTCAAAAGTCAAGTAATTGGCTGGCAAGATGAGCAAACAGAGGAAAAGAAATCAGACTATCAAATCTTTCCTTGGTGACAAAGAGGATCAAAACATAGAACCAGAAGAAGATGACAAAGTCAAAACTCCTGTATCAAAAGCCTCTAAGAAAAATATGAATTGGTGGCAGGCCATGGAGGAACTAAAAAAGGATTTTGAAAATCAAGTAAGAGAAGTAGAGGAAAAATTGGGAAGAGAAATGAGAGTAATACAAGAAAATCATAAAAAGTGAGTCAACAGCTTGCTAAAGGAAACCCAAAAAAATATGGAAGAAAATAACACCTTAAAAAATAGACTAACTCAAATGGCAAAAGAGGCCCAAAAACCAATGAGGAGAAGAATGTCTTAAAAAGTCAAATTTGCTAGATGGAAGAAGAATCTCAAAAGCTCACTGAAGAAAATAATTCCTTCAAAATCAGAAAGGAGCAAACGGAAGCTAATGACTTTATGAGAAATCAAGCAACTTCTACATTAAGGGACCAAAGGGCTTGGAATATATTCCAGAGGTCAAAGGAGCTAGGGTTAAAACCAAGAATCGCCTACCCAGCAAAACTGAATATAATGCCTCAGGGGAAAATAAGGACATTCAATGAAACAGAGGACTTTCAAGCATTCTTCATGAAAAGACCAGAACTGAACAGAAAATTTGACTTTCAAATACGAGAATCAAGAAAAGCATGAAAAAGTAAACAGGAAAGAGAACTGGTAAGGAACTTATTAAAGCTGAACTCTTCAGGGTGGCTAGGTGGCAGAGTGAATAGGGCATGGTCCTGGAGTCAGGAGGACCTAAGTTCAAATCTGACCTCAGACACTTAACACTTACTAGCCTATGATCTTGGACAAGTCACTTAGCCCCAATTGTCCTGCCTTCCCCCTTCCAAAAAGAAAAAAAAGTTGAACTGTTTACATTCCTACATGGAAAGATGATATTTGTAACTCATGGGACTTTTTTTAGCATTAGGATAGTTGAAGGGAAGAGATATATGTGTGTGTGTGTGTGTGTGTGTGTGTACATGTATATATGTATGTATGTACATGTGTGTGTATATGCATATATAGAGGGCACAGGGTGAGTTGAAGATGAAGGGATGATATCTAAAAAATAAAATTAAGAGGTAAGAGAGAAACATACTGGGGGAAGGAGAAAAGGAGAGATAGAATAGGGTAAATTATCTAACACAAAAGAGGCAAAAGAAAGCTGTTACAATGGAGATCAAAGGGAATGACTCAACCTTACTTAAAGAAAGAATAATATACACACTCAATTGGGTATCTTACCCTACAGGAAAATAGGGGGGAAGGGGATAAGAAGGGGAGATAATAGAAGGCAGGGCAGACTGGGGTAGGGGATAGTCAGAAGTAAACATTTTTGAAAAGGGACAGGGTCAAAGGAGAAAACAGAATAAATGGGGGACAGGATAAAATGGCGAGAAGTTAGTCTTTCACAATATGACTACTATGGAACTGTTTTGCATGACTACACATGTATAACCTATATTGAATTGCTTGTCTTCTCAATGTGGGTGGGTGAGGAGGCAAGAAGAGAGATAATATGGAGCTCAAAGCTTTAAAAACAAATGTTAAAAAATAGTTTTTACATGCAACCTGGAAATAAGATACATAGGCAATGGGATGGGAAGTAGGGGAGAGACGAAGAGAAAATTTGGAACTCAGAGTCTTGTGGAAATGAATGTTGAAAACTAAAAATAAATAAATAAATACAAAACAAAAGAATGAAAAAATAAAATAAAATATTGATGAGCTTTAGGGGTAAAAAATTAAATGAAAAGTAAAAAAAAAGTTTGGCCAAGATGACTGCCTGAACAAACACCAAGACTACCCTGCTCCTACACACCAATTCCAACAAAGCCCTGAAGTCCACACTAGACTGAAAACTGGATGAAGAAACTGAAAGATAAACTACAATAAATGACTTTTCCCAACCCCTAAATACACAAAAAGTCATCCAGCAGCCCATGAGCAAGCCCATGAGCAATAAGAAAGTGGGCCTTGAGGCATCCTAACACGACTAACTGGTGTGGCTCTGTGTCCAGATGAAGCAAGAGTGGGAGGCTCCTCTAAGAAACCTCTATGACAGTCAAAAAGCCCCAGGGTAAGGACTTGGAAGCCTGGGGGGTGGGAGGAGCAGTAGCATGCAGCAACCAATAACTGACTATAGCACTCAGACCAAGACACTCCAGGCCAGGATCTTTGAGGTCACTAACATTCTGTTCGGAGATGCTGGAGTAAATTCTGGCATAGGTAGAGTGCTGTGAACCTCAAAGATGCAAGAAGGATGAAGCCTGATGTGTGGATGTTAGCTCAACAACCAGCTCTTTCAGGAAGAGACAAGTAGGGCTAAAGACCCCATCGAAGACGGCACAAAAAGGGGCAAAGCCTGGCCTTGGTTTGGCACATAGTCTCAATTCAGGAAACAAAGATAGAAACAAGAAAATCAAAGAAAATACTCACCAATATCAACAATTATTTCAAATCTAGAATCTACACTCCCCCAAAGGACTTCAAGCTTAGACTCAAAGAAAAAAAGAAATTTTCTATAAGGATTACATGAATACTTAAAATAAATGAAATGAGATAAAAAATGCAATAAAATCTCTGGGAGAAAGAATCAGAAGGATATACGAAGTTAAATTATCTTATTTCCAAACTTCTTTAACATTTTGTTTTGATGTTCCTGAAGCCAAACTTAAACAAGGGCAGAAATTAATGTAATCAGAAAGTACGTGAGTTCTTTTCCGCACTTTTGTTAGTTCCTTTGTGGGTCTTTGCTCTCTCAATTGATCTCTTTGGCTGTTCAATTTTTTCTTATTGTATTTTAATGATTTGTTGTGCAGTATCCTGTGACCATCAGGCACCATCAGATAAATAAAACTTGTTATATCTTTAAAAAAGGGGGGGGAGAACTAGGTGGTGCAGTGAGTAGAGCACTGGTCCTGAAGTCAGGAAGACCTGAGTTCAAATTTGGTCTCAGACACTTGACACTTAACTAGCTGTGTGACCTTGGACAACTGACCTTAACCCCAATTGCCTTGCCCTCCCTCTCCAAAATTTTTTTAAAAAAGAATATAGCTTAAAAACTTAAAAAAGAAAATGGTAAGTCTTAACCAGGAAATGGATTTCCAGAAAACTTGAAAACAACAACAAAAATCAATGACTCCAGGAGAATGAACAAAATCTACAAATTGAAAAAGAAGAGATAAAATCAAGACATTTGGTATAAAAAACAAGTAGATGTCCAAGAAAAATCATTTATGAATCAATTCAATGATTTAAAAAAAAAAAAGCCTGGACACTAAATTGTAAGAAATTATAAATGAAAAAAATGCCCAGATCTATAAGGACCAGAGGGCAAAGTAAAAGATAGAAAAAAAAATTTGATCACCTCCTGAAGTGAATCCTCAAAGAAAAATTCCCAGGAATGGCATAGCCAAAATCCAGATTCCCTATGTGAAAGAAATACTATAAACAACCAGAGAGAAGCAATGCAAAGATCAAGTAAATATAGATAGGAATACATGAAACCTGACAGCTTCAAACATAAATCAGGAGAAGATCTTAGAAAACAATATTCTAAAAGGCAAAAGATATAGGATTACAACAAAAAATAATAATCAGCAAAGCTGAGTATAATCCAACATGAAAAAAAATACATCTTTAATAGAATAAAGGACTTTCAAGCATTTCTACTGAAAAGTCTAGAGAAAAGCAGGAACTCTGAAATACAAACATAAAAGTATAGAGAAACCTAGAAAGGTTTGAACATTTGAAAGGAACTATATCATGATATAGTGCTGACATTCTTAAGGGGCAAAGAAATAAGTGTCCTTCAGAATCTTAATGTTTTCAAAGGATATTGAGACAAACAAGAAAAAAGAATGGTTTGGGAAATAGATTGATTTTGTTTTGAGGATTTTAAGAGGGAAAAGAGAAGGGTGGGTAAAAGGAATACATTAGTACAGGAAAAAAAGGAGAAATGGTTGAAATTTGCTATTTCTTATAATTGGGGTGTTTAAGAAAAGCATACCAACATGGAAGAAAGGAAGGGAGTGGGCATCAGACTGTGACATGAATTTTCTTATCGATTTAACTAGTTAATGCCAATAAGCCAGCATGAGCCATAGGAAGAAGTTTTATTACATTCAGAATGTGAAACAACCCACTAGTAGATGATGGAGAATGTGTATCATTCATAATCCTGCTAGTTGTATTTATATATTACATAAAACAAACAAAAAGATGATTGCTTAGTATAGTATAGCTGTTAGGTTTTTTTTAAGTATGCTTATTAAAGAGAATGTATATCAGTAGGTACAGGAGATAGTCAAAGGATGTGTCCTTTATAGTATAGTTAGTATCACTAAATCAAAAGGAACTATCTGTCAGATTAGATAAAGGAAAGGGACATTTCAGAGACTCTGAAATCCTCCTTAAAAAATTTTTTTTTGCTTTTTTTTTTTTTTGAGGGCAACTGGGGTTAAGTGACTTGCCCATAGTCACACGGCTAGTAAGTGTGCCAAGTGTCTGAGGTCGCACTTGAACTCAGGTCCTCCTGACTCCAGGGCTGGTGCTCTATTGAGTGCACCACCTAGCTGGCCCTTAAAATTTTTTTAAATGAGCAATTAAGTCTTTTTGTACAAATGAGAGGAGGAAAGAAGACAATGATGGACACTAGCTATTCCAAATGGTCCTAAAGTTCATGGAAGGGTCAAACACAGCAAACTGATGAAAACAGAACAAAATGGAAGTATATTCTCCCAAAAATTCACATTCAAAAAGATGAATCTTGCTTTTATCTGAGATGACAAAGGAGGGATGAACACATATAACCACACAAATACTCACAGAGTCTGATATAGAAACACATAAAGCTCAATGTGGAAATAAGTAGGGATTAACAAAGAGGATAATATTGTAGAGAAAACAGTCACAAGTAAAACAAGCATCTTGATGTGGAGGGGAAGGGGAAGGGGAAGAGAAGGTCCATAGTTTCCTATAAAAAAATCTTTTTGTTTTCTGCGTTACGGAAATGCTCTTTTGTGGTGTTAAAAAACAATTCAAAAGTTAGATGTAACATTAGATTTAAACAATATATTTTAAAATATATTTTTGATCAAGTTATAACAGCCACATCCTTCCATAAATCAAACAGAAAGGACAGCACCAAAAAACTGCTTGCACAGACAAATGCTAATTTGTCTCACAGACTGAGTAAATCTGCTGCTGAGAGGCCTAAAGATACCATTTCATTGGGAATCTGAGATGTTAACTGGATTTTATCTGGAAGATAAAATCCAAATGCAAAACTGGCGTTTTCAAATGCTTCATCAAAACTATAGTTATTAATTAATTTTACTTTGTATTTTTTATAACCATCCTTAGCACCTTTTCCCTTTGGATTTATTTTATCTTTTCTGTAAGTACCATCAAAAGAAGCAGTACTGCTGTAATGGACAGGGAGCCAGTGTTGGCTTCCTGAAGACCAGGGTTTAATCCTGTCCCTGATACATTCTACATGTATACAATCCTAATATATGTGTGACCATAGACAAGGCACTCGGACTCTCAGTGTTCCAGGCATTGTTGGGGGCCAGTAGACAACACCTGGTCAATGTTTTACAATATCTTATCAGAACATTTTATGGCTGGTCAACTTCCCTGCATACCATTCTCTGGAATGCTTTATCTCCCTGAAGCATCCTGTAGCTTATTTACCTACTTCCATATATACTCATGTCCTTGCATTCAATAAACGAGACTTGATCAGAAAGCCTGTCTTGTCTCCATTCTTCGTGTTTCTTGTCCCCCGTCCCTCTTTCTCTTCTAGGGTCCACGTTGTGCCCCGCAGGCCGGGGCAAGGCATCTCTCTTTGTCTCTGTGTTACAGAGGAATTTCAGACTGATATCAGTGGAGGGAGTTCCCCACTAGGGAGATCTCCACATGGATGCAATCATAAAAATGACTACGACAACAATCATAGTAAGGATTTGATGTTGCTTTAAGATTTGCAAAATGCTTTACATACATTATTGCTTATCCTCACAACCTTGTCAGGTAAATATTATTTTTATACCCATTTTAGATTAATAAACTAAGTCTCAAGGAGGTCAAGAGCCTTGCCCAAGATCCCTCAGCTAGTAAGTATCAAGAGAAAGAGGACTGGGGGTGGAGTTAAGTAGAAGCACAAACTTGGCAGGGGCTCCAGCTCCAAACAATTCCAATACCTACAAAAAAAATGACTCTAAACAAATTTTAAAGCTACAGAACCCACAAAGTGACAGAGAAACAAATCTCCCGCTGAAGACAGCCCAGCAGGCTGACAGGAAAGGTCTAAGCAGCACCCTGGGAGCCGAGCGCAGTCCTCTATGATCCAAGCCGCACTTCCAGTCCCAGGGTGGCCCCAACCAGCTGAAGACAGAGCCAACTTCAGGACAGTGAATCACCAGCAGCTGTGGTTGCTTCCAGACATCTCAATTCATAAATTCCAAAGAAAAAGTAAAACATCAGTGTGGAACTCTGTTGGAATAGGGGGAGGGGAATGGAAGAGCATGGTCCAGCCTCTGTCCCTGGAGTTAGAAGCAGCAGAGGTACAGCTGCTTCAGCCACTGCCACCTGGCTGCCTCAGGAGCTTCTGGCCTGAAGATTGTAGGGGGACCAAGTGAACCATTCATAGGGTAATCGCTCTTGCTTTAACCTGCTTGGATCTGTATCGTGGTCTTGGGTGGTGGTCCTGGGGTGTGTGGCCAGTGAGCCAGAGCTTCTGAGGGCTGTAGAGATGGCACCCTCCTAATAGCTCAAGCAGCTGCAAAAATCCCAGCAATTTAGGACAAAACTCTCTCCATTGTGGAAGCAGAGTTCTACTGGGGCAAAGAGCTCAAAAATCAAATAATTGGCTGGCAAGATGAGCAAGCACAAGAAGCACAAATAAACCATAGAATCCATTTTGGGGGACAAAAAGGATCAAGGCATGGAGCAGGAAGAAGACATCAAAGTCAGAACACCTACATCAAAAGCCTCCAAGAAAAATACGAAACTGGTTACAAGCCATGGAGGAGCTCAAGAAGGATTTTGAAAATCAAGTAAGAGAAGTAGAAGAAAAAATGGAAAGAGAAATGAGAATGATGCAAGAAAATCATGAAAAGCGAGTCAATAGCCTTCTAAATGAGACTCAAAAATACAGTGCAGAAAATAATAGCTTAAAAAAAAGACTAACTCAAATGGCAAAAGAGGTCCAAAAAGCCAATGAGGAGAAGAATGCCTTAAAAAGCTGAATTTGCCAGATGAAAAAGGAATTTCAAAAACTCACTGAAAAGAATAACTGCTTCAAAATTAGACTGGAGCAACTGGAAGGTAATGACTTTATAAGAAATCAAGATACTATAAAACAGTTCCAAACAAATGAAAAAATAGAAGGCAATGTGAAATATCTCACTGAAAAAACCACTGACCTGGAAAATAGATCCAGGAGAGATAATTTAAAAATTACAATTTAAAATACTACCTGAAAGGTATGATCAAAAAAAGAGCCTAGACACCATCTTTCAAGAAATTATCA
>CM053592.1:81937532-81953059 GCA_028646515.1 Pseudochirops corinnae
ACAACTCTACAAGCCTCAAGATTGAAGGAGATACCTAAACTCAGAGAAAGATATAGAAAGACTATAGTTTAAATGGAGACTCTGAAGCAAAACTCGTTATCGTTCTCTTTCATGTCTGGTTTTGCTTTTTTTTTTTTCTTTTCCCAGTGATCACTCATTGGTCACAGCCCTTCTATATGACCAAACTATTGTACAATGTGAAAGTATTTGCAGATCCTATACATGATTGCATGCCACCATGGAGGAGGGGGGGAAGGGAGGGGAGAAAATCTGAAACTCAAGTGATTGTGGAACTGAATCTTGTAAATTAAAAGTAAATGAGTAAATAAAAAAAAATTAAAAAACAAAAAAAAATTGCCCTAATATTTTAGAACCAGAGGGCAAAACAGAAATTGAAAGAATTCACCAATCACCTCTTTAAAAAGATCCCAAAAAGAAAACTAGGAATATTATAGCAAGAATCCAGAGCTCCCAGCTCAAGGAGAAAATATTACAAGCAGCCATGAAGAAACAATTTGAATATTGTGGAAACACAAACAGGATAACACAGGATCTAGCAGTTTGTACATTAAGGGATTGAAGGGCTTGGAATATGATATTCTGCAGGTCAAAGGAGCTAGGATTAAAACCAAGAATCACCTACCCAGCAAAACTGAGCATAATGTTTCAGGGGTAAATATGGTCACTCAATGAAAGAGAGGACTTTCAAACATTCTTGATGAAAAAAAAACAGAATTGAATAGAAAATTTGACACTCAAATATAAGAAGCAAGAAAAGCATGAGAAGGTAAAAGGAAAAAGAAATCATAAGAACTTATGAAAGCTGAACTATTTACATGCCTACATGGAAAAACAATCCTTGTAACTTATGAAACTTCTCTCAGTATGAGGATAGTTGAAGGGAATATAAATGTATGTATATGTATACATATATATGTCTATATAGGAGGGTATATGTGCATATGAACACATATGTGAATGTGTGTATATATGTACAGGTATACATAAAGAGGGGGCACAGAATCAATTGAATAGGAAGGGATGAATTTAAAAGGTGAAATTGAGAGGCGAGAGAGGAATATAATGAGAGGAGATGGGGAAAGAAAGAATGGGGTAAATTATCTCATATAGAAGAGGCAAGGGATAACTGCGACAATGGAGGGGAAGAACAGGAAGGTGAAATGGAATGGGTCAACCTTACTCTCACTGAATTTGTCTTATGGAGGGAATGACATACACACTAAATTGGTTATCTTGCCCTACAGGAGAGTAGGGGGGAAGGGAAAGAGAGGGAGGATGATGAAGGGAAGAGAAGGTTGGAAGGGAGGGTAGTTAGAAGCACATTCTTTTGAAAAGGGACAGGGTCAAAGTAGAGAACAGAACAAGTTGGGGGCGGGATAGGATGGAGGGAAATATAGTCAGTCTTTCACAATATATCCACTATGGAAATGTTTTGCGTAACTGCACATGCACAACCTATATTGAACTGCTTATCTTCCCAGTAAAGGTAGGTGACAAGGGAGGAAGGGAAAGAATCTGGAATTCAAAGCTGTAAAATCGAAATTTAAAAAAAAATTATTATTATTATTATTTTTACATGCAACTGGGAAATATGATATACAGACACTGGGATATGGAGATCCATCTTGCCCTACTGGAAAATGGGAGGAGGGATGGGGGAGGATATAAAAGATAGCAGATTGGGGGAGAGCGTATACAGTGGGATTGCTGTTGTGGGGTGGTGGATAGGGGAAAATGGGGAGAAAATTTGTAACTCAAAATCTTGTGTAAATGAATAATGTAAACTAAAAACAAACATAAAATTTAATTTAAAAAAATAAATAAAATTAGGTTAGATAGAAAGGAAAAGGGACCTCAGTTACTGGAGATATTAAAGTAACAGACAAAGATATTTAAGAGATGGTCTTTGGTGTCAGCTATGACAGGGTTCTCATCATTAGCCTTTAAAAAACAATTTTTAAAAAATATCTGTGTTTCAACATAATTGGTTTCCTTTACAATCCTATGTTTTTTTAAAATTTTGTACATCGCAAAAACATGATTCTGAGAAGGGGACCATTGGCATCACCAGATTGCCAGATGGGGCCAGCAAACTAAAAAGGTTAACACCTTGAAACAGAAGTTTGGGATCAGCAAAAGAGCTGTATAATGGGTAGTATGCTAGACTTGGATTCAGAAAAAACATGATGTACTCTGCATATAAGTTAACAAGGTAACAACCTATAACCTTGTCACACTTATTTTCCAATTTTAAACCAATCTTAAACCAACTTAAAAGTTGTTCCATGTTTGGTTCTAAATGTTGCTTTTTGGCCTACATATATGTTCTTCAGGAGACAAATAAGATGGATCTTGTACTCCCATCTCATTGAAGACTTGCCATATTCTCTTGTGATCCATATAGTCAAAGGCTTTAGTGTACTCAATGAAGCAGAAGTAGATGTTTCTCTGGAACTTCCTTGCATTCTCCATAATCCAAGTAAATGTAGGCAATTTGGTCTCTAGTTCTTCTGCTTCTTGTAAAAGAAGCCTGCTCTTCTGGCAATTCTCGGTTCACATCGTGCTGAGGCCTACCTCGCAGAATCTTAAGTACAGCCTTATTGGTATGTGAGAGGAGCACAATTATTTGGTAATTTGAACATTCCTTGGCATTTTCCTCCTTTAGGTTTGGGACATAAACGGATCTTTTCCAATCCAGTGGCCACCGTTGAGATTTCCAAATTTTGCTGACATATTGAGTGCAGCACTGTAACAGCATCATCTTTAGCTGCAATTCCATCACCTCCATGAGCCTTATTGTTAGCAATGTTTCCTGGACCTTAATAGCTGTATGACCCTGAGCAAGTCACTGTTTATCTCAGTTTCTTCATTTATACAATGGAGAAAATAATAGCACCTACTTCCCACAGTTCTTGTGAGGATTAAATGAGATAATATATGGAAAGCACAGAAAGGTTGGCTATTATATTTATTGCTGGAGGGTTTTTTTCCCCTTCTACACTAGGCCTGGAAGGCAGAAGAATTAAGGAAGAGTTAGTTGGGGTTCCACCACCTGACAAACTCAGCAAAGAATTCCTACCCTCAACCCTCCCCCGACCAATCAATCAATAAACATTTATTAAGCCCCTATTATGTGCCAGCATTGTGCTAAGCGCTGGGGATACAAAAAGAGGTAAAAGATTGGCCCAGCCCTCAAAGAGTTTACAGTCTAAAGGAGAAGACAACATTAAAACAAATATATATAAAGCAAGTTATATGTAGGAACAGGAATTAACTAAAATATTTAATATTATAGGAAATAACTAAAAGAGAAAAAGTACTAAAATTAAGAAGGGTTGGGGAAGGCTTCCTGGAGAAGTTGGGATTTTAGCTGAATTTGAAGGAAGATCTAGGGCAAGGCCTCCAATGCACTGGGCAGGGGGATTTTTTAGATAACAATAAAGGATGAGAAGGTAACATCAACATAGGCATAAGAGTGTTAAATGTGGAATCTGAAGAAAGTCACGGAAGAGATGGTATGAACAGAGCTTTGAAGAATGTAGGACAGGTATTAGTCAGGAAGGGGGAAAGGGTTCCAGAGAAGAATAATGAATGACAGGTATGAGGCAGAAGGTAAGCCATAGATGGGTTTGCTTACCTAGAAAGAAGGGATGTAAGAAGACTAGGGCTGAGGGCTGAGTGATATCCACAGTAAAAAGGAAAAGAGTAAGGGGGTGCACTAAACAAGGCTGAGGAAAGCAGATAAGGAAAAAGCAGTCAGAAGTTAAGTAAAATCAAAAACCCAAAGCAATGAAAGTCAGTAATTTAAGTAAATAGAATCAGAAACTGGTTTAATATTTTATACCATCTCTGGGGACTGGGGAGGAACGACCTTGATACAATTGCTATGAAATCCTCTTGTACTCAATCCTAAGACATATTATTATTATTAATAATTGGAGAAGTTTATACTAAAACTATTATTACAACTTAGTTATGCCCTGAGGAAAGCCTTGAGAAAATAGTTCTGAGTCACTACTTTCTTTCATGTAGGGGGAAAAAAAAATAAGATTTAAAAAAAAAAGAGTTCAGATCTAACCAAAGAAAAAAGTTTCAATATCTTCCATAAAAATGCAATTCTCTGGTGTATAGAATTGTTCTAATAACTCTCAAAGGGTTAAAGATGAATGAATTAGACTATGTCTAAGTACTTTAACTTTTCATTAGCTTTTCTTTAAGAGGAGAAGTAGGAATAGTAGGAGGTATAAGAGTATGAGTAGTAGGAACAGGAAGAGGAGGAGGAATAGGAGTGGAAGTAGTAGTATTAGGAGGAAGAAGAAAAGAAGAGAAAGAATAGGAGTAAAGGAAGGAGGAGTAGGAACAATAGTAGAAATAAGAGTAGGAGGAATAGGAGGAGGAGGAGGAGGAGGAGGAATAAGAGTAGAAATAGCAGTATTAGGAGAAAGAAGAATAGAAGGAAAAAGAAAAAGAATAGGAGTAAGAGGAGGAAGAATAGTAGGAATAAGAGTAGTAGGAATAGGAGGAAGAGGAGAGGTGGTAGGATGAGGAGGAATAGAAGTAGAAAGAATAGGCGTAAGGGTAGTAGAAGTTGTAAGAGTAGGGGTAGAGACAGGATTCTGGGAAGATGATAGAGTAGGCCAGAAAATTCCAAGCTCTCAAGATTCTCCCCCACAAATGAGATAAAACAGCACCTTAGAGCAAACAAAGTGCAGTAAAAATAAATAGGGGCACAACAGGGATATTCTTGGGAAAATTCCAGAAGATCCAAAGAAAAATCCCAGGGGAGGTTCGTCCCTCTGAAGACTAAACACCTCCAGGCTAGGGATCACATTAACAACAATCAGCAAGCCCAGTGGACGGCTGGGTTGGGAGGCCATAGGGATAATGAAGGGAGTTGGGCATCAGAGCTGGGGAAGATCTAGGGAACCTCCGCTGACAAGGAACACCAGACCCAGTTGTGCTGCGAAGAACAGCAGGGGGAGAGAAGGAACCACACAGCCTGTGAGTGAAGAAGCAGTGGGGCAGAATGCCCCTGGCTGTGGGAACTTACAGGAGGTTGGAGGTTTGGCTCTGGTTCTAGACTAGACACGAGAACTGAAAATCTGGGGCAAGAGGCACCATGTCTTATACCGCAAGGTTAGGAGTGATTATAAAAATTAAACTATTACTACAAAAAAAATACACAGGCAAAGAAGAAAGAATCCAACCACAGATAGTTATTAAGGAAATAGAGAAGAGAGGGGTTCATCTTCAGAGGAGTATACTGAAGCAAAGAAACCCTCTTCTCCCCCAAAGAGTAATGTCAAATGGTCATCTGCCCAAAAAGAATTCACAGACAAACTTAAAAAAGGCTTCAAAAATCAAATGAGATGGAGGAAAAACTAAAGAAAAAAATAAAAATAACCCGAGAAAAACAAGAAGATTATGAAAAGGAAGTCAACCAATTAGAAAAGGAGATCCAGAATCTTAAGGAAGAAAATGACACCTTGAAAATTAGAATTAGGTGGGTAAAACCAGTGAAGTTATAAGAATCAAGAAATAATTAAACAAAATAAGAAGAATGAAAAAAATAGGAAAGAACATTGAAACACCTTATTAAAAAACAACAACTGATCTGGAGAACAGATCAAGAAGAGAAAACATAAGTTATAATAAAAAAAAGAATCTTGATACAATAATACAAGAAATAATTCAAGAAAATTGTCCTGAAATATTCAAACAAAGAGGGAAAGTAGAAATAGAAAAAATCCATCAAACACCACTTGAAAGAGATCTTATGAGGTGAATTCATAGGAATATTATAGTCAAATTTTGAAAGCTCCAGCTAAAGGACAAAATATTAAAAGCAACAAGAAAAAATCAATTTAAATAAGATGGTGCCACAATTAGAATCACATAAGACACAGCAGTGGAGATGCTAAAGGACCATAGGTCTTGGAACATAATATATTGAAGAGAAAAAGAACTGGGGCTCCACCCGAAAATATCATAGTCAGCAAAGTTAAACATAATTATGGATGAAAAAAACGACATTTGATCAACTGTCAGACTTTCAAGACTTTGTAAAAAAAATAAAAAAACCTGAACTTAATAAAAGATTTGACATACAAGAGCCAAGAGAAACATATGGTACATATCAAAGACTGATTACAAGAGATTCAATAAGGACTGTTTACTATTTACATATGTAAAATGTATATATGTTTAAGACTGTCATTAGTAATTGGTATTTCATAAGAAAGTTTGGGGTAGAACTGTGTATAATATGACTTTTAAAAGTAAAACCATTTAGGAACAGCTAAAAGGAGTAATTATTTTATACAAATGAGGTGCAAGAGGAAGAATCGATACAGAGGAATTAGATGCAGGGAAGAGGGCTGGTAGTTTTGGTAACCAACTTTCATCAGGAATGGGTTTATTTTTATTTTTTTCTTTAGTTTTTCCTCCATCTCTCTCATTTGATTTTTGAAGCCTTTTTTAAGTTCATCTGTGAATTCTTTTTGGGCAGATGACCATATGACATTACTCTTTGGGGGAGAAGAGGGTTTCTTTGCTTCATTTATATATATATGTATATATACATATATATCTAAAAGAATATAAAAATCTTCTAAATTTAGAAGAAATAAAACAGTAAGGGGATAGAGAGGGGGCAGAGGACAACAGAAGGATCTCTAGAGGGGAGGGTGAGAGAACACGTTGTAGGGGGTTTGTAAAGCCAAGCACAAGCAGCTTTCCAGAGGACTACTGTTGTGAAAAGCTTTTCAAAGTTCTGATTACACAGTATAATGAACACTGTATTTATTCAATAACAAATCAGAGCAAAACATTCACAGAAATCAAGGTACAGCATTCACAATGTTAAAACTTATCACAGAAAATAAAAATACAGCATTCACAAAAACTTATCACTAGGACGGCCATATAGTTTTCACCATGGTGATCACAAGGTTTTGAGCAAAGTACATTCATTTAGTTACTCAATCATTTAGTAACTCAATCATTCAATCATCCTTAAGGAGGCTTAAGGGACACAAAGTACAATAGTCAAAGTTCTCCACTCACACCAAGTTACAAATCAATTGCTTTTCAGTCATCATTCACTATTCAATTATCAGAAAATACACAAGCCCTTCACCCCAAGGTAACTAGTAAATAACAATTTCTCAATCAGTACACAGTATCCAAGTAAAGTCTTCTTTCAGCTTGACTCAGGGTGGTCTCTCAGATTCTCTGGATCCCCTTCCATGGTCCCAGATCCTACCTGGATTCACCAAACTGTCACCTGGGTTCAAAGGCAGACAGCTTCCAGGTCCTTGTTCAGCTCTCCATGCAATTCCTGTACCATGCTGAAGCTCACGGCATCTAGTCCACCTTAAATCCTCCACAGTCTCTGCTTCCAGGAAGTCAAGGCTTAACAAAGCCACAAACAGGGTCATAAAAGTACCAGCATCACACTCATGCTTCCTCAATCTTTGGAAGCTCCCAGGAGAAGCTGGTAGCTCCCCAGCAAAAGCTCCAGCTAGTTCCCAGAATCAAAATCACTTCACCAGGTTCCCAAAATCAAAATCATTCTCTCCAGCCTGAGCTTTTCCTCTTCAGCCTCCTCAGCAGCAGCTGCTTCTGCCTCCACAAAGCTTATCTCAAGGAGTTCTGACTCTCTCTCTGGGGCTTTTCCTTATATACAATATTGCTCCTCCCTTTTCAGCCCTTTCTTGTTATGTCAGCAACAGAAAACTTCTGTTTCTTTAACAGAAGCTTAATTTGAACTAGGTGCTAAGCACCTCTTAGCTTTCCAATACAAAGGGATCTTCAAATTTCATTACTCTTACAGGATTACAGAAGGGTGTTTAGATTTATGAAAATGGGAGCACAGGGCAGAGATCCTTGGAGGAGGGGTAGGCTAAGTAATAGGGGGACAAGGTAGTGGGTAGAAGTAAAGTAGTCAGAAGAGATAGGAAACAAGAGATATGCACAAATATAAAAACAAAGATCAGGAGTAGAATTTGTTAGGGATAGTATATGTCTATATATGTATGTATATAAAAGTATATATTTATATGTGTATGTATTTATCTATATTTATATAGTAATATACTTAATTGTAGCCTGGGGTACAGGAAGGGTGAAAAAAGAACAAAGTAAAAAGTACACAGCAGAGAACAAAAGAAAACTTAAAAGGAAGCAAAGAAAAGGACAATTTTCAACAAAACGTGTAGTTATTTATCATACAGGGTTTCTTGAAATGAAAATTTATTGTTACATATTTTGAATCCTCTCTTATGTGCTGCTATGTGCATGACATGCTTTTTTTCCCTTTTCTTTCTTTGCATTTAAGTTCCAATATTTAAGTTTATATTTTTTCTTTTTTCTATTCTGTATTTGCATAAGTTTAATATTTAATTTTTTCTTTTTTCTTTTCTTATAATGTATTTAAGTGTTAGTATTTGTCCAAAATAAAAAAAATTTTTTTTAAAGAGTAGGGGTGATAAGAATAGGAGGAACAGAGGTAGTAGGAACAGCAGGAAGAAGAGTAATAAACTACCAGACCCTAAAAATGTCAACTTCTATTAAAGAACTAAATTAGATGTAACCAGGTATGCCAAAATGTATGAAGAGGACAATAATGATGGAAAGATGACAATCTGGGCTGGTATTTATTATTCAGGAAAACTTCATGAAAAAAGTGGAGTTTGAGAAGAACCTTGGAAGATGGCTGAGAACTATATAGCACTGAAGAAGAGAGAAGATTCCTGGCAAAGGGAAAGTACAAAGGCCCAGACATAGTAATGACCATGAAGCAGAGCAGAGGGGATCCAGGCTGGAGGGAAGCTCTCTGACATAAGAAATAAAGAAAAACAAGCTATGAAGGAACCCAGTGTTGCCTCGAGAGAGAAACATAACTTTTCTACTTTTAACACAGGTGTGTATGGGGGTCAGGGGGAAGGGATTGAAAGAGGAAAGAATGAAGAATGAAGAAAAGAATGAGAGAATAATTCATCCAACAATTTCTAGTCTCATTTTTCCCCTTTAAGATTGCTCTTCATAGCCAAGAAAACATTATACATGTCTACAACAATGTAAAGGGAAAAAACATCCACCACAAAACAACTGAAAATGAATGTTGCAAAATTACAGAAAATAAATTTGGCCTCAAAGAGATATGAGAACATGCTTCCTCCCACTTCTTTGCAGAAGTGGGAGGTCTATGGGTGTGGAACATTGCATATATTTTCAGATTTTTTCAATGTATGGGTTCATTTTGCTAACTTTTTTCTTTTTTTACTTTAAGAAAAATATTCTTTGTTACAAGGCACGGCTCTCTGGGAAAGAGGAGTGAGAAGGATAAAGGGGAAAACTAAAGTGATGAAAAAAAGATATACATATAAAAAGACACATCTTCGAAAAGTCTGTGCTTGTGATTGAAGTCCTATTGCCTGAGGGAGAAAAAAGCAGAAAATACCAGTCAAGACTCTTTGAACAGCTGTCCAGGAAAAAAAAGAGTCAGCACTTCACTGATTGATAGCCCACATACATACTTCAGGGTGCAGAGATAAAGTTATTTAACTTGGCAGTTTCTAGACTTAGCTAAATCAGTTCTAAGCTAGATTAGTTTAGTCCTCAAACTTAGAGCCAAAGGATGTGAAAACAAGAACCCAAGCATTTCTGCTTGTCTGCTGAGAACTGAAAAAGTACCTGCTTCCCATACTACTCCTCACCACCCAGAAGCCAACAATGAATATGATAGATTTCAAAGAAATTAATGTTTAAAATAATAAAATTTCATCACATTCTTCTTCCTCATATGAATTCCATCTTCCTCAATTAAATTTATTACTTCATGTAAAAAAAATTTTCAGGAATAACACTGCCTCATTCTTGTTCAGGGAGGCAACTTTCATTACTGTCTCTGAAACCCCAAATCCATTTCAATCCTTCAGCAATCAATGGACTGTAACTCAGATTTCTCACCGCTGCATTAGTGGGAGCTTTTTCCCATGAGTGGTGGGAAGAAAACATGCCACCATTATTGAGATTTCAGTTTACTGTCTAGTATACCCCTAAGCATGATGTCACTAAATAGTAAATCCAAAATATACTCATTTTCACAACAGTAACATAGTAATAATTCCAAGATTGCGCAAATTCAAAATTTTCAAGGGCTTTTTACTAAACTAAAGGTCAAAATCCCAATTCCTTGGCATGATATTCTATCTAGACCCTTCACACTGTGGTCCTGAATTACCTTTCCACCCTTACCTTTCACTATTCTCCAACACAAACATTCTGTTATAGTCAAATTAGTTCATTCCCTGACCACTGGATTGATTTTTCCATCCCCTTAGCCCCTAGGACACTTATTACCTATATCTAATTAATCTGGTACCAAATCAAATCCTGCATAGACTGTAAAAATCAGAGAATTTTAAGCCTATAAGGAACCTAACATTAACTAGTCCCACCTAACTCCCCAAATTATCATCAAAAACTAGAATCTAAGCTTTTTGTTTCTTAGGTCAATAAATTTTCTGCTAAACCTAGGAGGCAATATGGTACAGTTAGTATATAAGGCACTGCACTTGAAGTTAGAAAAATATGGGTTAGATGTGGGTCCATCTCAGACACTTGCTGGCTATGTGACCCTGGGAAAGCTATTTAACCACTTTGTGAGCCAGTTAACTGTAAAATGAGGAGAGGTAGGATTAAATGGTGTAACCCCATGATTCACTGAGCTTCTCACATGTGGATATATCCTTTTCTTAAGAAGAATTTAAGTAAATTATAATAGTATCCACCTCACAGGGTTGCTGTGGGGTGGGGGGGGAGAGGGGAGAGAGGTAAGAGAAGGAGAGGAGAAGGGAAGGAGGGAGAGGGGAAGGGAAGGAGGGAGAGGGGAGAGAGGTAAGAGAGGGAGGGGAAGGGAAGGAGGGAGAGGGGAAGGAAAGGAGGGAGAGGGGAAGGAAAGGAGAAAGGGGAAGAAGGAGAAGAAGGAGAGAGAGAGGGAGGGGGAAGGGAGAAGAGAGGAGTTTTGCTAACTTTAAAATTCTATGTAAATGTTAATCATAGCTGTAAGTTCTTTGAGGTCAGAGATTTGGTCCTATAATTCTTTGTCTTTTCTGTGAGGGATAATTTGCAGTGAAGTTTCCCCATTCTGAAAAATCAAATCTAGAATGGCTTCAGTATCTACTAGGCCTACATTTAGAAGTCACTTGACCTTCCAGGAATCTGGGACTTAGAGCAATGGAGACCCTCCCCAGTGCCACCTCAGCACAAGATATGCCAAATAAGGTTAAGACTGCCTTTCATTGGACACCTACATGTTTCCAGGTCCTTTGTCTCAGAGATAGATTCCCAGGCTTAAGTTGTGGCCCAGCCCCCCTACCAATGAGAGTGAAGGCCACTTGGGGGGTTGGGTTTCTGCATTAGAAGGTTATATAACCATGGGCTGGCTTCTACCTGCTGCTCTCTCCCTGGCAGATGTCATGTGAGTGACAGGGGCAGAGTCCTTTCTCATGAGAAAGAATAAAGACCTTTTCTGACCTCAGATTCAGACTCCGAACTCTTTCATCTCACACAGTACTTAGAATAGTGCTATGAATATAGAAGGCACTGGATAAACATTTGTTGAATAAATGGATGCATGAATCCATTAATTTGATTCAATTTTTTTTCAAAGTTTCATTGATACCTTTTTATTTCCACACTATAGTCATAGGATCTTAGATTATCTTAGATTATCTTTTTACAGATGAGGAAACTGAGACCCAGACAAATTTAGGTGACTTATCCAAGGTCACCAAGTAGTTAACAGGAAGGTTTGAACCTCTGTCACAGGATCTAAATGCTGGTAATTTAAATCTTCCTATTTGAATTCTCAATGAATAATCATAGGTTTGATGTAGCTTATAGTCTCTAAGGAAGACTTGCAATTTGAACTGAATTTTTAAACCTGGGAAGAGCCCAAAGTAAAAGAAAAAACTATCTACCAGCTCCATTTCCTATTAAGCATCTACAGTTGCAGCTGGGAGGTGCAGAATACTTTTTCCTACTTAGCTCTACGTGGCTGTGTCCGTATCCTGCTTGTGCTTTATTGTTTATCAGTCCAATACAGTGTAATAATCATTAGATTTAGATTCTTAGGAACTCTGAGGTCACAGAAGCCTGTGACAGAGGCAATCAGAATGAATGTTGTTTTGGGGCAGAGAGAGGGGAGAGATGGGGAGAAAATCTGGAACTCAAACTTGTGGAAGTGAATTTTGAAAACTAAAAATAAATTTATTAGTTAATAAAAATGCATTAAAAAAGAAAAGAAAAAGACAATTATTAAGTTGATATCAAGGGTTAAGGTTGGAAAAAAGGTATATTCTCATCCATAAAAACAACAATGCACTGATAGAAATGTATTCTTGAGGGCACGGAAAGTCTCATTTTTGTCCTCTTATTCCCAGTGTCTGGCACCTAGGAGATATCTAAGCGAACTGTAAAAACCGCTATATTACTTTGTACACTGAAATTAATTTAAATATAAATAGTTACTAAGCAAATATAATCATTTACATTGGAGTATGATGCTGTTTCTAATGAAACTAATTAATTTAAAATAAATGAAAAACTGCATAAAACCATTTAGTTACCATTTAAAATTTTATGTTTTCCCACTTATTATAGAATAGATAAGGTTTACCCCTGCTCATGTTCTCATTGTCATTCAAGACCTTGAACAATCTACTTCCATTCTTCTTATCTAACCTTATTTCTTAACAACTCCCAACTTAACCCCTCTCCTCAGAATCTCTCCTCAGTGCCCCTCAGACACACCATGCTCAGTTTTGAATTTAAGTCTTTGGTCTGTTCTTATAGTTTCCCATGAGTGAAAAGCACTTCTTTCTAACCGCTATAAATTGGACCCATACTTGGAGGCCCATTTAAAATCTCACCTGGTCCACAAGGACTTCTCTAATAGTTCTTCCAATTCCTATAGTATTTATCTTTAAGCTAATTCAGGCACTTTTAAGCCTTTTAGCCCCAGAGGATAAAGGGGTGGAGTCACATCTTATCAAATTAATTTTTTTCCACCTAGTAGAAGGCTATGCACATACTAGGCTTTTAATAAATATCCTTGAATTGTCAACTTAACCATATGATGTTTGTATGTATGTCTTGTCTCTCCAGCTATCTGGTAACCCAGAAGTATAATGGAAGTGTTATATGTCTTTGGTATCCTTCTTAGACATCCCACCTCACATCCCCAACTTGTATTGTACATATAAGAAGAATTTGAAAAAAATATTCACTGAATAGACAATTTTTTAGGCAATGTCCTCCACTCGAATCCAGACTTGGCCTTACCTAAACTCCCTAAGTTTACTTAAGATAGTACAATAATAAATTATCTTCATGAAGACAACCAAGGCATTGAATTATTCTGAAATGTTTTCTTAATCCTTAATGAAATAAGGACTAATATTTAATTGCAGTGCTATGAATTTCTACTATATACTAATCCTTTGAAAATCTTTCTTTTGGCCTGCTGGGGGGGAGGGGGGGGAAGAAAGCTGCTGTTGATAAGGGAGCATTGGCCGCTAAATCACAAGCAGGTTTTGTGTGTGTGTGTGTGTGTGGGTGTATGTGTATGCGCAAGTTCTGCCATTATTTGAGGAAGAAGCAGTATATTCAAGATGGTTACTCTTAGGGCCGTGTGTGGGTTTTTTTGAAGGCAGCAGGAAAGAAGCGAAGCAAGGGCCCATGGAGAGTGGACTGGGGACCATTTTGTGCTAGACTAGACTCTAATCTACATAGTTATCCTCAGCTTCCATAATACCCTAACTTTAACCATTACGGATAAATGGGAGCTTGTAAAACCAAGAAATCCAATAATTAAGTATAATTTTAAATTGGAAAAAGAAAGGAGCTTGCTCCCTGCTCTTTACCACCAGAAAGAATCACTTGCCTACCTCTATCCTGACTTCATTACTCCCCTTTTCTTCTTAAATTTAAATTTTGTGGCTATCACCTTATAGAGCAGAGTTTTCTTAATTTGAGGGATTTGTTGGCCCCTTTGACAGTCTGGTGAAGCTGTATAATTTTTAAACAATTGGTGGAAATGCTAAATTTCAGTTAGTGGTTGGTGAAAATAAAGATGTAATTTCTTTCCCATCATTTTCATAGGTTGTCTGAAATCTATGGACCTGTGAACTAAGTCCTGATCAGGTCATTCCCCTGCAAAAAAATAAAACAAAACAAACAAAAAAACAACCCTTCAGTGACTCACTACTGTTTCTAAGCTAAGGTTAGAATTCCACAGTCTGGCTCCAAATGGCCTTTTCCCAGCCTTGGTTTTCAGTACTTTATTTCCCAGCCCAAATGGTCACTTGCTCTTCCCGCTCTCAGCTCAGCCTTTGGCATTCACTCCCTCCACCTGGACTCCTCAGCTTCCTGCAGAGCTCAGCTTCTGTGCTCCTCCTCCAGAAAGTCTTTACTGATGCCCTAAGTCAGTGGATCTCAACCTTCCTAGTGCTGCGACCCTTTAATACTTGTATGTGGGCATATCTGCATGTGGGCAGACCAACCTGGAGACAGATAGAGGAGCGGTGTCTTGGTTCCTAAGACCATCGGAAATATGTGTTTTCTGATGGTCTTAGGTGACTCCTGTGACCCCTGTGAAAGGGTCATTCAACCCCCAAAGGGGTCGCAACCCACAGGTTGAGAACCGCTGCCATAAGTCATTAATGCTCTCCCTCTTCAAAACGTCTGCTGTTAAACTTAGTTGGGTACAGGCTATATTCCCACAGTGAAATATGAGCTCTTTGTAGGCAGGAACTGTTTCTTACTGTCTTTATAACTTCAGTGCCTAGCATGGTACCTTCTTGGCACACAGAAGTTTATTGAGATTTATTTGTTTTCTGGAATACTAAAATTAAATTTTTAAAGAAAATTTAATAAGCATTTAATAAACACCTACTATGTGCCATGCACTGTGCTGTGATTCACAAATATTATCTCGCTTCATTCTCACAACCATGAAAGGTAGGTTCTACCATTACCTCTACTTTACAGACAGGGAGAGTCATCCTGATTAATAGCTGGTCTCTGGACCCAGATAGCTCTGGAGGAGAAAAATGAGGCTGGTGACCTTGCACTGCCCTCCCTCACTCAAATCAAAGTCAAATGCAGGTCATGGCATCATCTTCCTGATGTCATGGTCCTCTTCGAGAAGGAAGGACAAACACAACAGATTAGGGAACCTGAGGCAGAGGTTAAGTGACTTCCCCAGGGTGTAATAGTTAATTAGTTTAGCAGGATACTTAGCACTTAGAA
Organism: Pseudochirops corinnae; assembly: GCA_028646515.1. Lineage (NCBI taxonomy): Eukaryota > Metazoa > Chordata > Mammalia > Diprotodontia > Pseudocheiridae > Pseudochirops > Pseudochirops corinnae. Next base: position 81,952,872 of record CM053592.1, read on the forward strand.
GTGTGGAAGGTGCAAACTCTGTCCTGCTGTTGAGAAGGGATGAACTCCCCTGTTGATGTGGAAGAAGGGGATTGGCTGAGCCCCTGTCGATGTGGAAGAAGAGGATTGGCTGAGGTGTGTACATAAGCAAGAATTCCAGAGACAGACAGACAGAATTGGAATTTTGCTCCCCTTGAAGGAAGAATCCT
>CM053592.1:81953559-81981613 GCA_028646515.1 Pseudochirops corinnae
TGTTATCCTGATTGTGTTTCCACAATACTCAAATTGTTTCTTCCTGGCAGCTTGTAATAGTTTATCCTTGACCTGGGAACTCTGGAATTTGGCTATGATATTCCTAGGAGTTTTCTTTTTGGGATCTTTTTCAAGAGGCGATTGGTGAATTCTTTCAATTTCAATTTTGCCCTCTGGTTCTACAGTATCAGGGCAATTTCCTTGAGAATTTCTTGAAGGATGATTTCTAGGTTCCTTTTTTGATCATGGCTTTCAGGTAGTCCAATAATTTTTAAATTATCTCTCAAATCCATTTTCCAGGTCGGTGGTTTTTACAATGAGATTATTTTACATTGCCTTCTACTTTTTCATTTGTTTGGATCTGTTTGATAGTATCTTGATTTCTCATAAAGTCATGAGCTTCCCTTTGCTCCACTCTAATGCTGAAGGAGTTATTCTCTTCAGCACCTGCCTCCAAGGGTTATTGTGAAGATCAAATGGGGTAATATTTGTGAAGTGCTTTTCCAGGCTTAAAGGGCTCATCATCTTCACCATCATCATCACCCCCCACCTCAGTGTGTCAACTTCTCTCCATGCTGAATGTTGTGATTCTGATTGTGCAAAGGTTCACACATGGCAAGACTCTTAAGTATGAGGAATAAGGAAAGAACCCTGTACTAAGTCTCACTCGTTTGATGCTCACTTCGGCCCTGGGAGGCAGGGACTATTGATTATGACTCCAGTTTTACAGATGAGAGAATTGAGGCAAACAGAGGTTAAGTGACTTGCCCAGGTTTCTATGCTAGTAAAAAGCCAGATTAGTACTCTGGTTTTCCATATTTCAGGCCCAGTGCTCTGTTCCCTGTAGCACCCATAACAAGGTGGGCATTTACACTGGACCCTAGAGGTACAAGAGGAGGAGTAATGTAGACCAGAGCTGGGGCAGTCAGTTGGAGCTCAGTGTGAAGGCTTTGATACCAGACAGAGGAGCACCGATTGGATTATAGAGTTTCTGGAGTAGAGGAGTAATATGGCGGGCCGAGATTTTAGAATATTCCTTTGGCTGCTGTGGAAAACGGATTAGAAAAGGAAGGAAGAGGCTTGGTGCTCTTCCACGGAGAGCTCCCTCCTGGTTTGCTTTGCTTCCTCCTGTTCCCTGCTTCATGCAGTGGGTAGAAGAAAGAAAGATGTCATTGGCGGGGATTATTTCTGTCCTCTGCTTCTACTCATCCATGTTCCTATCAGCTAAGGATTCACTTACTTTCATTCTCTTCTTTTTGAATACAAGTCCTGGTTCTTCCTTTTTTCTGGTCCAGATTTTCTTTGCTAGATATTAGAAAGAATAAAATTTACATTCAGTAGTTTTCGTAACAATGACTTCAATCCAGGAGACCCCAACCCCTTTCTTAATTGATATGTGTGTGTATATATGTGTATATGCATTATATATGGTATATAAAATATATGTATATACATTCAGTATTTTTGTAACAATGACTTCAGTCCAGGAGACCCCAACCCCTTTCCTGATTGATGTGTATAGATATATGTGTATGTGCATTATATATGGTATATCAAATATATGTATATATAATACATATGTATTACAGTTGATATTTAATATATATTCTATGAGGCAGCTAGGGTGGCTCAGTTGATAAGAGTGCTGGACCTGGTGTCAAAATGACCTAAGTTCAGATTCGGCCTCAGACATTAATTAGCTGTGTGAATCTGGGCAAGTCATTTAATCTCTGTTTGCCTAAAGCTTTGGAGAAAGAAATGACAAACCATTCCAGTATCTTTGTCAAGAAAACCCTGTATAGAGTCATGAAAATTTGGACACAACTGAACATTATATATGTTATAAACATATATGGTATTATATGTACATATTATATACACATATTGGGAACCATCTCCAGTCATCTTGATCTGTGTCTTGCCACTGGACCCAGATGGCTCTAGAGGAGAAAGCGAAACAGGTGACCTTGCACAATCCTCCCTCACTTTAATTCATTTGCAAGTCATGGCATCATCTTTCTGATTTCATGGTCTTCTTTGAGAACAAAGGACAGACAACATATACACATATATAAATATGCTGTACTTTATCAGTGATTTAAGGGATTTTCAAGGTTAAGTTTTACAAATGAGATCTTTGCCTTTAGAACTGACTTTAGCCTCAGAGCCCCGTGTAAAATGTGGCTTCACGGTCCTATACAAGTGATTGTTGGGTTTTTTTTTCTGGATGAGACTTTGTCAGCTCTTAGAGAGACAGTGGAATATGATAGAACACTGATTTCGGACCTGGATTGGTTTCCTCAGCTGTAAAATGAGAACTAGATTGGACTAGATTATCTTGTAAGAGTTACTTCTAGCTCCCAGTGCCATGGTCCTAAATTTGACCTGTTAGAGCCAAGGGGATTGCTTAAGAGACATGTCTCAGGCTGCTTCAACAATGAGTCTGGCACTATGCTGAATTACAGAGAGACAGCTCAGAAATTAAACAGTTGTCAGTTCCTGCGATCATGGATTTGGAGATGAAAAAGAACCTGAGAAGTTGTCTTGGCCTAATCTTCCCTAATTGTCCTTGTTCTCTGCCAGCTCATCAAAAAAAAAAAAAAAGCTTACATCCTAGGTTTTTTCATTTTGTGAGCTGTTTTATAATATTTGCGGCCAAAATATCATCCTGTAAGATTATTCTGCCAGATATTTTGGCTTTTTGGTAGTCTGGACCTGAGATTCAGTCATTGCGTACTCTCTGTATTTGTTGTTCAGTTATGCCTGACTCTTTGGGCCTGCATTTGGTGTTGTCTTGGCAGAGATACTGGAGCAGTTTGCCATTTCCTTCTGCAGCTCATTTTACAGATGAGGAAACTGAGGCAAACAAGGTTAAGTGATGTCCTCGGTCCCATAGCTAGTAAGCTTGTGAGGCTGGATTTGAACTCTTACCTATGGTGCCACCTAGCTGCCTTCTGTACTATTACAGGTCAGTAACCTCTGCAGGTAGAGAGGGGTCAAGTAATTTGCCTGTAACCTTGACAGGGATGGGGAACCTGCGACCTCGAGACCACACGTGACCTTCTAGGTCCTCTGGTTCGGCCTTCTGACTGAGTTCAGGTTTTATAGAACAAATCCTTTTATTAAGGGGATTTATTTTGTGAAGTTTGGATTTAGTCAAAGGGCCACACTTGAGGGCTTAGAGGGCCACATGTGGCATCGAAGCCATAGGTTCTACACCCCTGGCCTAGAAAGTGTCAAAGCCAGGATTTTAAACTTTACCAAGTTCTCTTGACTCCAGAGATGACCCTCTGTACCATATGACCTATTTTTATTATTTATTTTTTAAAAATGTAACATTTATTTTACTTTTTTTTCAGTTAAAACATTTATTTTCCTTCCTGCCTCTGAGAATGGGGGCAGGGAACCTCTTGTAGTAAATATGCTTGTGTGACTTTTACACAGAGAAGGTAAAATTCATATTTTTGAGAGAATGCTTATCTTCCAAAACAAAAATGTTTACTATCCACAAACTGGGCTTAAGCATAAAAACCTGAATAAATTTTAACTAGTTTATGCTATTTGCCTGCTTGTTATTTCATAGAGTAACAGAATCTTCTGTTACTTTTCAAAAACTTTTCTGAATTCGGATGTTGAATTGACTTGGAAGTATTTATCCTTTAAATATATAGGGTATTGTTTCCTATAGATTCCACTTGGATCAACCTAATAAACATTTTTTAGAGCTAGGTTTTAGGGGGTCCGTGAACTTAGATGGCCAAGAACAATTGCATCTTTATTTCAATATAATTGTTTTTCTTTTTAATCCTATGTGTTTTATTTTATGCAATTAAAAACATTCTGAGAGGCATCACTTAGGTTACATCATACTGTCAGGGGGGTCTCTGACACTGAAAAAGGTCAGGAAACTGCTCTTTGCCAGTTCCTTCATTTTACCAATGAAAAAACTGAGTTCCAGTTTGGTAAATGACCTGTTTAAGGTAACAAGACTTGGCAGAGCTACTAGACTAGGTTAGCAAACAAGGTAACATGACTAGCTAGTGACTCTGGATTTTGATAAACTTCCCCCAATATGCCTTTACTCCCTCTTTGTAGATTACATGAGATTTTTAATTGTGAAACAGCTTTTAGATGTTTTTTTTCTCCATTAGAAAAAAATCTGGGGGCAGCTAGGCTGCACAGTGAATAGAGCACTGGCCCTGGAATCAGGAGGACTGGAGTTCAAAAGCAGCCTCAGACACTGGAGACACTAGCTATATGACTTTGGGCAAGTCCCCCAACCCCAATTGCCTTGCTTCCCCCAAAATAAAAATAAAAATCTGAACAAATTCAGCAGAATTCTTTTCTTGGTTCTTGGTTACAAATGTAAGGCATCAGATGGGAAGGATTATAAATAGTAAAAGGCATTTTAAAATGTAAGTTATGTAAGTAGGGAGCAATTTTTTTTTTTAAAGTAATGCAGCTTCCAGATTCTGAGAGAGAAAACATTTTGAAAACAAGTGAAATTGAAACTGTATCCAGGTTGTGTTTCTTATCCACCTTACAACGTATTACACTATATTCTTGTCCCAGCTGTGGCAGGGCACGCAGGTAATAATGGTTTCTATTTACAGTGATACAGGCTTCTTATAGAACATACTTGCTGAGTCTGTGAGGCAGAAACAGGTATTTTTTATGTTTAACAATCAGTATTATCACCCAGTGATCCAGTGAGGGACCCAGGACTAGAACTCTGAATACCTGGCTCCATTGGCTGAGGGTAGATGTAATTCTCCATCATGATCATCCCACTCCCTTGCCCCTACCCCCACTTTGTTATGTATTAAAGATGTGTGATGATGAGTTCTTACATATTTCTAAGTATAAATACTTAGAATTCCCATACTTTTCTCTTAAATATTTGAAAAATATATTTTTAACTTAATGTAAGAAGACAAGCAAATAAACCTATTAAACAAAGGGACAGAAACAAACCAAAATCCCTAGCCTGTGTCAGTGTAAAGCTAAACAAATGATCAGAAGAGCAAATAGAATTATTTTAGTTATTGTTCTCTGTCCTCTTCCTTGTTTTCTTTCCTTTCTTTTCTTCTTTATATCATAGTGCTTAGTTTGTATGTGGTTCTGGTTCTGCTAATTTCATTAAGCACCATCTTATCCCAGTTTGAATCATTTGTTGTTTCTGTGGCCTTAGAGTACTCCATTAGTAGATCATAATTTACTTTGCCATTCTCCAATTGGTGGATAATGTGAGTGGTTTCTAATTTTTTTTCCCTGTTTTAAATGGGGCATTAAATATTTTTTTAATAAATAAACTTTTTTCACTTTCATGATATTTTTGGGAGAAGGTTCTAACAAATGTAACGACTGGTTCAAAAGTGGGGATCAGTTTTGTAATTCTTCTGTAGTGTCTTTCTTGATTTTTCACCACCTTAAGCCTTCAACCCAGCCAACAATTTATTAGAGTGCCTGTTTCCCCACAGCCAGCATTGGATTCATCGGATTTAATTTTTTTAAATTGGCCTAGTAATCAGTAGGTAATATGGTATCTTACAGGTGTTTTGTTTTGCAATGCTCTGATTATTAGGGAATTTGAGTATATTCTCATGTATTAACCAAAACATAGATTTATTTCCTCCTTTGTAAATTGTCTGTGCCTTTAATTATTGTTCCATCAGGGAAGTGTTTGTTTTATACGTGTGCATCAGTTTGTTATATAAATTCTGGATATCAAACTGTTAACTGATATACTTATTGCAAATATTTTTTCCTATTTCATTGATCATTTTCTCTATTCTTTTCCCAACATCAGATGGGTTTAAAAATTTATTTAGTGCTTTCAAAGTTAGGTTTTTTTGCTCTTCAATAATGTTAAACTGAGAATGGCCCAGCCATCATCTGATCAGGTTAAAACAGGAAGATATATGTTAATAGGAGTCAAGTAATATGACCAGGAGGGAACTAACTCCTGGAAAATGAATTGAATTGATTACTCAAATATTGAACCATTTTTATTTGTTTAAGGAAATAACCAGCAAATGGCTATTAGGAATGAAGTAGAAAGTTGTGAAACTTTGAAAAAACAGGTTGATGCCAAACCTTCTTCAGAAAAGAAGATTCACAAAACACCTAAAGAAGATACATGTTGTGGAAAACAGGACATACCTTCTTCATTTGAGGTCTGTATTCAGCTTTTCTCTCCTATTTCAAAGAAATTTTCAATTTAGTTTTTAAAAAAATTGAGGATCAAGTGAATTGTGTTGATTTTTCTAATAAATCTTGAGAAAACCTTCATACGGCATGAAGATGTTGGCATTTTGAAAAAAAAAAGGTTAGTAGAAGGAATGGAGACATTAGTGTATTAACTTTCAAGGCTTTTAGAGAGCTTTTCAAAGGTTGTTTTTCTATTATCTTACTTGGGCTACTTAAATTCGCAGTAAAAATGCTGCATTTTCTTCATTTGATTAGTATGTGCCATATTGTGTACCCTCAATGGGAGACAAGGACCTTGCCCTCTAGGAAGTTGCTGGCTAATTGGGGAAACAATACATGCTTGTGTGAGGCATTTAAGTGAATCATACAACCTGGTGTCTGATCAAGTGCCAGCCTGATTGGAACAAGTAGACATTAATCTGTGGGAAAGTTTATAGAGGGAAAAATCATTATGTGTTGGAATGAGTGCAGATCAGTTTTTAGAACCAGTAGCACTGGAGAGCTAGGATAGCTGAAATTTGGAGATTCAAAAAAGAAGGGTGTAAATCTTGATCAGATGTAGGTGTAAATCTTGATGGTGATAGTAGTTCTGTGGCAGTGAGTAAAGTCACTTAGTTTCACTGGGCCAAAGTGTCCATATCTGTAAAGTAGGGGGTGAGGGGGGATGATGACCTGTGGCTCTGTCTGCCTCCCAGGCTTGTTGTGAGGAAAGGACTTTGTCGATCTTTGGAACTAAGTAGGGAAATGGGAGCAATTGTGTTGATGATGCTGAAGTTATTAATGTGATATGGAGACATTAAATGAATTATTAGAGGATGGTGAAGGAACAAACCTGAGCAAGTAGAGAATTCATTTTGAAGAGTTAGTAAATGATAAGTAAATGATAAGATTGAGGAAAGTAATATGGCGCCAAATGGTAGAGGGTCCTGATTGGCAGACAAAGGAGTTTAGAATTTTGTTTCTTATGTAAATGTTTTTGAATAGTTCTGCAAGTCAGTCAAAAAACATTTATTAAGCACCTACTGGGGATATGCCTAGAGATACAGAGAAGGGCAAAAGATAGTCCTTATCTTGAGGGAACTCATAGTCCAGTGGGGGAGACAACATGCAAACCGCCATATACCAGCAAGGTATATACAGGATAAGTTGGAAATAACAAACAGACAGAAGGCACTTTCAGGCTGTGTTTTAGGAAGATGTTCATGATGGATTGGAAGAAGGAGGAGGTAATACAGGGACATTGGGAGGTGTAAAGTGATGAGAGCCTTGGCGAGGGTTGTGACAGGGGAGACAGGTAAGGAGAGGACAGATCTGAGAAACATTTTTGAGAAAAAATCAGTAGGAGTTGGTGTGACTAATTGGCTGCAAAAGTGAAGAAAAGCAAGCGTTCATTTCTTCAGAAATTTCTTTGCATACATCTGTACAGATAGCTACCAAGTCTTGAGTCTGTGTGTAATTGGCAGAATGATGGGAGCATGAAGAAAGTTGGAAAACCAGTAGAGAATGCTCATTTGTGGAGCAAATGGACTTGAGTAGTCTTTCATCACACACATTTTTCTTTTCAGAGGACGGCCCTGAGGCCAAGAGAGGATACTGCCTTAGTCACTTGCCTGAGGTCACATAGGTAGTGATGGTGGATCTGGGGTTACGGAAAAGACATTCAGATGGAAAATAATCCAGTAGGCAGTTGAAGATGCAACTATCGTTTAGCTGAAAGTTTAAGGTTCTAGATTTAGGAATCATCTACTTATTGGTGACTACTGAAGTGATTAAAACAGGTGGCCTATCTGAAGTAGTGAATGTTAAGAAAGTGAACTACAGAGCAGAGTCTTAAAGAAGAGAAATAGTTGGCAGGTGATGGGAAGAAGAGGATCAAAGATGAGAGAGATCCTTCTTTGGGATAGAAAGATCACCAGGAAATTGTCATAGAATTAACTGTAGATTCAAGAAAAATTACAGGGTTGGATACCATAGAATCTCAGAATTGGGAAGGACCTCAAAGAGAGTTGTTCCAACCCATATCTGAGCAGGAGGCCCTTTTAAGATCTCCAAGCAGTCTTCCTTAACTCTGCTTTTGACTTTTGTCAAAATACTGAAGAGTGAAGTGAGCAGAATCAAGAAAACGTTGTATACAGTAGCAGCAGTATTACTTTCAGTGACCAAGTCATTTTGACTATTATAAATACCCAGATCAATTACAAAGGACCTATGAAGGAAGATGCTATCTGCATCTGGAGAAAGAACGGGTAAATAGAAGTATGCATAGTTCAGATTTACCCATATGTGTGTATATACCTAATAGGCACACACATATTTGTATCTAGTGGTAGCCGGCTCTAGGGCTGGGGGAAGGGAAAAAATAGAAAGTTACAAGATAACTGTATTATATGTTTAAAAGGAAAAGCAAGTCATGCAGTTTTATGTGCAATCTTTTTTTTCTGTTTTACTTTTTATGGAAATGCTTGTTTTATTTCTTAAGTTCAGAATAAAAATTCTAAAATGAGAAGGAAAAAAAGATTTCCATTAATGAGGAACTGAAATTCATCCTGAAAAACAAGCCTGTTTCATTTTTCTAATTGTAGAAAATACTTCTTTATATTAAATCAAAATCAACCTGCCTTCTTAACTCTAATTTCTGCAGTCTAGCTCTGCCCTCTGGGGCTAAGCAGAACGGATCCAGTCAGTTTCCTGCATGGTCTCCATTAGGTACAAGAAGACAGTTATCATTACCTTTTTTTTAGTTTCCATTTTCCCCAGCTAATTATAGGATCTTAGATTTAAAGCTGCAACAGTTCCTTTACTAGACTCTCAGAAGGCATAGTTTTGAGTCTTCTGGCCATCCTTCTTTTACCATTTTCGGTCTTTTCTGAGTCCTTTCCTAAAATTTGGAACCCAGAACTGAACACAGTAATCCAGATGGGGTCTGACCAGGGAAGAGGATAATGGAGCTAACTGTAATCCTCATTCTGCATACTATGCTTCCTTTATTGTAACCAAAGGTCACATTCATATTTTTGATTTCCATTTTAGATTGAGCTTGTGATCCATTAAAATCTTCATGTCTTTTTCATGTGAACTATTGTCCTTCACATTTTGCCTGCCTTATACTTGTGTCCTGGTGTTTTGAACCCTTTAATGGCTGTTCTTGATTTAGAACTAGAAGAAGGGACCTCAGAGGCCATGTAATCCAAATCCCTCATTTTACAGATGGTGAAAATCAGGACTAAATAATTTAAATGATTTGCCCTAAGTCACACAGGGAGTAAGCATCAGAGGTGAGATTTAAACCCAGTAACTGTGACACACAGAGCCACTCTGTTTTTCTTCTGTACTAGACTGCCTCCCATTCTTTCTCACTAGACTTAAGCCTATAAAGATCTTTTGGAATCTCATTTATGATGGCTACTCTCCTGATCACCTCTCTCAACTTTTACATCGTTGAGAAGGCTGTATGATTGATAAGGATATCTTTTACATCTGACACAATGCTAATGATGAGACAATGCCATGATAGTGAGGGCACCAGAGTTAACTGGGGGACTCTTCCCTTTTCCTTAAGTGAGCTGCAGGGGGCAGCAGCTGACCACGTCAATGGCATTGATCTTCTTTTTCCTTTGCTGATCACGGATTCTGAGTTTGGAATGAATGACTACAGCCAGGCATGAGCTACAGAAGGACCAAAGCGGGGAAAAGAACATAGGAGCTTGAGACTGTGGTTTTTGGTCCTGGGTACATAAGCCCTATGCCTCCCAGAAGTGGCTGTAAATGTATGGGTGAGTGGGGGGCAGTAGGGGCACAAGCATTCCAATTTAGAGCCTCAGAAGCACAGGAGAAAATGAGAGCTGGAAAGGTTATCTTGAACAAGCTTTTCAGTTGTGTCTGACTCTTCGTGACCCCATTCTGGGGTTTTCTTGGCAAAAATACTGGAGTGGTTTGCCATTTCCTTCTCCAACTAATTTTATACAGCCCACAACCCAGTTCAGGAACTGTGACTCGAATCCTGGTCCACTATCTTTCAGATGTTTCTTATTTTTATCATATTCCCTCTGCTATTTTTCTTTCCTTTTCCCCTAGAGATATTTCTGCATTTAACCTTCCAACATGCTAGCTATTCATTGTGTGTAAACTACATTCTATCTCTCTTGTGACTCTGCAGCTCTGGCCTCCCTCCTTCACCTGTAGTATCCTTTCAGAGCACACCCACATGCCACCTTCTCGACCTGGCCTTACTTGATCCCCAAAGTTGGTAGCGTACTCTCTTGAAATTAATGTGCATGTGCTTGTGTCCATACATGCTACATCCCCCAGACTTAGGCTCCTCCAGAACAAGGACAGCTTGTATTTTGTCTTTGTATCTCTAGCGCTCACACCAGTGCCTTGTATATAATACACACTTAATACATGTATTTTTTGTCCATATATAGTATTAGATATTATAGGCACTATCTGACTGCACCTACTCCAGGAGAGGAGGAAACATGTGTTTTATTTAAATTTTATTTCTTCCCCACAATTAGAAAAGTTCGTGGAATTGATTTTTTTTTAAATGTCATGTCTTTAAAAACCTTGAGAAGATCCCTGCCCTCCTTACCTAAAAACACCATTGGTTTGGAATGTAGTAGTTCTACCATCTAACAAAAGAGGCTTGATTTTGTACTTGGGGTTCCCCTCCGAAAAATTAAAAAAGTAAATTCCCCCTGGGTTCTATTGAAGTGATTGCTGTTGGTGCTTCGGTAGTAATTCATGTGAATTGCAGGAACTGAGCCAACAGGTGAGGGGAGGAGGATTTATTGTGGTAGAATTTAACAGCACCTTGACCGTAAATCTGGCAGATGTTTCTCATTTTTAGCCCATTAAGGATTTTTATGGACCAGATTTTCTTCTCTCTCTCTCTCTCTCTCTCTCTATTGAGGGAGGTGGAGAGAGAGGCGGAATGCAAATACACCAGAAAAAGTTAATGCCCAAGTTTCCAGTGGTTAAAAAAGGCCTGAATTCTGGGGATCAGGGTGGAATGAGGGCTTGAAAAGTAGATAGAACTGGTGTATGCAGAGGTGGGCGATTGCTGTGTCAAATTTAACCACTGAAGAGTTTGAGTACATAGGTCCTTGGCTACACTGTATCACTGGCTATTATCTTTAATTTGCAGCAAGAAGATAGGAAGAAGAGACCGCAAGAGAAGAAGGATGGAAACCTCCCAAATCTAAATTGGAATAAAACTAGAACATCTAGAAAAAACAAGAAAAAAAGTGTTACTGCATCTGCCAGGTGTGTGTGTAAACCCCGCTCTCCCCCCCAAAAAAAAACAACAAAAACCCCAAGCCAAACCCTAAGCTGCCATGTCCTCGTTTTGTTTGTGATCTTCTCTTCTTTTTTCTCTGTTCCCCTCCCAAGTTTGTAGGTTACAAATACAAAACTTTTGAAAATACAAACTTTTCAGTTTTGAGTTGGGTGAAATATATCCTCAGGATTGTCAATGTCTTTGATTGTAGGTGCTCATTTTTTTTGGAGCTTCCATAAGGTTTATAGGAAAAAAATGCTCGAAGTTGAAATTTTACTTTTCACCAGGTTTGGTGGTTTTTTAACAGGCCCGCCCTCCCCCCCCCAAATCTTTTAAAAAAAAAAAAATCTTGTATTGATCCATATCTAGCAACACAAACATTTTAAATTTTACCCACTACTGTTTCTTTAGGAAAAATGAATAGAATAGGAAGACATTTTAGCTTTGAACATATATCCTGATTGTGCAAAATTTTTCCCTACACATAGACAGTTGTCTGATGTAGCATTTAAATAATTACTCTCATTTCCAGTGTGATTTGAATAGCCATCAACTAGTTTGTCTGCCATAAGAAAAATGAAAACTCTGATTGCATTTTCTTGTTCCAGTATTTCATAACAGTAAGAGAGGCAGAGGGTTGGCCTTGGTGACAGAAAGAGCTGAGCTTAAGTTCCTCATCCTGGCTCTGTGACCCTGGGCGAGTCACTCTGTGCTCTAGGCACCTCTCTTATGACTCTGAGTTACAGAGGAGATGCTGGTCTGGTTCCTTCTGCCCCTCTAAATCTTTCCACCTACCCATTCAGTATTTCATAAAGAGTCAACCCTAAGGTACCTTTAAAAAAACTTAGTTTCCAACATAAGCATAGAGGAAGAAGTAAAGATTTTAAGGAGGAATTAAAATGTAGTTTTACCAGTTAAATATTATGCTACATGATTAACTTTAAAAGCAGAAGTCTGGCATGCCTCAGACCTGGGAGATGAAATGACTGTTCTGGTTTGTGGTTATGTATTACGTAAACTTTAAGGCTGTGTGTCACAGTGAAAACGTCAGGAGAATGTGGGGTCTGGCTGCTACTGGGGTCCTATTTTGATGCTTCCTGGGCATCTGAAGGGGACCTTGTTTTCTTAGGCTCCTGTGGAGCCTAAACTCTTGCAGAGAAAGACTTCAGGTTTTGAGTTCATCACATGTGTCCCAAAGACCAGCTTTAGTTAAGTTGGAATGAGTCTGAAAGGTTTTTGGCCATAGCATTTCATTCAACTGTCAGTATCAACTAATCTGTTTCTGTGGAGGAACTGTCTACGTTACAGAGCCTTGAAACATTGAACTAGGTTATATCTAAGGACTTAGGGCTCTTTTTCTTCTGTCTTTTTGGCACTGTTGGGAGATGTGGTGAACAGAGAAAAAGTCAGGTGAAGAAAAAAAGTAAATAAAAAGTGTTTCATGTTTTATTTCTTTTACCTCTGTTTAGTAATAATACTTTACACTTGTATAATACTGGGATTCCTTTTTCCAATTGGTGACTCAACCAAAGTTCACCCAGCTTGACAGAATTTCCAAATCTTCCAAGTATTCTGGCCATTAGTGTCGGGAATGCCGTCATGCTTGCTTTCTCTGTGTCTGGGTGTCTCTGTCTCTCTGTCTTTGTCTCTCTGTCTCTCTCTCTCTGTCTCTCCCTCTCTGTCTCTCCCCCTCCTCTCCCTCTCCTTCTGTCTCTATCTTTCTGTCTCTCCCCTCCCCTTCCCCCCTCTATGTTTTTCTCTCTCTTATATATATATTTTCTTCTAAATAAATTTAGATGCTAAAATTGTACATTTTTTATGTTCAGCTTAGTACCAAGTCCTTAACCTAAAATAGGGCAACTAGGTGGTGCAGTGGATAGAGCACCAGGCCTGAAGTCAGAAAGACCTGAGTGCAAATCCAGCTTCAGACACTTACTAGCTGTGTGACCTTGGACAAGTCACTTAACCTTCTTTGCCTCAGTTCCTCATCTGTAAAATAAATTGGAGGAGGACGTGATAAACCACTCCAGTATCTTTGTAAACATCAGCTACAAGTGAAACAATGGACAACAACAAACCTAGAACAAGAAAGGGTAATAGTAATAGCAGCGAACGCTGACATCCTACTTACTGTGTGCCACGCACTTTGCCAAGCACTTTACAATTATTATCTCATTTAGTCCTCACGACAACCCTGGGAAATAGGTGCCAATGTGACTTCTGTTTTATAGATGGGTAAATAGAGGTAAATGGAGATTAAATGACCTGCCCAGGTCACACAGCTACCGAGTGTCTGAGACGGGATTGGAAGCTCAGGCCTTCCTGGCTCCATGCCCAGCACTCTGCCCACTGTACCGCCTGGCTGCCACCCATCAAGAATCTGTCTTTTGACGTGATAGAGGGAGAATGAGCCCTGGGCCTGGCCTCTAGGCCTGGGTCTACCAACTAGCTCTTGTGCAGGTTAGTTTTGAGATCTTTATGAAGCAAGTCCCTTTGCATCTCATTTCCTCTATAAAATGAGAGACGTGGACCTGATAAACTCTGACGTTTTTCCTCATTCTAAAATTCCATGGTTCTCTTTAAAAAGTGCGTTCTCCAGCCATCAGAACAAGTCTCTTTCCATTTCTCTGTTTCATTATCCCACATCCTGTTTCCTGGTATCCTTAAGAACAGAAGGCATAATGCATGATGACTTTAATCTTTTTTGTATTTTTGGAACCCTTTATTTCAATTTGGGGAAACACAGGCCCTGGACCCCCTCTCAGATCAGCATTTCTGAATGAATAAAAGAAATACATAGAGTTACAGTGAGAATCAATCATATTGAAATACAGCTATCAAAATATTTTTTAAAAAAATTTCATGGATCTCAAATTAAGAACTTCTGACTAATTTCAAAATTTGGCCTGTTTAGATATATTTATATACTCATATAATACACATATACTATACATGCATACATATATATACATGCACACAATTATAGGTATATATGTGCACATTATATGTATGTAGGTGTGTATATGTGTATTATATACATGTGTGTTTGTATTTACATATGTATTACACATGTGTATTTGTGTGTGTGGTGTATTACATTGTTAATATATTTTGTATACCTTTGTAAAATGCATAAGCATATTAGAATGTCACATTTATAGCTATATATTATATATGTATATATGATAATGTGTATGTTGTAATATATCACATATTATATTGAAATATATTACAATATTTTGTTTTGTGTTGAACATGTGTGCTGAGGACATTAATGAGATGTTTATGGTTGCCATAGGGCTCTCGAACAGAATGAATCAAAGCATGTGTGTACAGAATTTGAAAGGCCCGAGCTGAGAAGTAGCACTCCTCTGAGGAGCTGGTGTACACAGAGCAGTACCATGGACATTTGTAAAACAGAACCCAAAGTTACTTCTGCAGCCCCAGGAGAAACAGGTATGTGTCATCCTGGGATATGAGAGGGGCCTCTGTGAAGGCTTTACTCTCCTCCTTCACAAAGTTTCCGGGTTCAGAAAAGCTAAGCCCCAGGTGAGCAGCATTCACTCCAAGACAGTGTAAGATCACAAATGTAGATGGTCAGTTCTGAGGTAGACGCATCTCTCACGTAGCTTCACCCTGAGCTGTTGTCATGATCCTTCTGCCTTTGTACATGCAGTGGGATGGAACAGTGGGATACTTCCATTAGTTGGAGGGATCCAGAAGCTGGGATCTGATACCAAAAGCAAATGACTGAACAAAAGCCCAAGACAGTCCAGGGCTAGCCAGGGCAGCTTTACTTTCCACTAGTACTTTTTCTCCAAGCTGATCCCTATCAGGACCCAAAGCCAGTCTGGTGTTGATATTAACAGATGGAGAAAAGAACCCATTCTGTAATGTTTGGGTCAAAGCTGAAATAAGCAAGCTGGAGGATGCCCATTGGAAAAACACAAAACCCCAGCTGTATGCAATAAAGATTCAAATCTTCTCTTTCTGTTTTCCTTTGTGTAGAAAAATGTTTGTGTGTGTTATTGTCTGACAAGTCCATAATAATAAAAAGAATTTTTTTTTGAAGGAAAGGGGGAAAAAATGACAGAATGAGTAGGAGATGTGGTTCTATCTTTTCTGCCTGAGGCATTGGGAACCGCTGCCTAACTACCTTGCACTGCCAACCCTTTCTCTTTTCCCTGTCTTCTGATGCATCTTATTGGTGCTGATCTTGCTGGGTTTTCTTAAAAGAAAGTATTTCCAGAACTCTTTGTTTTGTTAAGGTTATATATTACTTTTTACTGGTATGACTTCAACTTTTTGGCAAAACTAAGAATACTTATGTGGGGGAAAAACAAGGGAATTGGTTAGTTTGGGATTGTAATGAGATTGGATTAGATGCTCTCTAGGGTGCTTCTAGCTTTTAAGTCTGTTATGTGCATCTGATGTTACAGGAAAGAAGTACTTTAGGTACCTGGAAGGTGGAGAGGAAGGTCTCTGAGGTGGATATAGAAAGGGGGAAAGGAGGCTCAAAACTAAAGGGCAAATATGACTTTTTTTCAAGTGTTTCCTGAGAGATGGGCAACTGAGTCTCATGTGGAAAACAGAAGAGTTCATTCATGAAGCACAGCTATATTTTCAGTGCATTGGAGTCAATAGTGAGCAGCTCAGGGAAAACCTTTGAAAGTCTTTTTCGTTTTGTTTCCTCCAGAGGGTCATTACCAGAGACCTAAAAAGAAATGTGGAGACAAGTTTTGTTCAGATTCCAGCTCAGACTGCGGCAGCTCTTCTGGGAGCGTGCGGGCCAGCCGGGGCAGTTGGGGCAGCTGGAGCAGCACCAGCAGCTCTGATGGAGACAAAAAAGCCATGCTCCCTACCCAGCACTTCCTGCCCTCCCGTGAGTAGTGTGACAGCCACCACCGGCCAGCTCGCCTGGCCCTTCCTCTTGGGACTAGGAATAAAAGGGGTGCTTGCTTCTTGTTACCCCACCACCTCAGGGGTGAGGGGGCAGGGAGTGGAACAGGGAATGTCTTAGGGGGATTAGGTGAGTCCCTCTTTACCCTTGGTAAGGTGATGATTAGGAGAGAAGACACACCCTCCCTAACTTTAAGGATTTGTTTTGATGCTCTGTTCACATGGGGACTTGGTTCACATCCCAATTACCCTCCTCTCCCCCTGCACTCCCTAGTTTCTCTCCATCCTTTTTAATGATGAAGAATGAATTAATGATGAAGGATGAACGATTTAAGGATGAATTCCTATTTTTCCTTTTTAACAATGCCCATAAACACATACACACACACACACACACACACACACACACACACACACACCTCTTCAGTCAAAAAAATTTTCTCAGACACTTTCTTCCCTACTGTATATTTACTTGTGCTAACCCCCCATCTTTTAAATAGTCCAACTCTCAGGCAGCTAAGTAATTCAGGGGATAGAGCCCTGAGTTTAGAGTCAGGAAGACCAGAGTTCAAGTCCAGCCCGAGACATTTACCAGCTGTATGACCTTGGGCAAGTCACTTAACTTCTATCTGCCTTAGTCTCCTTATATGTAAAATGGGTATAACAATATCACCTAACTCTGTAAAAGGAAGAAGATAATACTACCTCCCAGAGTTGTGCTGAAGATCAAATTTATTTATTTACAAATAAAATTTTATTTTATTTTATTTCACAAATAAAATTTTTCTCTTCTCAATGAGCTAAGTGAATGTGGAAATGTTAGTTTTCCCTCCAAAGTTCCATCTGTGAGAGAAATCGTATTTTTTAAAATAAGGCAGAGCTTATTTCTCATGATTTCTTTTGAGGCTCTCTGCTTACATCTGGAGTCAGATAACCTGGAGTAAATTCATACTCTGCCCACTCACTATGTGCAATAACTTGGACACATAATTTTTAACCTGTTTTTGCCTCGGCTTATGGGTTTAGATGTCTCTCAGTTCCCTTCCAACCCTAAACCCATCATCCTATGATCTCTGCAGCTGTAGAGACATTTACCTGGTTTTGAATAGTTCATGGGTCCTGGTTAAATGGTGTAACCAAGGGCATTAGTCTTTGAGATCTAGGCAATTCTCTTAAGACTATGCAGTGGTAGAAAAGGTATTGACCTGCATTGATTAGTAGAGGGATTTTCCTCACCGGAAATCCTAGGGCCAACCCCCATGTCTTTTTTAAAAATTTTTTAAAATTTTTAAAATTTTCTTTTTCTTTCTTTTTTTTTTTTGGGGAGGGCAGTTGGGGTTAAGTGACTTGCCCAAGGTCACATGGCTAGGTTTGTGTGTGTGTATGTTAAGTGTCTGAGTTTGGATTTGAACTCAGGCTCTCCTGACTCCAGGGCCGGTGCTCTATTCACTCCTCCACCTAGCCGCCCCTGCTTTAATTTTCTGTGACTGTCTTATGCATACTTGGAAATCTTAAAAATCCTATTCTAAGGATTTATGAATCATTTGTGTACTTGTTCTTCACTCTCTGTATGCCTGAGGTGGCCCCTAGTGATCTTCTGCTTGATAGAGATACCAGAGTCTTCAGTCCATTGCTTTCCATACCAGCAAGAGCCTTTGGAGGAGGACTTTAGTGGAGGGCTTTAAAAACAATAACAAAAAAAGGCATTCTGTAAATAGACTTGTGTCCCCATGTTCAATACAGAGGGTTTCTATATTTTCACTGTAATGTGACATTGATAGTGAGTGTAAATTTAGCATACTCAAATTTTCAGTAATAATAACATCTTATATATGAATAACATTTTAATACAGAGCACTTTTCTTACAGTACCCCTGTGAGAATGAGGCATGGGTAGTACAAGTATTACTGTCTAAGTTTTACAGAGGAGAAATCTGAGTGTCAGAGAAGACGTGCCTTGTCCAGGCTAGACTACTAAGTGTCACACAGACTCCATGTCCAGCAATCTAACTGCCTTTCCACGAGAATATAGCAATTGAGAAAATAGCAACAGACAGACCTAATTTTGATTCAGTCATTGAATATCAATGTCAGTTTAAAATAGGAATATTTGGTGTGAGGTTAAAAAAGTATGTGCTTAATATATATTATATATGCAATTGGAATTTTGAAAAAATCTTTCATTAGTTATCTTAGGTGAAAATATTTTTTAAAAGAACTAAAAAAAAAAAAAAAAACCTCTTTAAAAACCCACCACAACAAATCCTCACATTCACCATTTCCACATAAACATATCTCATTCTGGATGTTAAACCCATTGCTTCTCTAGTGGGAGGTTAGCGATTGATTCGTTTTTGGATTTGGTGGTTTATCATTACTTTAATTAGCTGTAAAGTCTTTTAATTTTGTTTCTTTATAATGTTGTCATTGTGTAAATTGTTCTAGTTCTGCTCACTTCATTTTGTGTCAGGGCATAGAATGATCCTCCCAGTGTCCTCAGAAACTGTCTGTTTTGTCAATGTTCCATGACATCAAAATACCTTAATTTGTTTAGCCACACCCGATGGGGGGCACCTCCTCAGTTGGGGGCTGCTACAGAAAGAAATACTCTAAATATTTTTGTGCATATGAATCCTTTCCCTCTTTCTTCGTTCTCAGGTGAGAATATTTCACAAACTGATTTTCCATCTGAAACCCCCATTACTTTGAATCTCTCCCACAATATCTGCAACCCCAGGTAAGTTACTTTTTATATTTTTTATAATATATATGGTACTATATATAGTTTTTCAACAGTTAGCTTCTTCAAAGTTATTTCTCACTCTGGAAAATGGGAGATTTTTTTGGTTTTAAGGATTTTGAATCAGTCATCCACATTAATAGTTGCTCTTCACCATGTGCCTCTTTTAGTGTGTGTGTATGCATGTCTGTGTGTCTTTTCTTGGACTCTGCAGTCCATCCAGAAGGGACTTTCCTTTGTTTCACACCCTGCATATCTTCTCCCACACCTGGTGTGTACTCTCTCCTCACCTCCACTTCAGAGAATCCCTGTCTTTAAGACACAGCTGACACATCACCTTCTACAGCAGTGGTTCTCAACCTTCCTAATGACAGCCCCTTTAATTAATACTTGTATGTGGGCGGACCCGCCTGGAGACGGATAGAGGAGCAGTGTCTTGGTTCCTAAAACCATTGGAAATATGTTTTCCGATGGTCTTAGGTGACCCCTGTGAAAGGGTCATTCGACCCCCAAAGGGGTCGCGACCCACAGGTTGAGAACTGCTGTTCTACTGGAATCTTTTTCTGATCCCCTTGCTAGTTCCTTCCCTCCTGATGTTTAGACAATTTGTATTATTTTTATACATACATATTCTCTCTCTCTCTCTCTCTCTCTCTCTCTCTCTCTCTCTCTCTCTCTCTCTCTCTCTCTCCTGTCTCTCTCTCTCCCTCCTTCTCTCTCTCTCTCTCTTTCTCCCTTTCCCTCTCTCTCTGTCTCTCCCTCTCCCTCTCTCTCTTCCTCTCCCTCTCCTTCTCTCTCTCTCTTGTGTCTCTCCCCCTCTCTCTCTTTCCCTCTCTCTTGTGTCTCTCTATCTCCCTCTCTCTCCCCCCTCCCTTTCCCTCTCTCTCTCTCTCTCTCTCTGTCTCTCTGTCTCTCTCTCTCTCCCCCCCTCTCTCCCTCTCTCTCTCTGCCTTTCCCTCTCTCTCTCTTTCCCTCTCTCTCCCTCTCCCTCTCTCTTCCCCTCTTTCTCCCCCTCTCTCCCCTTCTCCCTCCCTCTCTCTCTCTCTCTCCCCATCTCTCCCTTCCTCCCTCTCTCTCCCCCCTCCTTCTTTTTCTTTCCCTCTCCCTCTCTCTTTCTCTCCCTCTCCATCTCTCCCTTCCCCCACATATATACATATATACACATACATGCACATGCATATACACATAAAACACACACACCCATGCACATATATATATACATATACTCACATATGTCTACTTATATACACACACACATATAGATATCTATATCTATCTATATATGTATACACACGCACATACACACATACTTTAAACGTGTACAGTTCTTTTCCCCTAATAGAACGTAAGCCCCTTGAGAGCAAAGATTATTTCATTCTTTTTTATTTCTCTTGTCTTGGCACTTGCTTGGCACAGAGCAGGCCCTTAGTGCTTGCTGACTGATTGATAGATGATTATCCTGCCAAGTTAATCCTGTTATGAGTCTCCTGGTTCTCAGCCTGCTGATTTTTTCCCCCTTAAAAGCTCATCAACTTCATGAACATTTGTTCAACACCAGGTCCTCTGCTGGGCACTGGGGAAAGAAAGACCAAAATAAACAATCCTTACCTTCAGTAAACTTGCACTTTTACTGGGTGGTGGTGGGAGGGAGGATAGAACATGTATAGAAGATAAACAGTGCGAGGTGAAATGGGGAAGAAGAGGGCAGCAGCTCCTGGAGTTGAGGAAGACTAACCAGGAAAGTTTTTAGGGGCAGGGGTGCTTTGTGCAGCTACATGGAGGTGGATGATGAGATGCAGATTTCAGAAACTGTCTAATAGTGCAGTTTGGCTAGAATGTGGAATCCACGAATGGAAATATTATGAACTAAGTGTGGAAAGGTAGTTTAAAGCCAGATTTTGGGGGTCCTTAGATTCCAGGCTAAAGAGTTAGCATGTTATTCTGTAAAGGAAATGGGAAGTCTCTGAAGGCTTATGAGCCGGGGAATGCCATAGTCAGTGCTAGTAAGAACTCCATCTTAGGAGATGATTTTGAAGGATGTGGGAAGAATGAATTGGAAGGAGAAAGACTAGAATGAAGGAGGCAGATTAGGAGGATGTTGTTGTAGCCCAGGAAGGACCAGTGAAGACCTTAATTAGGACGTTTTCAATGTAAGTAGAGAGAGCTGGGCTCATTTGAGGGATGTAGATGCAAGAAAATGAGAGATGCAGAATTCAGATGGCTTGACAACTGAGTGGGTAGCTTGGGTTTGAGAGGGGTGATGGGGGAGAAAAGACCAAGGATGGCTCTGAGGTTACAAGCTTGCATGACCGGAAGGATGGTGATGTTCTCATGAGAAATAACGAAGCTTGACAAAGCACTGGGGAAAAGATACAGAGTCTTTTTCTGGGCATGTTGAGTTTGAAATGTATTAACAGTGGCTGGCATTTATATCACTTCAGGATTTGTGAAGCATTGTAGCTATAGTATCTTCACAACTCTAGATTGTACGTGGCATTATTATCCCCTTTTGACAGATATGAGGAAACTGAGGCGGAAAGACTTTTTTTTTAAATAAGTGACTGGTTGAGCCTCACACACACAACCCCACTGGTTGAGTCATTGCCTGAGGCAGAATTCTTTATTCCAAATCCAGAATTCTTGCTACCCAACTCTATCTAGTGAAAGGGCAAATGTTAGGGCATGAAATGAAAGGGCAGAAATAGAAACATCTTTGCCATGCATATTGATTTAGAAAACTTCACATTAACATTATCTATGTTGCGTTATTTTTTTATGTTTTATTAAATGTTTTTCGGTTATGCTTTAATCTGGTGGCCCGTACAGCTGCAGGTCTGATACCTGCTCTGCACTAGTTCAATGCATTAATTCCTTGTCTTCCCATGAGACAACCCCATTGGAAAATATCTATGAAAATGTGCAAATCTATAAGGAACTGGGATCCAGCTGATAGGAAGATGGGGCAGCGCTAGCATTTGAATAAAAACTGAAGACTTAGCTATCCAGACTAAGGAAATGTTACTGTGTAATAATCACTAACAACAGCTAGCATTTATATAGGGCTTGCTCTGTGCCAGAAATCGTGCTGAAGGCTTTACAGTAGTTATGTAGTTTTATCCCTACAACAGCCCTGGGAGGAAGGGGCTATTATTATCCCCCATTTTACAGATGAGGAAACTGAAGCAAACAGAAGTTAAGTGACTTGCCCAGGGTCATACAGCACATACGTCTCTGTGGCTGGATTTGAGCTCAGATCTTTGTGAAGTGCTTTAGCTACTGTGTCACCTAACTGTCCCCTCTAGGAACCTAAGAGATACTCTTGTTTGTTGTTTATTACTTTTTCTTCTAGTTGTGTCTGATTCTTCATGAACCTGTTTGGGGTTTTCTAAGCAAAGATACTGGAGTGGTTTTGCCATTTTCTTCTCCAGCTCATTTGACAGATGAGGAAACTGAGGCCAACATGATTAACTGACTTGCCTGGGGTCACACAATTAGTAAGTGTCTGAAGCCAGATTTGAACTCAGGGAGATGAGTCTTCATGACTCCAGGCCAGGTGCTCTATCCACTGAGCCACCTAGCTACCTAAAAGAGCCTCACATGTTTCTGTTTTCCCCATGGATTGAATTCTGACTTTTCCAAAACAAACCTGTGGTGTCAGAAAGGGGATGTGAACCTGTGGAGGAGGGCAGAGGGCACCTTGACACTGCTGAGCTTATTAAACAAGGAATTTGGCTAATACCCAGGGGAACGTCTAGCTAAAGCTGATACTCATCTTTTAATGGGTAAGCAATAACTAAGGGGGAGACTCGCTGTCCACAGCTTAGAGAGTTTGAAACTAATGGGTAACCCACATTTATTTCATTTTCTTGATGTGACCTCCTGTAACCAGGGGGCTTTGTTGCTGGTCTATATGAGTGTGTAGAGGGGCCTCTTCAGCTCCTTCCACCATAACCCTGTACCACAGGCTTCTCTCTGAAGCCTTTCCAGTTCTCACAGATGAAATCACACAGAAGCTAAAACTTTCTATTCCAGAAGGAAAATCATTTTAGCATTTCTAACGTTTGCCCTTTCAAAATAAGTGTTTTTGATTGCCTTTTTATATCATCCTTAGATCTCCATCCACCTTTCCCCATTGAAATTCCACCCCCCTTATAACAAAAAGCAGTTACATAGAGATATTAGATAGACTGACTGCATCTGGTAGTCATTAAACATTCATTAAGTGCCTACTATGTGCCATACACTGTCCTTAGTGGTGGGGCTACAAAAAACTCCCTGCCCTCAAGGAACTTACAATCTAATGGAACAGACCATAAGCAAACGGGTGTGTACAAACAAACTCTGTACAGGATAAATAAATAATTAAGAGAGAGAAGTTGCTAGAATTAAGAGGGATTGTAGA
Source organism: Pseudochirops corinnae (assembly GCA_028646515.1). Lineage (NCBI taxonomy): Eukaryota > Metazoa > Chordata > Mammalia > Diprotodontia > Pseudocheiridae > Pseudochirops > Pseudochirops corinnae. Next base: position 81,977,089 of record CM053592.1, read on the forward strand.
GGATGGGGTTTTAGTTGGGACTTAAGGAAGCCAGAGAAGCCATCAGGTGGCAGTGATGAGGGAGAAAATTGCAGACCTGGCGGACTGCCAGAGAAAACACCTGGAAGGGAAAGATGAAGTGTCTTTACATGGAACAGCCAGGAGGCCAGCGTTTCTGAATCAAAGAGTATGTGAGTAAGGTGTAAGCAGGTGTAAGTAAGTAAGTAAGTAAGGAGTAAGGTGTAAGCAGGCTGGAAAGGTAGGAGGGGGCTAGGTTATAGAGGGCTTTCATTGCCAGACAGCAGGTTTTGTACCCGATCCTGTAGGGTCCGTTGGAATTGACCGATGTATATAATATATATACAGTCCCTATTTTCTCTAGGACCATTACTGGTTTTTCATTTATTTTGAGGTGAGAGGCCCTGGAGTGTTTTGGCAGTTATCTGGCACAGTGATCCATCCTCAGACCCTTACTAGCCCTGTGAGCCTCAGCAAATCACTCAAGCTCTTTTTATCCTATAGTCTTCCTTGTCTGTAAAGAGGGGGTGATAACAGCACCCACCTCCCAGGGTTGTTGTGAGGGTCTTGAATGAAGATAATATGTATAAAGCAATTTGCAAACCTAAATAAATGCAAGCTATTATTATTTTTGTATTGTTTATCTCAGGATGTGACAGCTCCTAAATGTCTTCCCATGTTTCTCTACATTCTTCATCTTCATCATTTGTTACTTCTCAGTAGTATTTCATTCTATTCATATCCCACAGGTTATTCAGCCATTCCCCCCTTTTTTTTCCCACTTTCTCAGCAGAGACATGAATACCATCCCTCAGTATGCAGAAACCCTTTGTCCCAGTTTCCCAGATGTGACTTCAGATCCTGATAAAAACAAAGGTGAGTTGCATGATCATCACTCTTCAGGTGTTACAACAGACAACAGCCATTGTAGACTAAGGTAGGTAAGAAAGTGATGTGAGTAGCTGGTGTAGACTGAGATGGAGGCAGATTACTTAGTGCATTGCTGCTGACACTTGAGTTCAGATTGAAGAGCACAGAAAGGACCCCAGGATACTTTAATGGCAGCATCCAGGGATTGATGGAGTCAGGCAGAATAACCTAGTGTCCTTTACTGAGTTTCTTTGTGTTGAAGGATTCCAGTTTCTGCTTGTACCTGCCCTTGCTTGTCAGTCTTATGTTTCTAACAGGAGCAGTCTTGCTAAGCTCCCCTCCCTGTAGCCTGGCTCTGTGTACAACTAAAGCATTGGTACTTGATGACAGGTGGCATCTAGCGGTACTCACCCCTTTTTTAGGGGTGGTAGAGTTCATCTTGTATTGCTTGATCACGTTGGCCTCTCCAGATCTAAGACAAAAAGGAAAAGGTGATTGGAAAGGGAGTGGGGTGGACAGTGTCAGGGTTAAGGATGATGTCAAAGGCATGCTTTCTGCCCTCACTCACTTTCTTGTTCTCTGAACCATTGTCCCTCCATGTGCTGTCAGCATCGAGAGGAGGAGGTAGCAGCTGGAATTAATACCTAGACGCATCTCCCTCAGAAGCATAGCAGGAACATTATCCAGCCCCAGGGTGATTGTGCTAAAATTACTTGTAAGCTAAGATTATTGTTTATGATCCTGCAGCTTCCTCATGTGATGCCCTGTCTAGGTGGATAGGAGAACAGTAGTTCTGCTCATAGGTAATCTGCAGAGACTAGTGCAAGGGTAGTATTATAAGAAGCCTCTACTTCTTTCTAATTTTTCTTTTCCTTTCATCCTTCTTTCCTCCTTCATAAATTCCTGTTCCTCTCCCCCTTCCTTTTTCTTGGTTTTCTTCTCTTCAGTTTGTTTTCTAGAGTTGAGAATGTAGATTTTTTTTCAAGAGTCTGCCCCTGTACAGCCCCACTGATTGCCTTACCTTGGGCACATCACTTCACCTCTTTGTGTTCCCTCATCTCTGCATAAATTTTGGGATCTGTCATTTTGTCCGTGTGCACACTCTATTTCCTCACATCAGTGACAACTTCTCTGTCTGTAGCTTAATGGGTAGTCTTCAGGTGTGGCTGTGGATGCAGCCAGCTTGGTTAGTAGCCTCTCCAGATTTAGCCAAGCTGATCCACGGGTGGCTTTCCTACAGTCTAAGAGTCCCTTCAAGCCTTTATGTGTGTAGGACCTATCAGGGCTCATCCTAAATGGACAGTGTCATCTTAGAACACAGGGATCACCTCTATATGAGGAGGAGTCATCAGAGGAGGATCATGGTAGTGGCATATACCTCCAGGAATATAACACAGGGCAGGAAGTACAGAAGGGTTTAGAGAAGAGAAAGACTAGTGTGGAAAACACAGTAGATGAGGGTAAATTTGAGCTGAGCCTCCTTGAAGGATGAGGCAGGTGTGAATAAACAAGAAGGAGAGAATGCTGGTATCTTCATAGGTCATTCTTTTCTCCTTTAGGTCTTTATCCCCCAGGTGATTTGTGGCCAGGCCAGCCAGTATGTTTAACAAACAGCTTAAACTACAACCTTGAGAACAGTATGCCTTGCATGATCCAGGAACCCCCTCCTGTTCAGAACAGGTAAATTTTTTCCTTTATTTTTTCCTTTTTTCCTTATTTCCTTTATTAAATTCCTTTCCTTTATCACTGTAATTGTGATATAATGTTCATTTTTGTGACTATTCATTATGAATACTTATTCACACACACGCACGTGCACGCACACACACACATGTGCACACACACACGCATGTACACGCACACACACACATACACACACACATGCATACCAAGTCTTTTATTTATTTGCGTCCCTGACCAAAAAAATACTATTTAGTTGTGAATCACTTGTAACTTAGACATCTCTCTTCTGTATGACTTTTTAAGAGTAATATTTGCAGATAGTAAAGACAAAGACTGAAGGAAAAAAAACCAGGAAAGGGAATGACTAGGACGGTATGAGCTAAAATGCATGGTAACTGGCATCAGTTTCCAAAAGGCTTAAAAGAAAAACAATAACAACAGATGATTAAGTATTGAATAATTCATTGTCAAGCAAAACTTAGGTACTGGAATGACTATTTGATCATAATAATGTCAGGATGTATGGATGGAAAGGATTGGTTTTCCTGTAGGAGAACCAGAGAAATTGGCTTGTGCATTTTGTTGAATTACTAGATCCATATGGATAACTTTGTTTCCAGCATTTTATGATTGCATACAAGTGTTTTTGCTCATCATGGTTTGTAACATTTATCAGAGTTTACTTACTAAGAAGGTTCTTTTACTGTCATAATTTCCCTGAGAGGAATGGTGGCCCGATTCTTTGCAGGAAATTTAGAAACCCAAATAGTACCAGATTTGTTTATGAAGCCAAGGCCCATATGGAATTAGGTTGGTGACGACAGAATATATGCCTAACCTTAAGACATAGAGTGTGTAGATGTATGTTATGGGTCACATGATTCACCAAGACAGGTGGAATTAGTCTGAAAATCTGTTACCTCCCTGTCAAAAACAACTTAATGTGCCCAGTCAATGATGGTCATCTTTCTCATCATGGCCAGTGTGGTTTTATCATGATACATTGCTGAGAAGCCCTTGGATTTGCCCAATCCCATTCAGCTAACTATGTTTCTAATTTTGTAACTTAAGGAACTAAATCTGGCTTTTTAAAGAATAAGAACTAGTGGAGAAAACAAGATAGAATCCATTTGTAAGGACTGTTCATGATGTGTTGTGGATGGGATTTGTTAAAGTCCCAAGACTTTGGAAAGATAGTCTTTTAACATTTATTCATGTTTAATGTTTCCTTTAAAAATGGTTTCGTCTTCCCTTACTTCATGTCTGGCTGTTGTGTTTCTGAAACTAGGTACCTTTTCTTTTGTCACAGTTTCATTGACTGGAATACAACTTGTGAAGGCCAGTTTCCCAATGTGTATTGCCCGCTAGAAGTGAACGATTACAACGGCTTTCCAGAAGGTAAAAACTGTGGAACTAATATAGGGAAGTTGACCAGGAAATGTTTAGGGTCTAGAGCAGGGATTCTTAGTTGTGTCATGGATCTCTTTGGTAATTTAGTGAAGCCTGAACCCTTTCTTAGAATAATGTTGTTGGTTTTTTTTAAGTACATAAAATACATAGGATTACAAAGAAAACTAAAAGTTAGTGAAAATAAAGATGTATTTTTTTTTTTCCCATCCAAATTCATGGGTCTCCTGAAGTCTATCTGCAAATCCCTAAGTGGGTCCATGGACCCCATGGTAGGAACTCTTGGTATAGAACCATTTATATTCAGGTGACTGTCCCTCATGACAGTTAGTAAACATGAAGAATAGTCCTGAGATATTCAGTAATGTGCCATGAAGGTTAACCAAATCATGTAATACTATCATGAGTCTATGTGGTCCTAAAAAATTGAGGAAAAATTATCCTGCCTACCTACCCCCAAAGAAAAAAGCAACTCTGGGTACTGTAACAGCAAGCACCCTAGCATACCTAGGGCGGCTACTAGCACAGGTTCTTAGATCTGCTTTTCTAAAGGAAAGCAACTCAAAAT
>CM053592.1:81982113-81998649 GCA_028646515.1 Pseudochirops corinnae
GCTCCACATGACCACATTCAGCCTATTAGGGAACAGAGTATACTTTCAAATATCCAAGGGTCCTCAGAGTCACGTAGCCACTTCAGCAAAGGGCCTAGGGGCAGAGAAGATCTTCAGATTCCCATAACAGGTACTAGACTTAGATTACCCCTGAATTCTCCATATAGCCTAACATATTCCTAGCTTGAAATGCAAAGAGTGAGTATCTGCTGTTTAGGACAAGGATGATATAGAAGTAAAGAACACTCTATTTGGACCCAGAAAACTTGGATTCAGATCCATTTCTGTACCTTATTGGCTGCGTAATCTTAGGGAAAGATAATTTAATTTCTCTGAATCTCAGTTTTCTTATCTGTAAATTGGGAATGATAATTTGTTGTTGTTGTTCAGTCTTCATTTATGTCTGACTTGACTCTTCATGATCCCATGGCCCATACTGTTGTCCAGGGCGTTTTCTTGGCAGAAATACTGGAGTGGTTTGCTATTTCCTCCTCCAGTGGATTAATGCAAACAGAGGTTAAGTGACCTGTGTTTGAGATCAGATTTGATCTCAGGTCTTCCTTACTCCAGGCCCAGCACTATCCACTGAGCCACCTAGCTGCCAGAACATTTCTGTCCTGAATATACAAATTATTTTTATTGTCCAAGGGCCCCAAGGGTTAACATTAGTACATTAACATCTTTTTCCTTTTAGGCGGTAAACAGTGTTATTCCAAAGCCCAAGAGTGGTAACATGCTCATGATTCTCTGCTCGTTTGCTTAGCCTGGTTTGAAAAAAACAAAATAAAACAAAAACCTAAATTTTTATTTAGAATGAAAATTTCATGGTTGTGTAATTCTCTGTGAGGTATTTTCTGTGCTTGCTTCTAATTAACTGGTTATGGAGCAATCATGGCAGTCTGCTTTTTTCAGGAGAGCAGTAGTAATATAATGCCTTGCAATAAATAGGGTTTTCTGTTTTTACCTTTGTATCCTCAATACCTGACATGTAATTGGTGTTTAGTAAATGTTTTTGTAATTCAGTTGCTTTGAATTGATTTCCTTCTTTGAAAAGCTGTTCTCTTTTCTTTCTTTCTTCATAGAAAACATGAATTACCACAATGGCTTCCCCTGTCCTACAGAAGTTCCAGGCACAGCTTTCATCAGTCATAGCTCCCAGTCATCTTGGAGCACCCCACCCAATGTGCCTCCTACCTGGGAACCTGCCAGCTATGTCAGCCCTTCTGTCAGTGATCCTGAGTTTACAGTGAGTTCTAATTATTTTAACTTTTTTTATAAAGTATATTTTTTATTTTGTTAAATATTTCCCAATTACTTGTAAAAAAATTTTAATAATAACTTAAAAACATTTTGAATTCAAAATTCTCTTCCTCTGTCATGTTCTTCCCTCCTGCTTGAGAAGTCAAGCAATTTTATATCAATTATACATGTGAAGTCATGCAAAACTTTCCATGTTAGGCATGTTACAAAAGAAAACATTGACAAAAAAACACAAGAAAAAATAAAGTAAAAAAAAGGCATGTTTCAGTCTGCATTCTGAGTTCATCAGTTTTCTCTTTGGAGGTAGATAGGATTTCTCATCAGAGATCCTTTGGAATTGTCTTGGATCACTGTCTTGATCAGAGTAGCTAAGTCTTTCACAGTTGGTCATCCTCACAGTATTGCTGTTACAGTATATGTACAGTATTGTCCTGGTTCTGCTTGCTTTATTTTGTATCAGTTCCGGTTTTTCTGAAACATTCCACTCATTATTTCTTACAGCACAATAGTATTCCATCAAAATCTCATACTACAACTTAACCGACCTTTCCCCAATTGATGGGCACCTCCACTGTTTCCAATTCTTTGCCACCACAAAAAGAGCTGCTGTAAATATTTTTGTACATATAGGTCCTTTTCCCTTTTCTTTGATCTTTTTGGGATACAGACCTAGTAGTGGTATTGCTGGGTCAAAGGGCATAATTATTTTTTCTTTCTAATCCCATATGGCATTCTTATATCCATTCTGTCGCCATCCCCAGCTTGTGCACTATTCATCCTTTGTCTGTTAGTAATTATGTTGGGTAAGTGTTCCAGTGACATAGAACTATTCTCCCTGATAAATTAACAGATGATCCTCAAGAGTTACAATGACCAAAAAACACCTTATCCTGATGTTGAGGCTTCTATACTTAGAGTAACTACACCCAACATCCCTGAACCCCTAGTCAAAGTTTTCCCATTTAATAGCACCGGCTAAATTAAGTGCTTTCCTGCTAGATCCCTCAAGAACCCCCAGTCCTCTCCATTCCAGGATGAGGAATCAGGTTAGGGAGAGGCACTATTTTGTTATGGAGTGAGCTTGGGTACTAGATTTGGAGTGAGAGGACCCAGGTTTGAATTTCACCTCTGCTATTGCTACTTTTTGTGACATTGAGCACTTTGCTGTAGCCCTCATTTTCCTCATGTGCAAAATGAGTAGGTTATGCTAAAGTCCATTCTGTGTCACCATCCAAAGCATTTGAGTGCCCCCAGTTAGTGGGCACCATCTTAGTTTTCATTTCTTTGTACTATAAAAAGAGCAGCTATAATTATTTTTGTACATATGGGTTGTTTTCTTCTTCTTTTTAAACCTCTTTGAGATATAGTCCTAGCAGTAGTATTGCTGAGTCAAAAGAGTATGCTCAACTTAGTAACTTTTGGGGCATATTTTCCAGTTGTTTTCCAGAATGTCTGAACTACTTTAAAGTTATAACCAACATCACATTAACGTACCTGCTATCCCACAGCCCCTCCAGCATTTGCCATTTTTTTCTTTTTTTTTTTTTTTGGAGAGGGGAAAGGGCAACCTAAAGAGTGTGAGTAACCCTAGAGTTGCTTTAATTTGCATTTATCTAATTATAAATGATTAGGAGAATTTTTTTCAAATAGCTATCATTAGCTTGGAAATGACCATTTATCAATTGTGCAGTGCCACTTACTCTTACACATTTGAATCTTCTATTTCTACTCTGTAAGTATTTAAATATTTAATGAATGCCAGGCACTGTTCTAAGTGCTGGGGATACAAAAACGCCAGATGTTTACATACTATCGGGGGAGACATTTCAGTAGATGTGTACATGCAAGATATATACAGAGTAGACAGAAGACTATCCAAGGTCATCTCAGAGGAAAGGCAGTAGCAGCTAGGGGCACCAGGGAGAAAAGGTCCCTAGTAGGAAGGTGGGATTTGAGCTGAATTTTGAATTTTGAATTCCAGGCATGTTGGACAACCAGAGCAAGGCTACAGAGATAGGAGATATGGAGTACTGTGTTTGAAGAATTGTATGGAGGGAAGTCAAGTATCACAATATTAAGAATATTGGAAGGAAACAGGTTTTCGAGAGATTTAAATGCCAGATATTTGGTATTTGTTACATCTGATGTCTGAGGTCAGAGGGAGGCCCCGGAGCTCATCAAACAGAGTGGAGGGGCGTGATCAGACCCTTGCTTTGGAAAAATCCTCTTTGGAGCTGAGTGGAAGATGGATTAGGAAGAGACTTGGGGTGAGGAGACAGTTTAGAAGGCTGTTGTGGAAGTCCAGGTGATGAGCACCTCAACTAAGGTGTAGACAGCTACGAAAAGAGAGAAAGGGACATGGGTGAAAGACTTGTGAAGATCGAAACAACTTTTGGCAACAGATTGTGTGTGTGGGATGAGAGAGGGGAGTTGAGGATAATAATGAGATTGCAATTCGGGGTGACTGGGGAAGGTGGTGACGCTCTTAACAATAATAGGGAAGTTGAGAAGAGGAAGGATGGTTTAGAAGAATTGAGTTTTGTTTTAGACGTGTTGAGTTTGAGATGGGAGATCCATTTTGAAATGTCTAAGAGATATTTGGTGTTGAGGGTGATTGGGACACAAGAGAGAAAGTAGTAAAGAGATCTGAGAGCAGAATTTATTATTTAACACATAGGATCTGATGAGATCGTCAGGAGAGGTACTGTAGAGGGATAATGGCCCAGAACAGAGACTTGACCAACTCCCAAGGTTACTCAGTGCTGGATGGACTGAGAGATAGTCTACATTTACTTTCTGAATACTCTATCCCCCTCCTGGGGTACCTTCTTCCCCTCCCCAACCTTTCAAGTCCCTTTTATAAGTATATATTATTTTCTCCCGTTAGGATATGATGAGAGAAAATGTCTAGAGGATAAGAAATGTCTTTTTTCTTGTATTTGTATGAACAGTTTTTAGCACACAGGAAATGCTTAATAAATGCTTATTGCCTGCTCTATCTCTACTGCTACAACTGGAAAGAATGGGAAGGGCTGACTAGAAAAAAAAACTAGGACCTCTGGACTTCATTTTAGAGATATTTGTCCACATTCATAGAGACCTTTTCAGTCCTTGTAAATAACAACCCAAATTGTTAGCTGATCCAGTTAAACCACTGGTTTTGAAATTCTTTGTTCTTGACTTTTCCCCATTCAGAAGGCCCTACAAAGCCTTCCATATTTAAAAAAAATGAAGAGAAAAGCTAATCCCTTTGAGCCAATGACCTACCTCTCTACTTCCCTGGGAAGGATAAAGGTATACCAGGAGAGTCAGACAAGCAAGATTTCCTGGAGGATGGCATCCTTTGTTAATTTTAAGGGACTATGAGGTTTAATCCGTTTGTCTAGAAATGGGTTTTGTTCTGTCCATGTGACTTTAGTAGATAACCATTATGGTTTTTAAATGTACTGGCTCTTCAATGATGGCTTTTGTCTTCAATTCCAGCCCTACCTCTCAAGCACCAGAAGCTTATCCCCAATGTCTGGACTTTTTGGTTCCATCTGGGCCCCACAAAACGACGTGTATGAAAGTTGCTGTTCCGTCAATCCCGCCACCCAGCATTCCACTCACATGGAAAATCCAGCAGTGATGTGTAAACAGGAATATTATCCAAGGTTTAACCCTTTCCGTGCCTATATGAACCTGGACATATGGACTACCACAACAAACAGGAACACAAACTTCCCACTTTCTAGGGACTCCGGTTACTGTGGGAACGTGTGAATGGAATTTGGTTTTAAACAATGTGAATAAAGATGCTTGTGTTTTGATTTCTAGAGTAAGCTGGTTGTTGAGATAGATGGCAGCATTGGTGAATATTTTGGCACTTTTATATGGAAAATAAATTTTTTTTAATGAAGCTTGAATGTTCCGTTTTTTAAAAAAAACAACTTTTTTTTTTGTAAATGAGCAAGAGAAAGTGTCTGAATATTCTAACTGTAGAAACGTGCCAAGCACCCTGAAACATTATAAAAGAATAAAACAGAAAGGTAATTCTAAGTAGGTGGGGATGAAGATGCTCTGGATTTGGCAGCTGAGGTGACCTCAAGTACCACTCCCCTATGTTGGGGGATGCAATTCCAAGGGCAAGAGAATGCCTGGTCAGCATTCCTAGGGAGAAACGGGCTGATTTCTCTCTCTCTCCAGGAATTGTCAGTATGAAGGATCAAAAGCTGAAAAGGCCCATACAAGTAAGTATTTCTTTCCTATCTTAACTCTGTTAACCTCAAGTTGAATTACTTGAGGTGGGTGCAAGACTGGTGCCTAGTTTGTGTGTTATATGGAATGTTAATTGTAAGTGTACCTCTTAGGTCCATTTGTGCAGAAATGCCCCTTTTTTCAAGTAAGCAGAGGAGTAGAAAAATGTGCCCTGCGTTGAGGGGTGTCCCTTTGCAGATGGGCAGGGTAACCCTGCCTCCATGTGAATTGGCTCCCACTCTCTGCCTGTTGGCAGTTTTGCTGTGTCCCTGTTAAAGGTGTTTTTGTAAACTTCTTGAAGGATTTTCAAACTTTTAATAAAATAGTTTGGTATTTTCACATTTGGTATCATTTTTTCTTTATTGGGAAGTCATCGGGGGGAGATGTTGAGAATGAGTGGAGAGGTGGGGGGAGTTGCTTAGGATTTCTGCTCCTGTCAGATGCTTGAGGTAGCTCCATTGTGGGGACGGATGTATGAGAAAAGTTACAAGATTGTTTCCTCCAGGACCATCATGTAAGGACAACTGTCTGGAAAACCTCTGGTTGCAGATGGATCCCTGGTTTGGGTGAGACGGTTTTTTGGTTTTCCCAGAAATGTTTTGTTTTCCAAGAAAAACTGAAGCATTTCATAGAAAAATTTAGTTGTGTGAATTTTAAAACTCTTTGCAGCATCTTCAGTAACACATCAGATAACAGCCACTGTGCATGGATTTTCTTCTTCAGAATAGGAGCCCTTACGACCTCCTCTCTTTGTGTATGGATGAAGACTTGTCAATACCAGTATGAATTTTTGCTGTATTTTAACTTGTACTTTATTGGATAATGTTTTCAAATGAGCAATGTGTTTTCTTCATACTTGCTCATCTTATTGCTCAAAGATTAACCAAGAAAGAAAATACAGATCACCAAAATATCTGTGTGAAAGATAACGTTTTCCAAAGCTCTCCAAAAGTTAGGAATACTGTTCCACCTTGACGGATGTACTGTTTATGACTCCTAGGCTAACTTGTTGACAAAGACTATGGGAACACAGTTTGCATCTGGGCGGCTAGCCCCTGCCTTTTATGAAGTTCTGGTCTTCAAGTGGGTCACACCATACTTTATTGGTGATTGGGTGTTGGCCTGGCAAATTAATAGAGTGTAGGATCTTGGTTGTAGATCTTAATCTTCAGCCTAGTCTTAGGCTGAAGGGGGAGATACTGTGATAAGAGCAGTAGTGATAATAAGAACTAACATTTCTATAAGATTTTTTTGTATAAGATTTGATAAATGCTTTTATGTGTTTTATCTTACTTAACCATAACAGCAACCCCGTGAGATAGCTACTGTTACTAATCCCCATTTTACAGATGAGGAAACAGGATGGCAGGTGAAGTGACTTGCCCAGGGCTATACAGCCAGTAAGTGAGAAAGGATTCAAACTCAGGTCTTCCTGACTCCAAGTTATTGGGTTTGAGGTCAAGAGAATATAGGTTCTCATCCTGCCTCGCTACTTTTTGTTGTTGATGTTATTCATTCATTTTGGTCATGTCTGACTGTGTCTCCATTTGGGTTATTCTTGGCAAAGATACTGAAGTCGTTTGCCACTTTCTTCTTCAGCTCCTTTTACAGATAAGGAAACAGGCAAATGGGATTAAGTGACTTGCCTAGGGTCACACAGCTAGTAAACGTCTGGGGCCTGATTTGAACTCATGCCCCTGACTCTAGGCCTGGCACTCTGTCCATTATACTACCTAGTCCCCATCTCCACCCACCAACTTCTTATTACCTGTTTGACTTTATCATTTAACCTCTTTAGGGCCCACTTTTCAGAGCTGTAAAATAGAAATATTGGACCAGGTGATTGCTAAAGGCCCTTCCATCTCTAAATTCTATGTTCCTGTGAGAGTTTTGGGGGCCCATAAATTTGTTTTTTCTCTTTCTTGCTAATCCCTTGCTGATCTCTGCAGTCTGCATAATTAATTGATTCATTTAAAACACACATACATATACACACAGCATCTATCATGAGCTGTTCTTTCTAGGTACTGTAAAAATTAAAAAAATATATTAAAATGTGCTTCTGCTGTTTGGATTCATGAATGTAGGTAAGTCTTCTGCCCTAAACATTAGGACTCCCCACTTTTTTTTGTTTACACACACACACACACACACACACACACACACACACACATATGATAAATTGAGTGAATTGCTTGTGTTGTACTTTGTGGGGTCTAAGGTTGTAAATGTTATTTTTTTTTTAACCAAAAGACAGATATGGTGGCAGATGGAGGCCTTATCTAAAATAAGATTTTCATCTTACACCTGAGAAAGTCAACAAATGACATTCTCAAAGTGTTGGAATGTTTATAAACCCAGCTCAACTTTTCCTGCTTCCTGATTTAAGCAAATAATTTTTTTTTAAAGGACTGTTCTTTGTTTCATTGCTGGGCAACTTGCCTTTCTTCCAAGAGACTCACTTGGTATTCTTGGAAATGCTGTCCCCATTGATGATGGGAGGTGCTTGGGGCTGGAAATGGGTAGACTGTGAAATGGTAAAATCCAAATATCCAAACTTTTACCTATTCACAGAATTTAGGATCATGTTTTTTTTTGGACTTGAAAGCTAGGTCAAATGAAACTCATAATTAATTACATCCACTTCAAAATCCAGGTCAACAAGGTTTGTGCCATGTGCTTCTCAGCCTGCTGTTGCCAAGAAAATATGCCATCTGATGGAGAATAACTAAAACAGTGGTACTGTAGAATTTAAGTTTTAAGCATTCATTCTTTTTTTCCCCCCACGTTAAGCTGTTTTTAAATGTCTCATAATTATATAACAGATTTTTGGTCAAGTCTGTTTACATTTAAAAATTGCTGATTTTAAAGCAAATCTCTTAAAACTTCCTTGAAATGAATGGCCCACCAAAACAAAACAAAATAAAAATTCCTTTCCTCTGGAAGCTTTTACGATGCTTTGTAATAATTAACCAGTCTTTTACTATTAAATTTAAATGGTCAATTGAGACAAATAGTCCTGAGACCTTTCTTCTATCACTGATTAAGCCTGGAGTGACAGAATATTCTTTTAGCCTTCTGGGCAGATTTGGTGACTTTAATAACTCCAGCAGCCTTCTTGTCAACTGCCTTGACAGTAGCTGCAACAGTCTACCTTCCATCACAACCCGATAGGACCCAAGGGTTAGAGAAGCTCTCCACTCACGTGGAAACATGTCAATAAGGGCAACACTACCAGATTTGGGGAAGTTAGGGCCATCTTCCGACTTCTTACCCGAATGATGATCAGTCTTCTCTTTTGGTTCAGCAAGCTTGAGAGCATTGTTAGCAGTGGGTCAATACAGAACAGATGGATAGCCAACTCTGATTTGGTCTGGATGATAACCTTTCTAATGAGGCCAGATGCTTCCACGGATGGGTCATTCTTACTATCACTAGCCACATTACCATCACAGACATCTTTGACAGCCATGTTCTTGACATTGAAGCCAACATTACAGCATCGTCCCCAGGTAAAGCCTCACTCAAAGCTTCATTTGGCATTTCAACAGACTTCACTTCAGTTGTAACATTGGAGCACGGGTGACCACTAATTAGAACACTAATCTCCATGTGGCCAGCAGTACCAATACCATCAATCTTGTAGACATCTTGAAGGTGTAGACGCAAGAGCTTGTCAATTGGATGAGCTGGTGGCTGGATATAATTAAAAGCTTCAAGCACTTGTAGTTCCATCCTTTGAACCGAGGCATATTATAGCTTAGGTCCAGCATGTCACTATTCCAACCTGAAATTGGCACAAAAGCTACTGTGCCAATCTTCTTAATACAGGTACTGACTTCTTTGACAGCTTCTCCTATTTCTTCTGGGTATAGGTTGGGGGTAGGTGGTGGGGTTGATGATTTCCATTTTGTTGACACCAACAATGAGCTATCTCACATCTAGTGTATAGACCAAAAGGGCATGTTCATGGGTCTACCCATTCTTTGAGATTCTAGCTTCAAATTCACCAACACTAGCAGCAGCAATCAAGACAGCACTGCCAGCCTTAGAAGTCTCTGTAATCGGGGTCTTGGTAAAAATATCTGTGTCTTGGAGCAGCGGTAATAGGTACATATTATTTATTGGTCTTGACTTTCTACAAGGCAGTATCAATAGTACTACCATGCTCATGTTCAGCCTTCAGCCTATTCAAGACCTGGGCGTATTTGAAGGAGCCCTTTCCCGTCTCAGCAGCTTTCTTCTCAAACTTCTTGATAGTTCTTTTACCAATTCCACCACATGTGTAGATGTAGTGGCCAGTTTGGGGTGAACTTGTTGGAGTTTATGCATCCAATGATGACAATACTAATGTGAGTCTTTTCCTTGCCTGTTTTTGTGGAGAGTTAGTGATGGCTTTCATGGCAATTATGTTTTGACAGCAAACCCATTGATAAAAAGTTTAGATGTTCATTCATTTAAAGTGATTTTGTGGTTTGTTTTTTTTCAGTTTTCATTGGTTTTGTTTCTTCATTTTTTGGTAATTTGTTTCTTCATCATCATACTTATCCCAAGTATCCTTTCCATCTCCCTCTCCCAAAGAGTCATTCTATATAACAAATAGTATTTTTTTAGAAAGGAAAAAAATCACACCTTATTAATATCTTTAAAAAATCCAAAAACAGATACAGCATATAACACCTTGGAGCATCCTACCTCCGTGAAGGAGTAGACTGCGGGTGTCTTCTCATATCTTTTCATTCAAATTCTGCCTGAGTTTTATAATTTCATTACACTTGCTTTTGATTTTTGATGTGTAGTTCTTAGCATTTATACTATCGTAGTTACCATGTATATTGTTTTCTTGGCTCTGCTTGCTTCACTCTGCATCAGTACACAATAGATTCAGTTATGAAGTGTTCCTTAAAGAAATAGAGAACAGCTTAGATAGTGGGAAAAATATTCAGTGCTCGTGGCTAGACTGTACCAATATAATAAAAATCATAATACTATGAAAGTTAATTTATATTTTAATACTATACCAAATTACCAAGGGGACAATTTATAGAACTTGATAAAAATAAAATTCATATGTGTAGAGGACAATGCAAGTCAAAAGCACCTTTGTTCCATGGGAAATCAGGGATTGCTTTGGGGCCTCTTGGTTTCGGGGTCTCCCTGTGCCCATAAGAGATAAGGAAGTGCTGAGGGTCACAGCCCAGTTGCTGGTTCACAAGGAAGTCTCCTATGAGACCGCTTGCTTGATGAGCAGCAGCTGACATGACTAGTTTGGCCCCCCTCCGTTGGTCCATACCCCTTGTGCACAAGGAGGTCATGCTCGAATCATGTTGCCCTTAGAGTATAAAAGGAGAATGCCATTATGAAATAAAGGGCAGCTGCTGCGCCCTTCTCTCACCTCTGATCTCTTCAGTCCCTCCTGAGAATACAGTCTAAGGCTGGCCCTTAGGCAACTGAACTGAGCGGCCATTGCACATATGCAAAACAAAAATCTAAAATATGAAGGGAAATGATGAAAAGAAGTAGGGATAAAGGGGGAATAGATTAGATTAGATTCTCTGTATTCATCATACACATCATTACGGCAATATTCCATTACATTCATGGACCACAATTTGACCATTTCCTAATTGATGAACATCTACTTTGTTTTCAATTCTTAGTGATCACAGAAAGTGCTGCTATAAATATTTTGGAGTATACAAAGACTTTGTTCTTACGCATGACTTCCTTGGGGTATGAGCCCAGTAATGGAGTCTGCAGTTCAAAGGGTATGGACATTTTATTAACTTTATTTGCATACTTTGAAATTTTCCAAAATAATTATACCATTTCATGGATTCATCAAAAATGTACAAGTGTACCTAGTATTTCACAAAGATTTTTTTTTCCTGTTTTGCCATTTCCCTTCTTATCCTAGGTGCCTTAATTTTGTCTGTATAGAAGCTTTTCAATTTCGGGTATTCAAAGTTACCTATTTTATCTTCTGTAATTACCTGTGTCTCTTGTTTGGTTAAGAATACTTCTACCAGGGCGGCTAGGTGGTGCAGTGAATAGAGCATAGACCCTGGATTCAGGAGGACCTGAGTTCAAATCCAGCCTCAGACACTTAACACTCCCCCCACCCATGACCTTGAACAAGTCACTTAACCCCAATTGCCCTGCCTTCCCTCCTCCGAAAAGTCAAAAAGCCAAAAAAAAATGCTTCTACTCATAACTGTGAAAAATATATGATCTGTCTCTTCTAATTTTTTTATATTATAATCTTTAATATTTAAGTCACATAACTATATAACCTTAAAATGTATTGCGGTATATGGGGTAAGATGTTGATCTAACCCTTATTTTGCCAGACTGCTCTAAGTTTTCCTGCAGTTTCTATCAAATAAGAAGCTTTTCCTGGGTAAATCGTGTTTTCTACTTTATTAAACACTGGGTTATTGATTTCTATTGTTTCTGATTCCCCCTTGTCTAATCTGTCCCATTAATCTATCTATTCTTTAACCAACACTATATGGTTTTGATGACTGCTGCTTTATAATATAGTTGGAGGTCTAGAAGTACTATCTTCCCCCTTCGTCCCTACTTCTTTTCATCATTTTCCTTCATATTTTAGATTTTTGCTTTCCATATGAATTTTATTTTTATCAAGTTCTATAAAGTGTCCCCTTGGTAACTTGGTATAGTATTAAAACATAAATTAATTTTCATAGTATTGTGATTTTTGTTATATTGGCACAGTCTAGCCATGAGCACTGAATATTTTTCCTACTATTTAAGTTCTCTGTTTCTTTAAGAACATTTCATAATTGAATCTATAAAAGTCTTTTATGTACTTTGGAAGGTTGATACCCAGATATTTTGTATACATTTTATAATTATTTGGAACGGCATTTCCCTTTTTTGTTATTGCTTCTTATTGTGTGGGTTTGGAGGTTTTCTTTAATTTGGGTTTGATTTGGAGTTTTTGGTTATTATATAGAAATGCTTGAGAAAGTACTAAGGGGTCAAGCAGATGCAAGTTATCGTAAGGAAAAAAGAGAAGTTTAGGGGCAGTAAAGCCTAGGGAGAGCTGGGATGACAGATTTAGAAAAAAAAAAGACATTTTAGAGTGCTTGATCATGGAAACTTGATCAATCCCTGTGTGTAGCTGAGATTGAGTGGATTGTGGCTTGAGGAAATTGAGGAACTGGGAATTTAGGGTATTTGAGGGAATATCAAATATCTGTTGAAGTTCCCTGTTAAAAAGGAAAGAAATTGGGGTGGAGAGAAAACATGAACTATCTAGTGAACTCATTGAGGAAAAAAGGAAAATATTCTAGGGGGTAGCCACCAGGATCTAGTTTGGATTGTAAACTTGGATAGAGGGAACTTCAAAGGATGAGAGGTTAGTTACTAAGTTATACTTTTTAGAACTTGATAAAAAATAATAAAATTCATTCAGAAAACAGATCTAGAATCTTAAGGGAAATGTGGTAGAGGGACATATCACATAAAAGAATATTTTGATTCCCCCTTTAGGACCAGTGAGTCAGGAGATAGCAAAAACAATGCAACCAGTTCTAGTGAGAGTGGTCAGAGTATCCGCGTCATCTGAGGGGAGCCAAGTGTCGTTTGGAGCCAGAAGATAGATTGATGGATGAAAAACATTGATTAAGCACTGCCATGTGCCAAGTGCTACAAGATATTAAGTGTTAAGTGCTAGAGATATGAATAGAAAACCAAGACAGTCCATACTCTCAAAGAAGTTACATTCAAATAGTGGAGACCACACATAGGCCAGGGAAAGGAGCAATGATCTGAAGTTCTCAGAAATGTCCTTTTCACAGACAGTGGTAGTGTTATTTTGATGACAGTTCTCAAAGCAAGAGGTGAAAAGTGGGTAGTGAGGTGGGAGAAGGATGCCTCCAACTGCAGACTGGGAAATAACAGAGTGAAATAGAGCCTTCATGGTCTCAGGCAGTGTTGAGAGCATCTTGGCTCCTCTAAGACAAGGTCTCTGGAGGTCCAGAACATGAGGGGAGAAGGTTTAAAATGAAGAAATATTTGTTAATTAGTAGAGTGGGAGTTCCAAGTCAACAAGGATTTATGAAGTGCTTACTATGTTGTGGGAACAGTTTTAAAAGTTAGGGATGGAAATAGAAGCCAGAAGCCAACCCTCCCTCTCCCCTCATCTAAGCTATTTACATTCTTATAGGGGAAGGCATCCTGTTAGAGGTCCTTGGAAAGAGGTAGAATGGAAGAGTTCAGCCAGAGCTGGGAAAGGAATGAAGGAGTGAGCATGAATGGCCTGGGGGTCCTTCCTTAAAATGGGAATCTCAGGAGGAAATGAACCATCCAAGAAAAGGGTCAGAAGGTCTGAGCAATCTTCCAGATTGAGAAATTGACTTGGACAAAGAAGTCCAGAGTCAGGAGTAGGATTGGGAGGAATGAAGGAATAAACATGAGTCCCAGAGGGCCCAGGAGAAGGGGAGGCAGATTTATAGTGGGACACTGTGGAGGTAGCTTGAGGGGAATGAGCTCTCCTACATGCCTCTGTTTCCCCAGCCACTGTGTTCTCTGCTCATTGGGAAGAAAGATGCTGTTTAGTATCAAAAAAAGTACACAGGATGCTCTGTAATTAATTCTCTCTTTCTTTTTTCTTTTTTTTGCTTTTTGTTACTGATCTCCAGATGTTTCCTCTCTTTTGTCTTTGTATACCTGTCCCTTTTGTGTGATATGTTAAGCACTTTAATGTTTGACAAAATGAAAGGATAAGTGTTGAATGACATGAAGTGAGATTTTACCTTGTCAGGAGCTTTGAAATTTGTTGTGATTAATAGAAAGTCTCTAGGAAGAATCTGTGTGATTCTGTATTTGTAAATCAAGCACAAAACCAACAAGAAAATAGGAGGAAAAGCTCTCTGGGTAAATAAACACTGGAGCTTTAAAACAATAGTTCCTTCATGTAACAAAGCCTAAAAGAGACTGAGTTACGATAAAAAAAATTATGCAAATACATAAAAAAAAAGCCATGGTACTGTGATGTTAAAAAATTTCAAGAAACATAATTTCTGAGTAATAAATAATTTTATTAATTATGATAGCAGTAATTAATAAAAGAGGGCAGTGACTCTTGAATGCCAACCCCCTCCCCCCATGGGACTCACTCAACATTTATATGCCCTTGGAAGAATGAATGTTCTGAGGGTGGCAATCAACTCGGATTGGTTAACTAGTAATAAGAGAGTGAATATTATGATGAAAGGTGGACTTGTCTGGGACAGACACAGACACACAGACACAGACATACACACACACACACACACACACACACACACACACACACACACACACACACACACACACACACACACACACACACACACACACACACACACACACACACACACACACACACCCCCTACCTCTCTTCCAAAATCACCCCCAGCTGTAAGCAATTTAATCAAGGAATTTATCCCCACCCAAATCTCAGTAGAACACCATGGGCTAGTCAAGATTGAGGAGAAAGGTAATCCAGTGTCATCATTATCGCTGTCTTTCCGATACGAGCTTGGCCCCGTGGAGAATGAGGTTTCACGGAGGGATAAATCCTGTATCTTCCCAGTAATAACAGTTAGTTCTTTAATAATCATTTCTCTCAGTACTAAAGACGTTCACTGTGCAGCCACTGAGCACTGTGGGAGAAACTGCCAGAAGTTATAAAGGGGGCAGGGACACTATAAAAAGAGTACTAGACTTGGTCTCTGGACAAGGGCCTCTGCTGCTTACTGCCTGTATGAACAGACCACTTTATCCCTCTGACTTCTTCATAATTAGGAAGCTGCATCAGATGATTCTTTCCAGGCCCTTCTTGCTCTAGGTGCTGTCGATCTTTGTAGTGGATACTATTATAGTAATAAATACAGCAAGAACATAACAAGAGCTCACATCTACATAATAGCTTGCATTTATGGGGTAGATGGGAGGACTAGCATCTCTGGTGTGGGGGCTTGCCAAGTTCTTTGCAGGGCTGCTCATCCCCCTGACAACCAAGTCTCACTTGTAGCTGCAAAAAACTGTGGCATGCCCACTGATTATACCCAGATAAAATCATCTTGGGCTAAAACCCCATAGAGCAGCAGTTCTCAACCTGTGGGTCGTGACCGCTTTGGGGGTCAAATGACCCTTTCACAGGGGTCACAGGGGTCGCCTAAGACCATCAGAAAACATTTCTGATGGTCTTAGGAACTGAGACACCGCCCCTCTATCCGTCTCCAGGCAGGTCTGCCCACATGCAGATACACCCACACATGAGTATTAAAGGGTTGTGGCATTAGGAAGGTTGAGAACCACTGCCATAGAGGGAGTAACAAAGAGGCCTCATATCCATCAGTTGACAAGGGATAGGTTATGGGGGATTTCTAATGAGAAATCCTTTCTAGGTTCGGTGTCTGAAAAGAATTACAGGCTCAGCTGTCTTTGGCAGATTTATAAAAGTTTATTATGCTTATCAGCGGGCAGGAGAGAGTTAAAAATCCTGCAGAGGGAAGGAGATAGTGATACAGAATTTAAAGAGACAAAACAGTCAATCACAGATTCATTAGGCTAATGAGGTGTACAAAGGTGGAGTTAGGGAGGGACCAGGGAGTGGTTAATACTTAAAGGGACATGCACCCTTGACATCAGCTGCACGTGTGTTTTACCCATAATTCACTGGAACAAACAGCAGGGCACCAGGGCTTGGAGGTGTGGTTTTAGCCCTGAAACATCATAATGTCAACATGCAGTCAGATTTGAGGTCAAATTAAATGAGATGTACCCATCCAGATTTGCAAATGGATGAGTTTTGTTTGCTAGGACAAAAGGAGGCAGTACCTTGAATGAAGAGTTAATGGTTTGAGAGGAAATACCTCTAGGCTGGGGCAGGGGAGAAACAGTTAATGCTTTACAGCTGGGGGGAGGGAAGGAAACAGAGTTAAACTGATTTCACAAACTGATCATACATACACAAGACTGAAGTTACAACAATGTTATAAAATTATAAAATCACCCCAAAATATA
>CM053592.1:81998749-82028451 GCA_028646515.1 Pseudochirops corinnae
CAGGTGCTAGGGAACACTTAGAGCTTGGTCAGACACTGAAGATGCCAAAGTCATCCACTGCAGGCCACATAAGCCTTTGGAAAGCACAAGAAACACTAGAAGAAGCAAGAATAGAGCTGCCTTTGCTTCTACTTCTGCTACTTCTTATACATTCTCCTCACTTAAAAATTTGCATTCCCTGAAAAATGACACCAGAATCCAGGAATAGTTTGTATGTGTGTATTGAAAATATCCTTTATTTTACATATATTAACAATAAATGCCTATTGTACCAGTTACATGGGCCACTGCAGGTATGTGGTACTTAATACACAAATTATAATTGCCACCCTAGAGTGTAACAAGCGAAATATACAAAGGCATGATTCTTCATAGCTACTATGTATAACATTGTGTGGCAAAGTTACATGCAGGAAAACAAATCCAGAAATCACATGTGATAACATGGGAGTTCTATACAAAGTACACTAAGGATACTCCAATACTGGGAACCTTCTGGTGATGGGATGGGGAACTTCACTCATTACCCTGGGAGCATCAGAAGGCAGCCTGGTCTCTGACCAGATTGTCCTGGCATTCCTGAGGGTAGGACCACTTTCTGTTTGGCTTCTACTGTATTTTCAGACCCATGTAAAAGGTTCAGGTTGAATGTCAAGCTCTCCAACCCCTGAAGAGTTAGACTGTGTGGGTGGTTTCCACGTCCTTGGGTTCAGCAGAGGTAGTGGTTGGGTTTTTGTTTGTTTTTTTGTCTGTACTCATAAGTCCCATTGGCTAGGTTATTCAAGGTTAAGAAAACTCCCTCTGCTAATGCAAATCAGTACCTATTCTGCAGTTTATGGAGTTAGAGAGAGAATTTATGATCTGTTAGCTGATCTTTTTGGTTGCCTTTTTGGTTATAATCTCATTGATTTGATTTTTAAATTGCTACTTCAACAGGAACTGAGTGAAGATGACTGTACAAGAAACTATGTGCTTCCTCCACTTGCAGGTTTTTACTTGTTTGTTTTACTTGGTTTTGTTTTGGTTTTAGAGAGGTAAGAATTGTCTGGCTGGGTCTTGGTACAATCTCTTGTTTGTACTGTCTTGGAGCCATGAGGAAATGAAATGTAGCTGTGGCCCTCAAGAAGTTTGCATCACTGGGGGTTTTAATACTTAGCCTTGCATACTTGTAAGACTCTTCTCCTGTAGTCTATGTGATTAGATACATCACTTTTGCAAGACAGATTGGAATTGAAGCCCATTTTACAGCTGGCCTCTACCAACTTACCTGCTTTATAGATAAAGAAATTAAGTTTCCAGAGGGTAGGTCAGAGAACACATCAGGAACAGAGGCCCTCTCTACTTACAGAGTCCAGATTCCCTTTTTCTGTCAGCTGTATGTGTTCACTTCTTCTCTTAGGGCTTTTCCCACTGTGCCATGCTATGTCTCCTTCTCATGTTAGAAAATAGCAACAGCAGGGATGCAGTGGATAAGCCTGGGTAAAGACCAACGGAAGCAGAAACTAGTAAGTTTACCATTCAGCTATACCTGGCGTGGGGACCTGTAGTCTTGAGGCCATATGTCCTTGGCCCTCTAGATCCTTGGGTGCAGCCTTTTGACAGAGTTCAAGTTTTGCAGAAAAAAATCCTTTTATTATTAGCTACTATATCATAATCTACCTGGAAAGAAAGAGAATATAGATGAGGTTTTTTTTTAATTTGAAATATTTTTATATTCTATTTTTTTCAATTTAATGTAAAAATAGTTTTTAACGTGTTTTTTTAGAATTTTGAGTTCCAAATTCTCTTCTTCCCCTCCCCTCTCCTTGAGAGGGCAAGCAATTAGATTATACATGTGCAGTTATGCAGAACACATTTCCATATTAGTCATATTGCAAATGAAAGCACAGACCAAAACCAAAAGAAAACAAAAACAATGAAGTTGGAGTTTAGGAATATTACACACCTGGCACAAAGGCCTGGCACATGTCAATTCTGGAGGTCTTCAGTTATCCAGATATCTGCTGTAACTCTCCACTCAAAATAGAGCAGCCAATAATTCCTTTAATTGCCTTAAATGAAATTGATCGTTTCATCTTTCTGAAGGTGGAAGAACCAGCAAAAGGGAATTGCTGACTCACCACAAGGAATAACCTGCTGCTTGAGTAGAAATGACGGGAACATTGGTGAGATTTGTCCAATCGATTTTAGGATGTGTGATGTGGAAGGACAGGAGAGCTAGCATAATATAGTGTATACCCTAGATTTTGTGAAAGCAAGTTTCACAGGATTCAGGGAAAGGAGACCTAAACTGTCCCATGGACTAAAGAAACGAAAGCCTGAGAGGAATGAGAAACTCTTACCATAGAAATTGCAAAAATACAGAGAAACAATCCCCAATGAGAAAGAAAATGAGGAATTATCTAAAGAGATCAGTGTGGATACAAAGAAAACCAGCTTAGATTTTCAAAAGCCATTGAGATGATGGAAGCAAGAGGGCTTATCAGGAAGTATGAAAGTGACATTGTCCAGTGAAAACTGGAACAGGAACATCACAGCTCAGGAGGAGCTGTCAAAGAATGTACAGACAGCAAAAAAAGGAGCTTTTTTTTTTTAGCTCTTTGGGGGAAAAGAAGAGGATCAGAGAAAGGATAGAACACCACTTGAGACATTGGATTAGACAATGATGGCTGATGATGAAGAAAAGACGGAGCTGCTCAGTTACTATTTTTCTTTTTCTGCCAAGAAGAATGATCTCTGAACTGAGGACAGAACAAAATGCCTAATGGGGAGTCATGACATTGTGCGTGTATACATATAGAGTTTAGCTTTGTAAGGTGTGTATATTGCCCACGTAGGCAAATGGTCAGGGATATAAATGAGTTTGTGAAAATGATTTTTTTTTTAGGAAAATGGAAATTAGCTGACAGTATGGGGGATAAACCCTCTTCTCCTTCCTTCCCTGACTCTCCTCCTCCCCACGCCTGCAGTGACAGTGATGGCAGTGCTAGAGTGGAAGCATTTGGGGAGCTGATGATTAGGTGGAACAGGTAGGATTGAAGAGCCATTCTCCTGGCACTTGGCACAGTGCCTTCTATGTAGCTGGATTCAATAATGTTTGTTGAGGGACTGTGGTATGGTGGAGAAAGCCTTGGGCTTGTGGGGAAGAGAGCGACCTGGGCACAATCTGGGAAAAGGCATGGAGCACTAGTTTTGGAGCCAGAAGAGCTAGGTTGGTCTCTGATTTCTGTGTAGCTTTGGGTAAGCCACTCCCCTTTCCAGGCTTCAGTTTCCTCATCTGAGAAATGAGAGTTGGACTAGATGGTTCTCTCCAATTCACAGTCTATGAGCCTGTGAACTTGTTGTGGGAACCAGGGTATGACACTTACTCTCTCTAGGCCTCAATTTCCTCATCTATAACATGGGAATAACAACAGTGCCTGGATTCCCCACCTTAAGGCGTGTTGTTAAGGATCAAAAGAGATTATGTGTGTTAGGGCATTTCCCAAATACCTTAAATATTAAATCCAAACCTTCAGTCTCTTCATGAAAGCCAGCTCCTTGCTGACTGCTGTTGCCTCCTGAGTGGATTTTGTCACCACTTCTGGCTGCTACTTCCTGAGCTCTAAAAAGTTCGAACTTTAACGATTATTTTCATTACCTTGCATCAGTGATTCTGTTCAGAGGTCTTGCTCAAGAGTGGGATTTCCTGGAAGTCATGTGAAGGCCAGACTGTATCCATTGTGTAACTTTCTCTCACAGCTGTCACCGGCAAAAGTAAAAAGCCTGGGACTTTCTTATATGCTGTTGTCCCTTTGAAGCATATGTATCTATTGTCTCTGTTAAGCCAGCTTTGGTCTTCCCTCCTGCTTTGAGGACAGGAATAATTGTTTGTAGACTTAGAGCCAGAAACAACGCTAGAAGTCATTGAGTCTAACCATTCATTTTAGAGGTGAGGAAAACTGAGGTTCAGAGAGGTTTATTATTTTGCCCAAGGTCACACAGGAACCAAGCATCAAAGCCAGCATTCAAACATAGGTTCTCTGACTCCAGATCTCTTTCTTTTCTCTTGCTCCCACGACCACTCTAGGATTTTCCTCTGTTACCAGTGGAATTCCCTCAGAAAAGGTATGGAGCCATCTGTTGAAAATTCTAAACAAGTCTGGCTTTCCCTGCATTTCTGGGTGTGGCTCTGCAACTTCAAAAGGATGTGGCCAGACAGTCTGGGAAAGGTTCAGTCTCTCAAATTCCAGGATGTGCACACGCTCCTGTTCTGAAGTGTTTGACCTTATTGCTTTGGAACTACAGGAGCAGGAGGAGAATCAGTGTCCTGGGTCTCCTCCATCTCCCCTGTCTGTGATTTTTTTTTTTTTAGTGTAGTGATAGCAATAGCTGGATTAGGAGCCAGAACAATGATGAGAGATGGACAGAACCAGACTCTTCTGTGATCCCGCAGTCCCACACAGTGACAGGTGCTTGCAAAATGTAGGGAGAGTCAAAGCAACATGGGATATTATTTCACCTCTAATATTTCTTTTGTGAGGGTGGGCCAAGTAATGGGGACTCTGCAATTCCTTGATTTGGTAGAGGAGATTTCTCACCCTTATGGGGGCGTTTTTAGTCATTTTAAGGATCTTTTCTTTTCAAATCAAGACCTTTGGGGATTCCCTGCATGGAAACCCTTTCTTTGCATGCAGATTGGCATCTCATTAACAATTTATAAAGAATTACCTGGGCCTCTGAGAGGCTAAGTGATTTGTGCTTGATCACATAGATAGCATATGTTAGAGGCAAGACCTGAACCCAAGTCATCTTGACTCCAAAATAGGTCCTCTAATTATTATGTCATGCTGCCCTTCATAGGATCATATGCAGATCTGAGGCTGACAGATTTAGGGCTGGAATGGACCTTAGAGGTCACCAAGTCCAACCCTTACATTTTACATATAGTGCCCTATTCACTCTATCTGCCCTTCTCTGGCCCTGGGGACTGGTGGGGATGTGGCTGATTTGTGGTTACGGAAGGAACAGAAGCTACAGCTGCAAGGGCAGAAATGCTCATGCTCACTGTTAAGATACCAAGGTCCTTGGCTGTCAGCTTCTCCTTACCAGAGCCGGCCTGTGGGTCTGTCCATACTCTGTGAGGGCTGAGCTGGTTGCAATCAGGGCAGTCCAGAGATTACTGCCAGGGGCAAAGAAACCCAGATTAAGAAAAGCTCACACTTGCTTCTGAATCCCTGTACCCTCACCCCATCCGTCCTCTGTGCCGTCAGTCCCAGATGCAGAATTCCTCCAGAATTTTTACCTTGACATCTGATGGCCAATCTGGATGGATACATGAGCACAATGTCGAATTTTTAAAATTTTAATATTTTCCCCCAATTACATGTAAAACGATGCTTTTTAAAAAAAAAATCTTTAGTTCCCGATTTTCTCTCTCCCTCCCTCACTTCTCCCCCCTATCCCACATACACATTGAAAAAGCAAGCAATTTGACATAGGTTATACATGGTACAACACTGAATTTTAAACTGTGTTGTGTTTCCCCTCCCTTGACCATTCAAAGAAGGATTGCATCAGGAATTTCTTAGAATGCCTGAATTTGAGGTAGATCCTATATCTGGATCTCCCAGGGCCTAGGGCTTAGGAGAAGGACAGTTTTATTTATTTTTGTTCACTAAATGTCTTGTGATTACAAGTTATTTTCTTATTACATTGCACTGCTTAATTCCATATAGAGCTTATGCCAATAGTAAAAGCACTGCATATAATATCCAGAGAATAATTGTCCTCAGTCATCTCTGGCTATGTGACTAGACTTTCACTGAATTTATAGCAAGTCAGGAAGGAGATACAATTTGGCCAGCGGAGAGAGGCTCCTTGGTGAATTCTGAAGGCTAGTAGTCAAAGTTGCTCCTTCACAGAGTGAGGTGAAGGAGTCATTGACCATGAGAACTAGAGAGAACTTGAGATTTAATTCAGCATTTCTTTCCAGCAAGGGCTGTGGTGCAAATCACCAGGATAAGCATGGGACTCTTCAGCACCCAGATGCCTCAGAAGTGAGCAGGAGTCAGTGTCACCAGTGGAGAAATATAGTTGAAGGAATTGAAGCCCAGAGAGGTGAAGTGACTTAGATAGTAAGTGGAGAGGCAGAATCAATGCCAGAAAAATGATTGTAAGGACCAGAAGGTGTAGAAGGTGATGGGGCAGCCCGTCAGCCTCATCTTAAGTTGTCTCCAAAATCACTTCTGAATTCAGGTGTACTGCAGTTTCTAAAATGAAATTCAACCTCCTCTCTTCCTCCGATTTAACTCTAGGTGTGTCTCATTGTCTACTTACAGTGCCTAGAAGTAGGCACTGATATTAGATCACTGGACTGCCCTTTCAACTATATACCGCAGTCTGAGTGATAAACATTCTTCATCCATTTATGTGTAAACGTGTGTGTGTGAGTGTGTGTAAAATCAATACCTTTCAAATGATGACCAACCTCCCTCACAAAGAAGCCCTTGTAGTATGGACAAGAAACTTTTATGTCTCTGCTTGATCTTTCATGAAATAAGTTCTATACTTTTACTTTATTTTGTTCTTATTTGCAAGCCAACTGTATCTTGAACCACAGCTACCATTATCCTAATACCAGTGGAGCTAGATAGAAAAAAGGTTAATGTCAGACTTTGATTAATCTGATTTCTGTTTATATTTATAGAATCCTAGCATTGTAAGAGATTCAGAAAGTCATCTAGTCCAGTCACTTTGACGGAATCCTAATAAAGTTGCCTCAACCCCAATTTTCTAACTTTCTTATGGACCTCACTGAATAGCAAGCATATCCTGATTTAACCACACAATTGGGCTTTAACCATACCACAGGCCCCCAGATTCAATAATGGGCCTCACTGAACAGCAGGCCTACTGCCCCTACCTAGCCACTGCCCCCCTGACTCAATGTCCTAACTTCCTCATGTATGCCTCACTGCTTCACTAGAACAGCAGGTGTGTCCATGTGTTGCAGTTTAAACCCAGGGACGCCAAAAACTATTGAGGTGGAGTCTCTGCCCACCCCAAAACTGTTGTGGTTTCATGATGTGTTGTGGTGGAACCATCTCAAAGAATTCAGTCAGATCACGTCTAATCCAAGTATAGGCATTTATTGAGATTGGCACCTCTCATGAAGTGGGCTAAGTTCCAAGAGAAACCAGCAACTTTAGAGAAAGCAAGATGGAGTTTTATAGGGTAAAGATGCAATTACATAACAGAAATTTACATAGAATAGAAGAGGAATATAATTAATATTAAAGAGGCAGGAGGAGTTTGTTAAGGGATTAGGTAATGGAGGAGGGGTCCCATCTATGGTTCGGTGGTTAAACCTTCTGGTTATTCTGCCCTCCAACTGGCTAGCTATTGTGGTCCGGTCTGGTCTAGATGGATGATGTGATTGTGATTGAATACAAGAACACACCTGTTTCTGTGGGAATGGGTCTGGGGGCAGTGACCAGGTAGAGGCAGTAGTTAGGTTCCTATCACATGGACACACCTACTGTTTCTGTGGGAACGAAGAGTTCAGGGACACACCTGTAGTTCCAGTGAGCAGTGAGGCATATATGAAGAAGTTAGGATATTGGCAGGGGGGTAGGGTTTGGGGGTTAGGCACACTGGGCCTGCTGTTCAGTGGGGCCAGGCCTATAATGAAGTTAGAATATTGGGGTTTGGGGCAGCTTTATTAGTATTACATCGCTAGATGCCCCACTAGAACATCAGACCTGTCTATGTGATGGAATCCTAGCCACTGCCACTGCCCCCAGACCCATTTCTCATATTCCTCACAGAAGCAGCAGGTGTGTCCATGTACTCAATCACAGTCACATCCATCTAATCTCAGACAGGACCATAGTAATCAGCCAATCACAAAGTAGCACCACCAGGATGCCCAAGTAAGATGTGGACCCCAAAACAATAGAAGGACTTTCCTTAAATAGGCACCTGCACAGTAATAACAAAAGTTGTCCTTTATGAACTTATGATGTAGAGAGACTTATTATGATATCATTATCACCTCCTCCCCCCACAATGGGTTTTTCTGTATGCATTGTGGGTAATTGTATGCACAGTTCCACTAAGGCTGAGACCCCACCCCTATTACCTAATTCCTTGATAAGCCCCTCCTGCCTTTTTTAATATGTGTAATTGTGTGATCAGCTGGTATGTAATCAGCATCACTGCACTATAAAATTGCCTGTCTTGTCTTACTGAAATTTCCAGTTCCTCTTCCCTGGGGAGGCATCACTCTCAATAAATGCCTTTGCTTGGTTTGAAGATGGTCTGAGTCTGTGAATTCATTCAAGATGAACCCCACAACACGCCATGAAAGCACACCACCTTATCCCATGCATTAATTCCTTTATAGACTCCCCATTGAGGGCTTCTGTTGCATAAGTAATATTTATTACTTTATATTGACAGACATTTTTTTGTCATCTTGAAGTGTGTCTTTTTTACATGTTATTAAAGCTAATTTTAGGCGTATCTTTTAAAAATGAATTTTTATTGATATTTTTTGTTTTTTATGTCATCTGAGTTTTCCCAATTATCCCTCCCTCTCCTGCTCCCAGAGAGCCATCTCATAATGAATAATACTTTTTAAATATCAAAAAAAGAAAAAGAGGGAAAAAATCAGCACAACCAAACAATATATTGAAAAATGCCTTAAAACATGCAGTTTCACTTTAGATTGTGTGTGTGGTTGTTTACCACTTACACTGTTATAGTTAGTGTATATATTGTTTTCTTGACTTTGCTTGCTTTACTCCATCAATACATGTAATTATCTCCATGTTTCTCTATATTCATCGCACTCATCATTTCTTACAGCAATACGTATAGAATATTACTATATTTCCTTATATCCATGTATCACAGTTTGTTTAGCCATCCCCCAAATTATAGGCATCTATTTTGTTTCTAATTCTTTGCTATCACAAAAGAAGCTGATATAATTTTTTTTAAAAATTGTAATCAATATATTAAAAAAGAAGAGGTGATTGGTTAGGCATCTGCAATGGTGCCTTCAACTTGTACACCTGGTTCAGTGCTGATAGAAATGATCTGTTTAACAATTTCAGAAGGACTGTGCAAATCAATAAGGCGTGTATAGATGCTCATCTGGAACCAATTTCAAGTCTTTGAACCTTCACCTCAAGGAGTTTTTCTAGTTTTGATTCGTAGTGTCTTAGTGGGCATTAAAATAGGTCCCTTCACATTCAAGTTCTTTTCTTTGGCTCCTCTAATTAGGTCAGCACACATTTTCTCAAATGATTTCATATTTTGACTGGTGAGGGTGATTTGGATCTGGTGAATGGCCAATTCGAGCTCCACAAGTGTCTTGCTGGTGTCTTTGTGTAGTCAACGGAGCTAGAACCCCAGATCCTGGTTGTGCAATGCTCTTGTTATCTTTTTGGTCCCCAGATATGGACCATCCCTACCACAGTAGTGATGTAGGGATAGGAATAATTTTAAAAAAAGATGAGAAGAAAGAAGCAGAGGAAAATAAACTGTGACAGATTTTTTAGTTCATCTCTTCCCCCAAATGCAAGTTCCTTCAGTTCTCCTCCCTACTCTAACACCGGGTTGAATATTAGCCACTATTCTTCTAATGTGCCCAACCACAGTCTGAAAAGTCCACAAGAAGAAATTCAGCACTGACAGGATTCCTGTTGTTCATATTCTTAAGAGTCTGTGCCTGAGGCAAAATGATGGTGTCTGGGCTCTCTGGAAAGAAGAGAACTTCTGGGAAACAACTGGAACAGAATACTTCTCTGAGGTGGATAGGGCCTGTTCTTCATGGCATTATCAGCGGTTTTGATCAGATAATCAGAGTAACAAACCCATTCTGATAAGACAAACTGGCAGTAAACCTTACCATAGTTAAAAAATGCATGTCTCCTGCTGGCCTTTAATAAATCATTCCAATGAAAGCCAGTTTGGACCCCGTGATAAAGCTAGTGGAATAGATAGATATTAATGAAGAAAGAGAGGTGACTGGTTTATATGGGCCATATATCCAGTAAGTTTTAGTGTGATAGCCAGAGTTATTCAGAGAGGATAAGAAAAACAGAGTCCTTTTATTGAGTTGACTTCCAATGGATTAAAATACTACATTAGTAGTAAGTTAATAAAAGAGCCATACCTTTTTTACTTGATAACTTTTCCTTGATTTTCATTTTACTTGTGAACTCTTTACTTTTTGGTACCAATAATTTCTTGGCCCAAACTCCAAATTTTTCAGGTCAAAAAAGTTTATCAGTTTTTTGGACAAAACTCTGGACAAATTTTTGGACAAAATCAGTTTCATACTAAAGGGTACCAAAATGAACCTTAACTTCAAATTGGAAACCATCTTGCTTTAAAAAAGACTTTTACTTTTTTCAGTTGAAATCCTTGATTTGTTTCTCGCTACCTCCAGAAGGAAAAACAAAATCCTTGTAATTTGCATAGTCAAGAAAGACAAAACCAAGGGCTTTTCTCACTACTAGTAAGGCTTGACATTCATTACTTATCAGCTGTCTCAGGCTACGTATTGCTGAGATGTGTGGATTTTTTTTTCTTGGCAGGAACGTTGTAGGTAGTAAGTGAACACTGGAGTAGAGTGTAAACAAAAAATGAGATGAACCAGCGTGCAGAGGGCAGAAAAACTGGGAAAAGGAGTAATTCAGTCGGAGGGTAGAGTCAGTCTCTAGGCCGGCAGGAGGGGAGAAGGCTACAGGAAGCTGCCTGGTTCTGCACGGGTGATCCTGTGAGGTTCTTCCCCTGTGAGATGCCATTTGGGCTCATTACCGCCTCCTCATTGCCTTGGGACCAAATTCTGACTAAGTGTCCCTGATTTAGGTGCCGTTGGTGACAAGGCGCCAGATGTACCTCAGCTTTGGGTAGTACTGTCTCTCCTCCATCTTTTGTGGCCATCTCCTTAAGATCCTGGAAGCCTCCTTGGAGAGAATAATTTGGTTTAAGTCTCTCAGTTTACAGACACGGACGAGGAACCCCAGAGAGGACTGATTTTTCTGAATCTCTCCCATCTACTAAGTAGCAGAATCGGAGAATCGGAATTCGAATCCAGGGCACGTTGCCTTCTCCCCAGCCTTGCTTTGCTCCATTTTCCAGCCGGATTTTGGGGGGCAGTTGAGGAGAGGCGATGGAGTAGGAACCACCAGACTCCTTGTTTTGAAATTTCCAGTTTGTACTTCCTCCTGGCCGTTGGCCTAAAAGAAAGTGCGGTACTAGGGGAATTTCCCTCCGGTAACTGGGCAGGGATGGAGAGTTACTCGGGACATAGAGAAGGAGAAGAAATTGTGGTTTCTCTCTCTCCCTCGTCCACTACCCCTCCTTCCTCCCCCCCCACCCCCCCGCTCCCGTCTGAGCTGGCTGCAGTTTGGGTGTCCGGCTGTGGGGGAGGAGGGAAGGGACCTCATCTGTTCCGTCTTTCTTTCCTTCCTGACCCTGCCCTGAGCAGCCTCTCCTCCCTAGACTGCAAACTGGTAGGAGTGATTCAGAAGGGGCGGGGCAACGACAGACACCCCCTCATTCCTCCAGCTCTCCACATCCCGCAGCGTGCATCGGGCACCCCATGTCCATCCAGCCAGTAGCTGTTGCAAGCGCTGCCGCCGTAGCCCAGCTAGCTGAACGGAGAGCACCTGGATCTGTCTAATCCAGACCTAAGGAGCGTCCTGGGGCCTTAGGTACGTCTATTACTTTTCCGCGGAGTTGTACTGGGGGTGCCCTTGGAACAGTGCAGGGATCAAGTGGGTCCAGCCCTGGAGCCCGCGAGTTTGTTAGCGGCGTCTGGAGCTGATGAAAGTGAAGGCTTCCTTCCCTTAAGGCACAGCGTCAGGGCTGTCAGACAAGTTACCAGAACTGTTCCGTTTCCTTTTGGTAGTCCATTAAAAAAAAAACAAACCTCTCAATCCTGCGGTCACTTCGACTGTGAAAGCTGAGCCTTACTCAGATAATAGGGAAAGAAAGAAAAAAGAAAAGAAAAGAAAGAAAGTAATAAAGAAGGAAAAATGACATCGAGCCTGTTATCTTTGCGGGGTTTCAGCGGTACCCAGCTCTCCAATCTCTGAGGATTGTAGTCAAATCTTGGTTTTAGGTCACCGTCAGAGAATGTAAAAATGAGATTAAGGACTGAAACAGGATCATACATTTGAAGCTGAAAGAAGTTTAGGCCAACCCCTTTATTTGTTTAATTTAGTTGAGAGAACATAAAACCTGGAATGATTCAAGTGACTAGCCCAAAGTCAAGTAATTTGCCACCCAATGGCAAAGCCATGATTCAAACTTAGCTTCTCTGACTCTAAATCAAATACTCTGTTCACCGTGGGATCAGACGTGTTAGAGGTGTTAGGAACCTCAGGCCAACAGTCTCATTTTGTAAATGGAGACACTAAAGACCCAGCAACGATTAACTGTTGTCAAACCACTACAGAGTATTCATATAATAGGAGACTTTTATTCATATTTATATTAATATAACAGGAAGGACTTTTAAAACCTGCTTGCATTTGGGGTGAAGGTGGGAGACTGAAAAGAAAATGTATTGTTCTGGTCTAATATAAAGGAGAAAAATCACCAAACTGAAGGATCAGGACCTGAGCTCAAGTTCAGTCTTGACTAGCTGTGTGATCTGCTTATCAGGAAGCCTGGATTTTAAATCCTCTCTCAGATGCTTAAGAGCTGGGCAAGTCACTTCTCCTTTCTCAGCCTCGATTTCCACTTCTATAAAATGGGAATAATTATAGCACCTAACTCAAAGGGTTGTTGAGCAGATCAAATGAGATAATATATATTAAATACTTTGTAAACCTTAAAGTACTATATAAATGCTAGCTATTAGTACCTACTAGCCATTATTATGCCTCAGTTACCTTAACCATTGAAGGGAAGGACTATTGGACTTCTCAAAGGCAAGGACTGACCTTACTTTGTGTACCCAGCAAATAGCTCAATGCCTGGAACATACTAGGTGTTTGGTTGGTTGTTGATCCTTTATTCTGGAAGAGGACCAAAATGACATCACTATGCTAGAGTCAGGTTTCAATGTGTCTGACTGTGGCTGATCAGACTAATAGGAACTTGGAATGCCCTACCACAGGTCAGGCACAAATAGCCCATGTGAACGTTTGGGGTGGATTCTCTGAATTTGTGCATCCTGTGTTTGCTTTGAGCTGTCTCAATTCTGCTTTGCTCACAGAGCACACACGTTCTCTGATGGGGGCACTCCATAGCAGCCTTGTGCCAGCCTCTCCCATTTCACACAATCAATTCCAAAGTTCTTAAGAGAGACCCTGAGAGTGTCCCTGTATTGCTGCTTCTGACCACCATGTGAATGCTTGCCCTGTGTGAGTTCTCCATAAAATAGTCTTTTTGGCAAGTGTACATTTTGCATTCAAACGACATGGCCAGCTCTTTGGAGTTGTGCTTTCTGAAGCAGAGTTTGACTGCCTGGTAGTTTAGTTCTCAGTGTCTGGCATCTTATCCTGCCAGGTGACCTTCAGAATCTCCCTAAGACAATTCAAATGGAAGTGATTCAGGTTCCTGGCATAGTAGACCATCCAGGTTTCACAGGCATACATTGATAAATGCTATTGAATGGCTAAGCAGCTCTACCATTTCTTAATTGGGTGATCTTAGATAAGCCAATCGATTAACCAATCAACAAACATTTGTGAGATATTTACTGTGGACCAGGCACTGTGGTAATATGAGTATAAATACAGACAGAAGTCCTTGCCTTCAAGAAGCTTACATTCTAGACAAGGAGACATATATGCATATATAAGGATACATACAGACACATATAACATGTATATAAATATACACATAATTGTACAAAATGAATAGTAGGTAATTTGGGGGGATGATAAGAGCAACTGATGAGGGGTGAAGAAGTGGGGAGGTCACTAGGAAAGGTTTCACATAGAAAGTAGTGCTTGCTCTGAGTCTTCAAAGGAAGCCAAGATTCCAGACCCATTAAGCCTCCAGACCTCAGTTTGCTCATCTGTAAAATGACAGCCTTAGACTAGATGATCTTTAAGGGCCCTCACATATCCATAGATCCCTTTGTAAAATTCCATAAAATGAGGGGATTGGACTAGGAGTTTTTTGATCCTAACATTCTATAACTGATTCTAAAGATGGCCTCTGGACTGTTCCTGATTAACTAATGCAGTAGAGAAGACACAGTCAACTTTGATTTGCTTTTCTGAGTCAGTTAGAGCATGTGATGAAATAGGGGAAGTTTCCTTCCTGCTTTTTTTTTTCCCATCTCCATTTCTCCTGTCACCAATATTCTCTTCCTTCCTCATCCTCGTGCTCAACCAAAGACACCCAAGCTTTCTTTTACTTCTCCCTATTGAAACTGGTTCTCAGCCAGCTGTCATTGAAAGGATTTGTCCAATATGTCCAGGATTTAGTGTTAATAATGGATAAAATTTGGTATATTAAGCATTTTCTGAAGTTCCTCTTTAAGACTTTCTCTTCTCAAAATAAGAACTTGTGTATTGGTGTATCAGATGGAAACTAGAGACGTTGAATGGCTTTGTTGGAAACTGGAGGCTGAGTAAACTGTTTAGATAAGAGACTGGAACAGCACAGATGTTTCCTGACTCATATGCCTCCTGGTGAGTTCTTTTTCTGGAGGAATATAGACATTCAGCTCAAATTTGATAGAACATACAAAATAATTATAATAATGATAGTGATGATGGTTTATGTCTTGCTTTTACTCTGTGTATCTTGTAAGTGCATAGTTATTTGCAGGTCTCCGTTAGAAGGTGAGCTCTCTGAGGGCAGGGACTGTCTTTTGCCTTTCTTTTTATCCCTAGTACAGTGCCTAGCACAAGGTTAGTGCTTTTGACTGATTGACCTATATTGACCTATATAAAAAAATTATCTTATTTGATCCTCACAGCAATTCTGTGAGATAATCATTCATGTCCATTTAGCAGATGAGGAAATTAAGTTCCCTGAGGTGTGGGGTGATTTACCTAGGGTTATGCACCTATTAGGTAGTGGAGTTGAGAATTGAACTTAGGTCTTCTACATAAAAGCTGAGTATTCCTTATTGTTTGCAGTTTACAAAGTCCTAAAAAGTTTTACTGGGACTGCTAATTTTAACCATCAGTTTCACTTTCCAATAATTTCAGCATCTCTCTTGAACTCTCCCTTTTAATAAGGAGGTATTCTGGGGTTCTTTCTGCTTCATCATGGCACTCTCATATTTCTTATGAGAAATTGAAAAAAAAATGAATGCAAAAGAGCAAACATTGTAGTAGTTTGGGAAATGACACTTAGACTTTTTCCCTGCTGTAATGGTGCTGTAATGGAGCTTACTATGGAGATCTTTTACAAAAGACAAATCCTCTTATTAACCCTGCCCATGTGGTTTTACGTTTAAACCAAGGAACATTGTCCTGGGAATAAGAAGCAATGCCTGAGTTGCAAAGTTATCTGTAGAGAGAAAGCTAACAGCTCTGACATCCTTCCCTGCCTCTCCATCCTCATTCCTGAATCCATTACATGGATTATTCCAGTAGCCTCCTATCTTTTCCTCCAGTTCAATTCAACCATTTTTTTAAATGCTTATTTTGTCCAGGGCACCCAGCACTGGGAGATTTACAAAGATGAAATAATATGTAGTCTCTGACTTCATGTTCCTGCTTTCCCTTCAGCAAAAGTTTTATTAGGCTCCCCCTACTTAGAACCTCTTCCTCCTCACCTATCCAAAGTTTCCAGGACTACCCTCAAATTCCTGTACCTTAATGAAGCTTCACCACTATGGCCCATAATACTCTGTCTCCTTTGAACTTCTTATCTGTTCCTCTCATGTGATGCTTACCTTGTCTCAATTGTCTATGTCTTGTCTCCCCATCTAAACTGTATTCATTCATTCATCATTCGCCAAGTTCCAGTTATGTGTGAAGTACTGTGCTAGGCAGCCCTGGAGTATAGAACCCATGTGTTATGCTTCTTTGTATGTATCCAGCCTTTTTTATGCCTATGTGACTAGCATCATCTTGTGTCTCTTCTTTTTCCTGTCTACTATCATAATAGCTTATCAATAGATTAGTTTCTTTCTCTTGCCCTGTTTATAGAAACGGAGGGTCTCAGAGTTGAAAGGAACCTTGCAGGTCATCTCATCATTCATTCAACAGTTCAGCAGCATTTATTAAGTATCTACCGTATGCCAGGCATCAAGTTATTGCTGGAGATAAAATGACAAAAAAATCAATCAGTCCCTGCCTTGAAGTACCTTCCATTGTATTGGGGTAGGGGCACGTACAAGTAAAGTCCATGGTCATGTATTGAGCATCCGCAGTGTCTGGGGAGATAAAAAAGGCAACCCCCCTTCCCTGCAAACAATCCAGATAGTTCTTGTTCTCAAAGAGCACACATTCTAGTGAGGGAACCGATGAGAAGACATCTTTGCCGGCAAGCTATAGACAGGATAAATTGGTGATCATCGCACTAGCATTAAGGGGCACTAGGAAAGACTTCTTGCAGAAGGTGGGGTTTTAACTGGCATCTTAAGAAAGTCAGGAAGTGGGGATGAACTTGGAAAGAAATACAGGCATGAGGAACAGCCAGTGAAAATTCAGTGTTGGGAGATAGTGTCATGTACATAGAAAGTTAAAATGGGTGCAAAGTGAGAAAGATACCAAAGATATGGGGGAAAAACTCATAATTTATTAATATTGAAAAAAGTCCATTTACAACACATTAACGGCTACCGCCCTGTGTGGCTACTTTTGCATCTATACAAATTTTTTATGAGAACTATCTTTACATGTACTGAGGGCATCCATACTTGCTGAAGACACAAATAAAGAAAAGGCAGCCTTTCACAAATGAGATTCCTCAATAGAACACCTCTTTACTAGACAAACATCTTTGAAACACTTAAGAATTATAACCAGTTAGGGGCATCTAGGTGGCACAGTGAATAGAACACTGGCCCTGGAGTCAGGAAGACTTGAGTTCAAATCCAGCCTCAGACACTTAACACAAAAACTAGCCATGTGACCTTGGGCAAATCACTTAACCCCAATTGCTCTCCAAAAAGCAAAGAAAAAAAAATTATAACCAGTGCAATGGTAAACTGTGGTTCTAGAGGATGCATGATAAAGTATGCTAGCCACTTCCTCCAAGACACAATGGACTCAGAGAGCAGAGCAAGACATATTGTTTTTGGTTAAGGTTTGTTTTTCTTGACTATGCATATTGATTGCAAGGAGTTTTTTTTTTCTTTTTCTCAATGGGAAGAATTAAAAATAGATTTTCACTTATTGGAATTTTAAAAAACAGCAACACATCATTACTATTATATAGCTGAAAAGATAAGATTCTGTTTTGTTTACTAATTCTAAAAACCATTTAACGTAGTAGAAAAAAAAATGCCATCTTAAGGTTCTTTCCCCACAATATATCTCCCATCTCTATGTCCAAATTATGCAAAATTCTTTGAAAGCTATCATAGCAGAGACACCTGTGTTTGACAGTCCTCTGATCGAAAGTATCAGGAGAGACATAAAGCAGGAAGACAAACATATGCTTACATATGACAAAGGTTATCTCTGCTGATATGGAAAAAGATCCAGAGCAGTTTCCAAGGTGAGTGCCAGGGTCCTCCATATGCTCCTGAGTGTGGGTGACATTGTGCAGTGTACCACTTTGAAATGTTGGAGAGCCTCTTGGAAGGGCTTCAAAACCCTTCAAGAGTTTGGCCTAACCATTCACAATGACAAAAACCAAATGAGTGAAGAATATGAATTGCCCAGAATGCCCTAAAGAAATGAAATTACCCTAAACCCTCAAAATACAAAATACCCTCGAGAAATGAATGACTATGATACAACCTATAGAGCCTGTCAACAGGGTATGTATATATGTATACACACAAATATATGTATATATACATACACACATATGTGTACATATACACAGACACACACACATAATAAATAAAAGGCAATTTCAGTGTGGAAAAGGCACTGGCTGCTGGAGAAGTGAGAAAAGGCTTCCTGTGGGAGGTGGCATTTGATCTGAGCTTGGGGAAAGTTAAAGACTCTAAGAGGAATAGATAAGGAGGAAGCTCTTTCCAAGCATGATGTCCATGTTTTCAAAGGTATGGAGACCAGAGATGAATACTGTGTGTAAGGAACATCAAGAAGGGTAGTTTGGCCATGCGCGAAGGGCAGTTGAGTAGAAGAGGGTCAGAAAAGACAGTTGGAGCCAGATTGTGGCTGTATCTACATTTAGATACTGGGTATCCAGGGTTTGTAATGAGAATCATCTTTTCTCTAGTCTAATTGATGTTCTTTGAGAGACATTTTGTTCTCCTCTGCATACATTTGTTGACAGTGTGTTTGTGAGCTATCTGACTGGTTTTCTTGCTGCTATAGACATGCTGCTGTAGACATTTTAGAGTTGGAAGAGGCCTCAGAGAGCGTCCTCTCTCTTTTTACATTGAAGAAAATTGGGGCACATAAAAGTATTGTGACTGGTGAAAGTCCATGGAGGTAGTCACTGGAAGAATTGGAACAAGAATCTAGGTCTGGCTTTCAGTGTGTTAGTAACATAAGTGGTACCAAAATTTGGGTATCAAAAGAAGTTTCTTGAGGAGAAGTTCAGAGGACTTGAACGTTTCTGGCTAGAAGCAGACTCTGCCCTTCTTTGGGAAGAGTGACTGCTGAATATAGAAGTGAGAAGAGCTTTATACTATTGGTTCAATGAGGAAACCTCCCTTTAGAGGATGAATTGGTCCATTCTCTTCAGGGTTACAGTCTTCCCCATATGCCCATTACGTATTTCCACTAAGCATGATTCCCTCCCTTCATCATACATTATCATGCATTCCATGTTCTATTAATGAAGCTATAATTCTATGTGGGGTGTATCACGTAATATGCATGAGGTTTATTAAGCATGAACAATAGTAATTTTAGGTTGCTTGGTCTTTGACCCCTCCTGGTCTAAACTGGATCAGTCCTTATCTTAGTCTGAGGGTCTCTCAACGCTGTTGTCTGCCTTCTGATTGGTTGGGTCCACCTGCTGTCTGCTAACTCCTTTTATCAGTTTTACTTCAGTAACTTCTAGCAGTCCTGTGGAAACTTAACTCTTTGATGATTGTCACAAGTCCAGAGCTCTTTTTTCTATGACCCACTACTATTTCATATAGGAACCATAGAGGTCACATAATCCTTTTCTTGTCCACCCCAATGGCCCCCCCCCCGCCCATTCCAACCATTTACAGATAATCTGTCTGTTTTATAATTCATTAAATTAAATTTTAAAGAGTGGTTTGGAGTGCTTATATGTTAGGTTACCTGTCCTGAGTTATGCAGGCAGAAGATGAGTCCCTGGTCCTGCCTGATGGTCAAGGCAGGGGTTAATGTAGCCCTTAAACTTGAGCCAGATTTGTTCATCCACAAGACTGAATCCAAGTGTTGGAAGTATAGAACTTCTCATCAGGCTTTCTTATACTGATTCATTCATTTATTCAACAAATGTTAAGGGAGTCTTTTTATGTGCTCCCTACTTGGCTTTGGGTTTGGTTTGTGTGTGATGGGTAGAAACAGAGCTCCTTGAAAGCAGAGATTGGTTTTGCTTTTGTTTGTTTGTTTGTATCTTTCTTTGTACCTCCAGCACTTAGTGCAGTGCCTGGCGCGTGATAGGTCAAAACAGCTAACTTAATAAATGATAGGATTGACTGATTGACATCAGGAAGACCTGGGTTCAGATCCTACCTCCTCCACTCACAGGCTGTATGATTTTAGGTTGTTTGCCTGTGTAAAAAGGGGATTATAATAGGTCTAGTGTGTGCCCCACAGGATGGTTTATGATTCCCCTCCTTCTCCCAAACAAATAATATTTGTAAGGCATCATGTAAATGCCAGCTATTTAGGTTGTATCGGTGAATGATGATAGAACATCTGGTGCTTTGGGGATATTTTTCTAATCACTGTGGAGACGTTTTTCTAAAGCTAGCTATATTTTCTTGAGTCAGTGATGGAGTTAATTCTGAAGGAGAATGAGAAGTAGAGTGGTGGAACAGACACAGTGCTAGGCTGGGAGCCGGGAAGATCCTGAACTCAACTCCTGTTAAGGCTGTGACCTGGGGGAAGTGACTCTAGGGAAGTGGGCACCATGCTAAAAGCTTATTTGATCCTTACAACAAGCCAGGGAGGGAGGTGCTGACAGCATCCCCTCTTACTTTTGAGGAAACTGAGGCAAGCAGAGGTGAAGTATTTGCCTAGGATCATGTGGCTGCTGAGTGTCTGAGGCCACAATTATTTGAACTTAGTTT
Organism: Pseudochirops corinnae; assembly: GCA_028646515.1. Lineage (NCBI taxonomy): Eukaryota > Metazoa > Chordata > Mammalia > Diprotodontia > Pseudocheiridae > Pseudochirops > Pseudochirops corinnae. Next base: position 82,019,085 of record CM053592.1, read on the forward strand.
TCCTGACTCCAGGCCCAGTGCTGCTGCTCCCGTCGCTGCTCCTGAGCAGCTTAGGATTTGTCTGCCTCACATGCTCTCCCTATGTCCTTTACAGCCTGCTTCCAGACATGCCAAAATCTGAAAGGAGTACAGATTTACATTAATAACTTTAAAAACCAAACTATACGTAATAAAGGTTCATTACTGTTATTCGGTGGTGTCTGACTTTTTGTGATTGCATTTTGGGATTTTCTTGGCAAAGATGCTAGAGTGCTTTGCCATTTCCTTCTCCAGCTCATTTGACAGATGAGGAAACAGAGGCAAATGGAGTCAAATGACTTGCTCAGGGTCACACAGCTAGTAAGTGTTTGAGGCCAGACTTGGACTCAGGAAGATGAATCCTCCTGACTTCAGGCCTGGTACTTTATCCACTATGCCACTAGCTGCTCTTACAATCACTGCAATTGTATCTTGAAATAGTTGTTGTTGACAACAGATTTACAAGGACCTCTAGAGCTGATGATAATTCATCTGTTGATTTTCACAGCACTTTCATTCATTCATTCATTCAACAATTAAGAAATCTTAAGTACCTACTTAATTAAGCACATTACCTCTGTCAGGTACTAGAATAGGAGAACCAAAATAGGACGCATTCCCTGACCAAAGTGATTTTCCTGAAACATAGATCTGATCTTTTCATCCCCCTGCTCAATAAACTTCACTGGCTCCTATTGCCTCCCGGATCAGATACAAAAATCTTCTTTTTAAGATCCAAAGCCCTTCATAACTCAGGCCCCTCCTACCCTCCTGGTCTTCTTACACCTTATTCCCCTCCATGTGCTGTTGGATCTAGTGATATTGCTGTTCAGACAACAAGACACCCCATCTCTTAGCATCTGCTCTAGCAGTTTCCCATACCTAGAATGCTCTCCCTCTTCATTTCTGCCTCTTGAGACTTCCAATCACTCTAAATTCTAGTACCTTCCCTCTCTTAATTGTTTCTCATTCATCCAATATATACTTGCTTGTTCGTTTGCTAGTCTTACCGTAACATCTTGAATTGCAAGTTCCAATAATTAGAGTTTCAGGTCAGTTCAGCTCTCAAGGATCACATAGCTGATTATAACCCTACATTGGTAACATTAAGAGATTCATCACAGAAAAATACTACTGTTCACAGAACCCCTTTAAATAATGGGAACATCTTTAAGGTGAGTTGTAAGTAGTTAGCATATATTTCAACACCTGTTCTAATTCCAGATTAAACAACTAACAAAAGTACAATCAAACTTACCATTAGGATAACACAGCTCATAAGTTATTACACTTCACTAACATAACTGTCTGTTCTGAAATCCTGTTCCTTAAAACAAAACAGAAGAGGTTCTGGTTTTAACCTCACAACTTAATAGATTTAAGTCCTTTTCTCAAGCTTGTTTACCCTTCTCTAATTAGACTCAATATGAAAGAATGAGTTACTTTAGGAATTAAATCTTACAAATAAGATAAGTTCAAACACTAATTTTATCTCTTACTTAGGTCATGGAATGACTATAAATTCAGATCAAAACAGCAAGATCTTTCCCACTTACAGGTCATTACAGTAAATTAGATGCTTTAGTATTAATTGTTAGCCTTAGATCTCTGATGTTGCTTCTATTGAGCTGCTGACTCTGTTTCTCTGAAAACATCTATTTGAGGCTGGAACAAGGACACAACAAACCTTGAATGAAATTTGGAAATTCACAGTAGGTTTAGATACAATTGTTATCAATATGAAATTATGATAAAAATAAATTATCTCACAAATTAAAATTTAATAGACCTAAAAATCATAAAAAAAGATTTTTACAAAACATTTCTTTGTAAATGTATTTCCCTTTTAAAAAATAGCTTAAAATTTATCCTGATATTAAAAGGAATTATTAATTAAATTAAATTAAATTAATTAAATTAAAAGGAATAATTGCTAAACTGACATGAGTTAAATGAGTTGAAAACCTGGAATTTATCAAAACTAAGTTTGCGTAAAATGTCTCTTAGGTAACATAAATAAATCCCCAAAGCACTATAACAAACTAAATTCCTAATTACCACAATTTTCCTAGTTACCTAAATTCTCTAGTCAAAGAAGTGTTTGTCACGGGGAAGAGATTCAGTTTTTACAAGGCAAGAAGAACATACCCAATTAGATTAGTCTTATCACAATAACAAAATTTACTAGGACTTCAAAAATTTACTCAGTATTTTTTTCTTCCCTTTGTCTTCAAAGACGTCTGTAGAAATTAAGAAAACAATTACATTCTGGAATCTCACATAGGAAGTGAATGAGATATCTCACAAACCTTCCAATTAACAGATATATAAGTATATCCTTTGATGAAATAGACTTGAAAATCACACGCTTATCTTGTGACAGTATTCCCATTTACTCAGTAAGAATTCCACAACACAGAAAACTCTTGCACAGGGTTAGTAATGTGTGGGACAAGATGACCCTTGCCCAAATAAAATAAGCAGAGATATCTCCAAGTAGAGACGGGGAGGATTTATTTAATTATTTCTTGCAAGAAGAGCCGTCTCGCTACTAGAGGCAGTCTAGTAGGAGAGGCAAAATACAAAATGCAAAGCTTTGTTATATATCCAAAAGACCACCCCTTTTCCCCCCTCCATTGTTTTATCTTGTTCTTGTTAATCAGGAACTGAGGCTCACATTCTTAACTGCAAAAATCTGCTCGCGTTGCAGGTTAAACATCAGTAATATCAAAAAGCAGAAGGTACGTGTCTAGTGGACATGAAAACACACAAAATATGTCATCAGTATCAACTTAGATATGAAAGCAGAAGATGAACCTTTTAACAATATCAATATAGATATGAAAATAGACAATATTTTATGAATCATGGGGATTTTAGGGCATGGTGACCTGCCCAGAGTTGCGCAACAGGATTTCCAGTTTTATACTTGTACAGGTCAGATGGTGGTCAGTGGAAACAAGTCTGGAACATTCAGGCCTGTGGTCAAATTTGCAGGGTCTGTGCTTTCTCCTTCTATGCTTAGCTAAGCTTAGCAAAAACTTCAACTTATGACCAGGTCAGTAAGGCAAGGGTCGCAGGCTCCCAGCCCAGGTTACTGAGTCTTTGGTAATCTATTATATTTCTATTTCTGTTTCTGGAATGTTACCTGAGAAGTTTTCACTTTTATTCCATTCAGTAAGAATTTATGACTAGATGGTTCCAAAAACCCTCGTAGTTTTGGGTTTTTTGTTTTTGTTTTTGCTTTTTTTGGAGGGGGGAAGGCAGGGCAATTGGGGTTAAGCCACTTGCCCAAGGTCACACAGCTAGTAAGTGTTAAGTATCTGAGGCGGGATTTGAACTCAGATCCTCCCGATTCCAGGGCTGGTGCTCTATTCACTGGACCACATAGCTGCCCCCCTAGTAGTTTTACAAAGGAGATTTTACAAAGTCTTTTCTTTGTATAATTACCAATTGCCTTTTAAAAAAAAGCCCCAACTACCTTTGTAAATACTTTAGACTGATAAAATTATCTAAAAGCTTCCTAAACCATTCAGTTTTTTTCCTGACAGTACAATTCTTAATCTAACAGTATCTAGATTATAAAAGGAATTGCTTTCCTAACAACATAAGGGATATTGTTTACCAAATTACACAATATAAGAATATTTAGAAATGTTACAATACCATAAACAATATCACGTTTCTAAAACTTGAGAAACAAAACCAATTAATTAACAATTGAGTGACCTTAACTTAGTTGAATGCACTTGCAAATTACCTTATACAGATAATCAGTCATCTCATCACTCCTGGCATTGTATGCTGTTCACATCTAAAAACCCATAAAGTTATCAAGTATGAAGTAATTACATCTAATTAATAAAGATGCAATAAAACAGTTAACATTTAGATAGCTTTTGTCCTATGCCAAGCACTGTGCCTAGCACTTTACAATCATGGGATCCTCACAACAACCCTGAACCCTCATCCCCAGAGCCAGCTCAGAGAGGAAAAACTCAGACCACACCAAACAGGCAGGAGCTCAATGATAGGAGCAGGGAACTGAGAAGGAATCTATCACTTACCTATCCTCATCAGGGCCAAAATTTTCAGGAGAATAAATCCTGGGCGCCTAATTCCAGTGTTATCAGGGGAAAAATTTAATCTCTACTCCCTTGTCCTAATCTAAGTCATGACACTAAAATGTCAGTCTTCAGTGTTGAAGAAAGACAAATAAGAATAGGTCACATCAGTGTTTATTTTTCTCAAAGTGGGCAGCATTCATGTGTCCATGCAAAGGAGCCAGTCTGGAACTGAGCTCACTTTGGGCTTAGAGTGCACAGTTTATATATCCTTCCCACTGGGGCTAATATCACTCATCACTCCATCATCATTTCATCCCCGGACAGAGGAAATGCCTCTTTTATCAGACCACCCCTGGATTTGGGCCACCTGGAAGAAAGAATCTGTCTCCACCCAAGCCTGAGCAGAATACAAGGGGCTTCCCGACTTTAGATTCAATTGCTTGCAAGATTGGGTGGGAACTGAACTGAATCAATGCAATCTCATTAGCAGTAATGTCCTTCTGAAGAAAAATTGAACTTAAAGTCAGGACATTGAAAGAAGGGGTCTGGGGGAGTTCTGAATCTCCAAGAAATTGGTTATTAATAATCATTTTTCATAGTATTATTATTCTTATTATTACAAATGGGGAAACTGTACCTCAAAGTTTAAAAAAAGTGATTTTCCCCATGGTCACTTAGCTAGTAAGTATCAGAGACAGAATATGAAGCTAGATCTTTCTCCCTTCATGTCAAAGATTGCTGCTGCACCTATGCCGTACAAATGTGTGAAGCATCTAGAAGATGGGGAAACTCCTGGCAAATCTAAACTAGACTATGATTTAGTTTTGATGAGTCTTTGGAAGTTACTTGGCAGAGACAGATGTTAGCATTTATATGACACTTTAAAGTGGGCAAATCACTTGACAAACATATCATTTGAGCCTCACAACTATCCCAAAGCGAAGTATCAGAGAGGTAAAAACAAACTTAGGACCATTACAACATTTATGAGATGTTGTTCTAGCATTATTAGCCTTGGTGAACAGTCACTCATCCTGATCTCTTTTTCTTTTTAAGGCTGAGCTCCTGGACCATGAGACATGCCAGGTGGACTGTGTGGGTCTTGTGGACTGTAATTAGTCTCTCAGAAGAAGATGCTCCTAAGCAGACTTCTATGTCATGTAATTCTGTTGGTGTCTGTAATGGCCGTTCCAAGTCTTTGGACAGCATTCCTTCAGGCATGATGGAGGCTGTGAAACAGTTAGACCTGTCCTTCAATGTGATCACACACATCAGAGAAACAGACCTTCGGACCTGTGTTAACCTGGAAGTTCTAGTGTTGCAATCTAACCAAATTCGTGTAATAGACCCAAATTCCTTTCAGTCCCTGGGAAATTTGAAGCATCTGGACTTGTCCAACAATAATTTGTCTCACTTGTTACCCTCCTGGTTTAATTCTCTCTCTTCCTTGCAGGTTCTACACTTGCAGGACAATTCCTACCCACGACTTGGCTCAAGCCCTCTTTTTTTGCACCTCCCCAACTTGAGGGTTCTTAAAGTAGGGAGCAACATCTTAGAGCTTCAGAAACAAGACTTTGAAGGGCTGAGTGTGCTGGAGGACTTTGAAATTGAGGCAGATTATCTGCAGAAATATGAGCCAGGAAGTCTGAAGTCTATACACAACATAAGCCACCTGGTTCTTAGTGTTAAGAAGCCAATTTTACTATCTGACATCATGGTTGACCTTGCAAGTTCTTTGCAGTGTTTGGAATTGAGAAATACTGATCTGGGAAATTTTTATTTTTCACTGCCGTCCGATGCTCCCAGCCTACTTATTGAGAAGGCTATATTTAGAAAGGCGAAATTCACAGATAAAAGTTTTACTGAAATTCTTAAATTGTCTTCCTTTGCTTCTGAATTGTTGGAGACTGTATTTGAGGATTGTGAACTTAATGGAATTGGAGCCTGGGAAGATGTGTTTTTAAGCAGAATTGAAAATTTAGGGAAGCTTGAAACAATCATCATTCAGAGATTACGGATTACAAATTTTTACATATTTAGTGACCTGAACTCTGTGTATTCATTATTAGGAGGAATCAAGAGAATCACCCTCACAAGTAGCAAGGTTTTTCTTGTCCCTTGTGAACTCTCAAGAAATTTGAGATCCCTAGAGTATTTTGATCTCAGTGACGGTTTGATGAGTGAAAATAGTCTAGAAAATTCAGCTTGTGAAGGGGCTTGGCCCAGCCTGCGCACCTTAAGTTTGAGTCAAAATAAATTTGAATCTCTAAAAACAGTGGGGGAACTCTTGCTGACTGTGAAAACCCTGACTCACCTTGACATTAGCAAGAATAGCCTTGACTCTATGCCCGACAATTGTGAGTGGCCAAGGAAGTTGAAATATTTGAACATCTCTAGCACAAAAACCTATAGAGTAACTCCATGTATTCCCCAGACCCTGGAAATCTTAGATGTCAGTAATAACCAGCTCAGTGATTTTCACTTGCATCTGCCACATCTTAAAGAGCTTTATCTTTCTAGAAATAAGTTAAAGACCCTACCAGATGCTGCTAATTTCCCCAATTTAGTGGCAATGAACATCAGTGGGAACACAGTGCATACTTTCTCTAAGGCACAACTTGAGTCTTTTCAGACAATGGGAAGTTTGGCAGCTGGAGGCAACAACTTCATTTGTTCTTGTGAATTTCTGTCTTTTGTCCACAATGAACAAGCCCTGTTGGCTAAAATCCTGACAGATTGGCCAGAAAGCTACCTCTGTGATTCTCCATTCCAGGTGAGGGGCAAGCGAGTTCAGGATGTCCGACTTTCCTTCTCTGAATGCTACCGAGTGCAGCTGGTGGTTGCAATCTGTTCTATCCTTTTTCTGCTGGCCTTGCTGGCTGGAGTTCTGTGTTACCGGTTTCATGCCATCTGGTACATGAAAATGATGTGGGCTTGGCTCCAGGCCAAGAGAAAGCCCAGGAAAAACAGAGATCAGGAGATCTGTTATGATGCTTTTGTTTCCTACAGTGAAGGAGACTCTAACTGGGTTGAGAACTTCATGGTCCAGGAACTGGAGAATTTTGACCCCCCCTTCCGACTGTGTCTCCATAAGCGGGACTTTGTGCCTGGCAAGTGGATCATTGACAACATCATTGACTCCATTGACAAGAGTCACAAAACACTCTTTGTGCTTTCAGAAAGTTTTGTCAAGAGTGAGTGGTGTAAGTATGAACTGGATTTCTCTCACTTTCGCTTCTTTGATGAAAACAATGATGCAGTTATTCTGATCCTCCTGGAGCCCATTGAGAAGAAAACCATTCCCCAGAGGTTCTGCAAGCTTCGGAAGATCATGAATGCCAAGACCTACCTGGAGTGGCCCAGGGATGAAGCTCAGCAGGAGGTGTTTTGGTTCAATTTGAGAGCTGCTATAAAATCATAGGCACATGGAGTTAAAAACTTAGCTCTATCGTTCCTACCTTGTAGGAAATTATAGTATATATTTTTTCCCTATTTTTCTGAACAAAGACCAGATTGTCCCCAGTATCTAAGGCTTTTTCTAGTAGCTTTTATAGCTTATGGAATTACATTAGACCTTCTGGACTTCAAAGGCCTAAGGGATTTTGTGTTTATCTCCTAAGAGTGCTTGTTCACATCTAGGTAGTGTGCTGTTTCAGTCACTGTCTGGGTCACTTGATTTCCTGATATTAATTGTTAATATTAATATTTTTTAAAAATCTGGATCATTTGCCTAAGCTGGTTAGAGGCTGCTAAGAATCCTGGGTTGTTACATGAAAAAAAAATAGCGTGAGTATCTCCATTTTGCTCTTTACCCACTGTTTTGTTAGATTAAATCCCAAACTCATCTGATTTTAAGTCACCACATGACTCCTTCTTCCAACTGTCACCCGCTTTAGGAGTGTCACAGCTACCTCTCTCCATCTTATTAATAAGAAACCAGGTGACCTAATTCCTTCATCCCTTTTTTCACTATCTCCAAGTTGTCTATTAATTGTGTAGAAACCAATGGTCTTATCTCTTGTACTGCTGAGAGCCTGGGACCCAGTTTATTTCTGCAACCATGTCTTACTAAATAAATCATTTGTCTAGATGATGCTCAGTTTCTTTATTTCATTGTAACAGCATTATTGAGTAACAGCCAGGAGGGTACAATGCTAATGTGGGACAACAGAAACCTTCACCACAAAAAGCCCCTAAGAACACTATTGTAGAGCCATGATGGCAGCATAGGACCAGCAAGGAACCACAGCTCCCACACAGCCACCTCAAATACCCATAAAATATGACTCTAAACAAATTTTAGGGCTCTAAAACTCACACAAATACACCTCCCACTGAAGGCAGCTCAGCTCGAAGGGATCATCTCAGTGCTGGGAGCAGAAACCAGCCCAGCCTGAAACCTCAACTTGGCCCCCGGGGGGGTGGGGGAGGGGGGCGGCCAGGACAAGCTGCAGCTGGAGCTTCAGGAGAGTGCATCAGTGGCAGCTGTGGCAGTTTCCAAAATTATCAAGCCATAAGAAACAAGAACTAAGTGAAAGGTCAGTGGAACTCAGCTAAACTTGGGGGAGAAAAGCGGTACGGCCAAACTGCCTCCAGGGCAAGGAAGCAGCAGAAGAGGTGGACCTGCAGCCACCTCCACGTAGACCTTCAGAGCTCCCAGCCTGCAGACTGCAGAGCGGCCAAGTGATCATTCAGAGGCCAGGTGCTCTTGCATTGAGCAGCCTGGATCCGGATCGTGGTCTTGGGTGGTGGTGGTCCTGGGGTGCGTTTTCAGTGTGCCAAAGCTGGTGGGGGCTGCAAAAAAATGACAACTCCCTAATAGCTCTGGCAGCTGGGAAAACCTCAGTGATTTGGGTCAGAGCTTTCCCCTCTGGAAGCAGAGTTCCAAGAGCTAAAAAATCATTGACTGGCCAACATGAGCAGGCAAAGGAAGCAAAGTAAGAACAGCAACCAAACTCTAGATTCCTTATTTGAGAACAAGAAGGATCAAAGCATGGAATGGGAAGAAGACAACACAGTCAGAACTCCCGCACCAAAAGCTTCCAAGAAACATGAAGACTGCCTAAAAGCCATAGATCAGCTTAAGAAGGATTTCAAAAACCAAATGAGAGAAGTGGAGGAAAAATTGGGAAGAGAAATAAGAATGATGCAAGAAAATCATGAAAAGAGAGTAAACAACCTGACTGAAGAAAATAACACCTTAAAAAATAGATTAATTCAAATGGCAAAAGAGGCCCAAAAAGCCAATGAGGAGAAGAATGCCTTAAAAAGTCAAATTTGCC
>CM053592.1:82028951-82067783 GCA_028646515.1 Pseudochirops corinnae
ATATATATATATATATATATATACAATTATTATTATTAATATTAACTACATCCAACTGGGAATTAAGATACACAGGCACTGTGGTAGGGAGATCCATCCTCCCCTACTGGAAAGTCAGAGGGGAGAGGGAGCAGATTGGGGGAGGGGCTATACAGTGGGATCGCTGTTTTGAGGTGTTGGGTAGGGGAAATATGGGGAGAAAATTTGTAACTCAAAATCTCGTGGAAATGAATGATGTAAACAAGAAAATAAATAAATAATTTTTTAAAAAAAGAACACTATGGTAAGATTTTCTATTGAAAGACTTTCTTGGTGAAGGAATGCTTGTCCTCGGACCTCCACTCTTACTTGGAACCACATCTGGATGAGGTGATTAGTCCCTGATGAAGATACCATAGGGGTCAGCTCTAGTAAGCCAATGGTTACATCTTTAGGGAGGTTCTTATTGGCCTGGGAATGGGAGAAGCTTTCCTTTCAGAAGGGAATGAAGAAAAACAGAACTTTAAAATCATGTAAAGATAGTCTAAAACATAAAAATCCAAATGAGTTCCTGATCCGGTCCGAAGGAAAGGCCTTTGATTATTGCAAATTAAAAATATTAAGGCATCTTCCCAAGAACCGTAGACTGAGGCAAACAGAATGTTGGTATTGCTGCGTTTTGTCTCTGATGAGGTCTGTTCCTTCATCTCCCTCTTGCCAACAGCCCCTTTTCTGGCACCTGACCTCTCTCTTTCTCTCTCCTCTCTCTGTCTCTCCTCTCTGTCTCCTCCCTTCTCTCTGTCCCTCACTTTATATAGACTTTGCATTTACTCTCTGTATTCTGCATTACTTCCTCCCATTTATTTTTTTTACTTTTTGTATTCAATTATTTTATTTTCAGTTCCAAATTCTCCCTCTCTCTCCAGTCCTTGCCCTATGCATTGATAAGGAAGGTGATATGATAACCATTGTACATCTGAAATCATGCTAAATATTTTCATTTTAGCCATGTTGTAAAAAAAAAAGCAAGAAGAATAAGATGAAAGAGTATGCTTCAGTCTGCATTCAAAGTTCACTAGTTCTATCTCTGAGAGTGGATATCATTTTGCATGATGAGTCCCTTGGAATTGTCATGGATCATTGTATTGATGAAAATAGTTAAGTCTTTCAAAGTTGATTATGATTATAATATTGATGTTTTGTGTACAATGTTCTCCTGGTTGTGCCTGCACTTCCCTTTGCATCAGTCTAAATTAGTCCTCTCAGGTTTTTCCGAAACCATCTTCTTTGCCATTTCTTAAGCACAAAGTATTCCACTGCAATCATATTCCACACCTTGTTCAGGCATTCCCAAATTAATGGTAATCCCCTCAATTTCTACTTCTTTGCCAACACCAAAATAACTGCTATAAATATTTTTTGCACAAATTGATTCTTTTTTTCCCCTTTGATCTCTTTGGTATAGACCTAGTAGTGATATTGCTAAGTCAATGGTTATCTATAGTTTTATAGCCCTTAGGCATAGTTCCAAATTGTTCTCCAGAATTGTTGGACCAGTTCACAACTCCACAAACAGTGTATTAGTGTACCTATTTTTTCCTGCATCACCTCCAGCATTTGTCATTTTTTTCTGTCATATTAGCCAATCTGATAGATGTGAGGTGGTTCCTCAGAGTTCTTTAAATGGACATTTCTCCAATTAGTAGTGATTTAGAGCACTTTTCCATATGACTTTTTAATAAAAGAAATGTAAACAGTTGTAAACAGTTGTAAACAGTTTAATTTTGAGACTCTCATGATTACTATTATTTTTACCTTTTTATGCTTCTCTTGAATCTTGTGTTTGAAAGTCAAGTTTTCTATTCAGCTCTTGTCTTTTCATCAGAAATGTTTGAAAGTCCTCTATTTCGTTAAATATCCATTTTTTCCCCTTAAGGATTATATTCAGTTTTACTGGGTAGTTGATTCTTGTGTGTAATTTCAGGTCTTTTGCCTTCTGGAATATCATCTTCTAAGTTCTTTGCAGTTTTTTTTTTTTTTTTTAACATGAAAGCCACTAAATCTTGTGTGATCCTGACTGTGGCTCCACAATATTTGAATTATTTATTGCTAGCTGCTTTTCTCTTTGATCTACAAGCTCTGAAATTTGGCTATGATATTTCAGGGAGTTTTCATTTGGCTATCTCTTTTAGGAGGTGATCAGCAGATTCTTTCAATTTCTATTTTGCCCTATGGATCTAAGATATTGGGGCAGTTGTCCTTGATAATTTTTTGAAATATGATGTCTAAGCTCTTTCTTTGACCCTGGCTTTCAGATAATCCAACAATTCTTAAATGATCTTTCTTCAATCTATTTTCTTGGTCAGTTGTTTTCCCAATGAGATAATTCCTATTTTCTTCTTCTTTTTTCTTCTTTTGACTTTGTTTTATTTTTTCTTGATGTCTCATAAGCTTTCACTTGCCTGATGCTAGTTTTTAAGGGATTATTTTCTTCAGTGAGACTTTGTACCTCTTTTTCCATTTGACCAATTCTGCTTTTTAAGTTCTTTTCTTCAGTGAATTGTTTACCCCCCTTTCTAATTTTGCTTTTTAAGGCATTATTTTCTTTAGTATTTTTTTATGCCTCTTTTACCAAGTGGTTAATTTTTTTCTCATAGTTTTCTTGCATCACTTTAATTTCTTTTCCCAATTTTTCCTCTACCACTCATCTCTCTTTAACTCTTCCAGGAATTCTTGCTGGCCTTGGATCCAAGTAGTATTTTTCTTTTATGCTTTTTTTGTAGCTATTTTCACATTGTTATTTTCTTCCAAGTTTATGTCTTCTCTGCCAAAGTCAATTTTTTTTTTTGCTCATTTTTCTAGCTGATTTCTTGACTTTGAACTTTATGTCAAAGTTGGGCTTTGCTTACTTGGGAGGGGGGAAGCACTGTCTGAAACATCAGGCTTTTTTGTGCTATTTTCAGAGCTAGTTCTGGGGCTAGTTTTTGGTGTTTCCAGGATGCAATGATGTGGGGAGATTATGGTCATTGCTCTCCTGGTCTACACTTTTGACCTACCCAGGAAGTTTCCCTGGTTCCCTGCAGCTACAAGTACTAGAGTTCCTCTCTACCATGAAACTGTGACTCAGAACTGTGCATAGACAATAGAGTTGCCAACCAATGCAAGCTGTACCCAGTGCCAGATCCTCTGTAGTCTCTTTCTGACCGGTTGTCTAACCCCTTTTTTTCTCTGGGATGAAAACTCCTGAAGTTGCTGCTGCTGTTGCTTTGGTGGCAGCCTTAGGATGGAAGGAAGTATCTACATTCAGAGAAAGATTTAGAAAGACCAGAGTTTAAATGGAGACTGAAGCAATCTACATACTCTCGTTCTTTTTCATGTTTGGTTTTCTTTCTTTTTTCCCATTGTTCACTCCATTGGTTACAACCCTTCTATACAACCAGATTATTGTACAATGTGAAAGTATTTGCAGATCCTATACATGATTGCACACCACTATGGGGGGGGGGAAAGGAGGGGAGAAAATTTGAAACTCAAGGGATTGTGGAACTGAATCTTGTAAATTAAAACTAAATAAACAAGTCAATGAAAAAAAATGCTACTTCCTAACTAGGAGGAGTATAGAAACTAAAAGTAGTGTTGGTGATGTTCCAAAGTGAAGGGGAAAAAAATGGTTTTCCATTTGCATTTTAAATTTATCTGGTACTTAAGAACTGCTGATTAACTCTTTTCTAGAAGCTTGTTTAAATCAGGAAGCTACTTAAAGTGAGCCAATTTGAATTTGGTAGACTGTTTTGTGTTACTACTATATTTTTTTTCCTGTGAATGATATGACAGACCTTAATTGTTTAGGTTAACTAAAAGCAAAGTCACCAAAAGGTTTTAGAATAAATCATTCATTTGTAAACTTTTAAGAACCTGCAAGTCAACAGTATCAAGTGAATAATAAAAATTTGTGCTAAATTATAAAGGAAAAATTCAGCGGAGTGAAGATGAGTTCTCTAGTAGTCTGGAATATGATTGGGAAATGAAGATGAGAGGAATTTAGCATGGAATTTAGATATGAAAAGGAAACAAGAAGAGAACAGGTTTGGTGGACTTCATTCAATCAAAGCCCATGGGGGTGGGGAGGCTATATAAGGAATGGAAAGGAGAAAGTTTAAGCAAGTAGGGAAGAGAGAAGAATGGGCAGAAAGTTAAAACAAAGTTGGAGTCTGTTTGCGTGGACACAGTGTGAATGGAGGGTTTTGGAATTTTGGAAAGACGTTTGAAGGAGGTTTTGATCTTACTGAGATAAAAAAGATTTGAGAAATGTTATGTAATTATTCTTCATAATCTAGAAAATATAATAATAGATTTGCGGCTAAATAATAGCATCTACCTCCCAGGGTTGTGAGAATCACATGATTGTAAAGTGCCTGGCATGTGACAAGTACTATGGAAATTTTAGTAAATATAAGTGGTCCATGTTGGTCTGAAATGCAATCAGTATAAAATACTGAAAGTCATAAAAATGAATGATTTTCTGCATTAGATAATTGGAAGATGCATTCAGCTGAATTGGTGTCTTTGTTTCATGTTTACATGCTTGACATTATGTATATTATTATTGTGTTTTTAAATTTTTTCTTATATTGTGAGATTTGGGGAACCACTATATCAGAAATACTGTTAGAAGAGTGACTTTTGGGGCCACTAAGTGGTGCAGTGAATAGACCACTGGCCCTGGAGTCAGGAGGACCTGAGTTCAAATTTGGCCTCAGATACTTAACACATAACTAGTTGTGTGACCTTGGGCAAGTCACTTACCCCAATTGCCTTGGCTTCTCCCGTCCAAAAAAAAAAGACAGTAATAATAATAATAACACTGTTGGAAGAAAAAGTAGCAAAGATTTCTTTGAGTTTTCCTTATCCGTGAGGTTTCTTGGGACTTTCCACTTGGGCAAGGTCATAATATCTTATCAGCTCTGTTGAGCACATGTTGTAAATTCTAAAGTACTGAGGTTTGAGAAATTAGTGGTTGATTTATAGGTTTGCTTATAGCCAAAGGAAGACCCTGGAATTTGTGAAGGGCTTCCTGTATTTTAGCCTTTTAAAAAAGATTTTTAGAGTGGAAAGAGTCTTGGATTTGAAGTCAAAAGAGTTCTGACTTTTACCAACAATGTGATCCTGGGCAAGTTAGTTCATCTTTCTAGGCCTCAGTTTCCTCATCTGTAAAATGGAAATAATAATTCTCGCACTGTTTACCTTATATGAGAAAAGGGATTTGAATGCCCTTAAACACTATTGAAAAATCAATGATGATGATGATGGTGATGTTGTCAGAGAAACCTTCATGTAATGTTTTATTTCCATAAAGCAGAGGGAGCAGGCATCATCCCTCAGACTGTGTTCTTTTTAGGGTTCCATTAGTTTTCCCCAATTCCTCCTACAGAGCTGTGGTATAGACCAGAAATAGTGGTATGGGGTGAGCAGGGCAAGTTCCCTCTCCTACAATTGTGGGGTCTTTTTTTTTTCAAGGGGAGAGGGAAGTTTGCGAGATGAGGGGAAATGAACTGAAAAGAGTGAGGGCAGGAGAGGGAAATGAGAGGTGAGAGGATAGATGTCTTTGCCACAGAAACCAGCAAAGTGTAAACTTCCAAATCAGCTTTGACTTCCTGGAACACTTTTTTTTTTAATGCATTGGTAAGTGTCCTGACTACCACCACATTAATGCTGGAATTGGTAGCTGATATTTGACTTGTAAATACTTAACTGTGACACACATAACTTCACCACTCATTTAAAAAGATGTTTTATGGTGATTCTTGGGTGTTCTTTGTTTTCTAGGATAAGAACTAATTGTTAGAAAGGAAGCAGGGTCAAGTACCATAGTAGATAGAGTTTTGGACTATAGAGGTCAAGAAGACCTGTTTTCATCTGCTTTAATGCCCTCTCTCTCAGATTCTCCTACCTCTTTTGCCCACATGGCCAAAATCCCAAGTTTCTACAATGCACCTGAGAGAAGCTATCTGAACTTTAGGGTATGTCCCTGTACTGATTTCAGATTCAATTTCCTTATCCTTAAAACCTACCTTGGTGGGTTGTTGTGAGGCTTATAGTTAGTGTTAATTAGGAGCAACTAGGTGACAAAGTGGATTGAGTACTGGACCTGGAGTCAAGACAGACCTGAGTTCAAATTCAGCCTTAGACATATGCTAGCTGTGTGACCCACAGCACCTGCCTTCTTGGGTTGGATCAAATGAGGTAATTTATGCAAAGTGCTTAGCCCATTGCTGGGCACATAGTAGTTACTATATAAATGCTTATTTTTCCACTCTCTTACCACCACCCCAAAGGAATTTGTATGTAAAATGCCTTGCAAGCCTTAAAGAATGCAGGAAGTGTGGGGGCACATTTCCCCCCCTCCAATTCTCTGCCATTCTGCATGGCTCTCCTAGTTCTGAGGTATAGTCACTCAGTCCATGTTTCTTAGTAAAGGTAAGGGCCAGTCTCTAGGCTTTTGGCACCATCACTCTTTTTGCAAGAGAACAAAACTTCCAGTTTCTTTCTTTGTGGTTACCATCTATTCCCTCTTTTTTTGGATTTTGAGCATTCCTCCATAGATTACACAAGGTTCCAGCCCTATCTGTCACCAAGAATACCAGTAGTGAGAATAGCATTTATGTTTTCAAATCACTCAAATATGAGAGGGAGGGAAGAGAGGAAAGCACCCGAATACTTGCTGCAAACTCAATATTAGAAAAAGCTGCGTAGTAGGAAAGAGAACAAACAAGTCAATTCTCTTGTTCTTATTATTCACTTACTGCCTCTGAAGTTCATTTTAACAGGAGAATCCCTGCTTTCTCCAGTGCAGTAAAATCTTAGGAAAGACACTGATAAACTGGGGACTGTTCAGAGGAGAGTAACCAGAATGGCGGAAGTTTTTGACACCTTGCCAGAAGGGTCTTGGTTGAATGAATTGGGGATATTTAGCCTAAAGAAGAGAGTTCAAGGGATCGCAGTAACTGTTTTTCCTGGTCAGATCACAGATAGATTATCTGGCCAGCACACTTTTGGAGACACATGCATAAAAAGAAAAGCATTCAGATTAGGGTGATTCCAAGGACAAAAATAATTTAATTAACATATTAACATAATTACCTTCTGTACGAGAAATGTAGATGTATAAAAAGAATAGCTTCAAGGTATACAAAGTATTTTATTCATATTATTTTATTTGATTGTACACACATGTCAATATATGTCATAATGAATGTTATAAATGAGTTACATGAACATGTTGTATAGGTGTTACACATATGTATCACAATACATGTGGTTTGTGTTACATATATTTATTATACACATTTGTGTGTTTGATCAAGCTTTTATACTTTAGCTTAAAACTGAACAAAGGCTTTTGGGATAGTCTTTATGGGTATCTGATTATACAAACATATACATGCATATGTATATATATAATATACAATACATATATATGTGTGCATAATGAAATAAAATGTGCATAAAACATTTTCCAAAGCATAAAGGTATTATTATTATACATATACATCTCTTATATAGAAGTACCTCTTAGAAAGTTATGGTGCTAATTAAATATCAATTGAATAGGAAGGAACGATATGCCAAATTTTTTTTTTTTGGAGTCACTCTCATCTGAATGTTTTTCAGTTTGTCAGTGTTCTTCCAAAAATGGGCTGGTCAGATAATTGAAATGGCCCAGGAAACAGGTAAGTGATACTTTATGAAATTGGAAACCAGCCAAGTAAAACTTGATGAACTTGAGATAGAAGTCAGTGAACCGGCCTGGGAACCGGTCTTTTTCTTCATTTTTCTTCTTTTTCTTGCTCAGATCGTCATGCCCTGTGCCCCTCCACTTATCCATCAACCCCTGCCTACAGATGTAATCACAAACCCCCTTGCCTTAGTAATAGATTGCTTGCACCTGCATAATAATTACCTTAGTGACAAATTATGTTAGTTAGCCAAACAATGAAGCTGTATTGTATATCAGATTCTTCACTCCTGAGCTATGGGCTACTCCCTTTTAGATTTGGTGTGGAGACAGCCCCAGTTGGCAAAATAAAGCTCCAAAAAAACTTTTTATTTGCACTCTGTGGTCACTCTGTTAAGACTTGCCATTTCAAATCTGTATGATCTGGCCAGGACAAATAACTAGGTTGTCTCTTTCCTACCTGCTCATTTAAATTTTAGTTTAAAGAATTTTTAATTTAAAAAAATTAATTTTTCTTTTACAGAATGCTTAAAATGACACTAAGGCTTTTAGGACACTAAATAGGGAAAGAGCCTTGGAATCAGAAAAACCTGAATTTAATTTTCACCCTCAACTCATACTAGTAAAGAGGCCCTTGACAAGTCACCTAATGTTTCAGTTCTCTGGGCAACTCTCTTAGACTCTAAGTTGCAGAAGAGTAGGTATTCTTCATCAGTAAAAAGCATTTTCTCACCTAGAGCTAGCCACACCTAGAAGTCACATGTCCAGACAAAAATAGATCTAACTTTAGACAGAAATGTCTATGTAGAATTAATAATAATCCTTGATTTAGGAACTTATTTTTTTTCCAAAAAATGAAATTATATTACATGATTCTGTCCATATACAGCTTCATCAATGTCATCATGCTTTTTCTTTTCTCCCCACTTATCCCCCAAGTTCTGCTCTGGGCTCTTCATCCTGTACTCTGAAGTGGGGAGGGGGAAGGAGGAAAAAGGAGAATAATCAATGTAGATTCTCAGAATCTCAAAGGTATGAGGGATCCTAGGGGCCACCAAACTTGTAATCTGACCAAGAATACCTTCCATAAAATATATGACAAGTAGCTCCTCCCTGAAGACTTCCAGTGAAGTGAAAACCTCCTACTGCCCAAAAGATGTCTCAATATATTTAAAGGGATTATACTGGGTTGCCCAGTAGCTCTGAAGTAATTGTACTTGTATTATTAAATTATATTACTTATGTTATTAAATAAAGAATATTTGTAAAATACATACATATATATGTATATATATACAGGCACTGTGGTAGGGAGATTCATCCTGCCCTACCAGAAAGTCAGAGGTGCAATGGGGGAGAACATAGGAGAGAGCAGATTGGGGGGAGGTTTATACAATGGGATAAGGCTGTTTTGGGGTGGTGGGCAGGGGAAAGATGGGGAGAAAATTTGTAACTCAAAATCTCATGGAAATGAATGATGTAAACAATAAAATAAATAAATTTATCTTTAAAAAAAAAAGAAGTAAGCCTATTTTAAGCAAATGGAGAGGTTCATGGTGAGTTCCAGTGGATTGTGTGGGATGAGGCACATTAGGAACAAGGGATTATGAAGGAGATATGCAATAAAGGACAGCTTAAGAGATACAAGCAAAGAAGCCGCTAGGTGAGAAAGTGGATAGAGCTCTGGACCTGGAGTCAGAAGTTGTTATTGTTCCGTCCTACCTGTCACTTCCTGACCCTTTTTGGGGTTTTCTTGGCAAAGATACTACAGTGATTTGCCATTTCCTTCTCCAGCTTATTTTACAGATGAGGAAACTGAGGCAAACAAGGTTAAATGAATTGTCTAGGATGAAACAGTCAAGAAAACCTGAGTTCAGATTTCAGGATCCAGACATTTACTAGCTGTATGACCCTGGGCAAGTCACTTAAGCTCTGTCTACCTCAGGATTTTTTTTTGTTTTTATTTTTAATATAAAGAGTGGTACAGTGGACAAAATGCTGGGTCTAGATCAGGAAGATCTGAATTCACATCTGTCATCAGATACTCTCTGTGTAACCCTGGGCAAGTTGCTTAACCTCTGTCTGCCTCAGTTTCCTCAACTATAAACTGGAGGTATTAATAGCACCTCTCTCAGAATTGTTAAGGATCAAAAAATAGAGTATTTGTAAAGCACAGTGCCTGGAACACAATAGGTATTTAATAAATGCTTGTTTCCTTCCATCTCTCCCCCAAAAGACATGGGGCTGGTCAGGATGAGTGATTACCAATGAACTGCCTGCTCAGCACAGGTAATTGAGCATTCATCAAGAGCTTGCCATATGCCAGGAGCTTGGGTAAACATTGGGGGTACAAAGAAAGGCAGCCCCTGCCCCCCAGGCCCTACTTTCAAGGAGTTTACTATTCATGGGGGAGACAATGTGCAAACAATGAGGTACAGAGGCCGCTAGGTGGCGCCATAGAGCACAGAGTGCTGGCCCCAGAATCAGGAAGACTCACCTACCTGAGTTCAAATCCAGCCTCTGACACTTACTAGCTGTGAGTGACCCTGGACAAGTCACTTCATCTTGTTTGCCTCAGTTGCCTCATCTGTCTGGGGTCATGAAGAGTCAGACATGACTGAAATGACTGAACAAGACACAAGGTACATAAAATATACACATATATGCATATATATATACATGTATATATATTCAGAGTAGTATATACAGAGTATATATATGTGTGCACACACGAGCATGCGTGCGCACACACACACACACACACACACACAGAATAGATGAAGGCAATCAGAAAGGGACTGCATTAAGTGGGGAAGGCCTCCAGGACACTGGGTGAACTCCTGGGGGGAAACTTGTGGGAGTGCATGGATGAGAATTGCATAGACTGACCAAACAGGGATGGGCAGAAATAGATATTATTGGAGACATTACACACACAGATGAGATCACAAATCCACTGGAGTAGTTGGTATATATTCAACATTTCACATGTGCATGCACATAAAATCTCAGAGGGTTTTTGAAGGGGAGAGATATAATTTTCTACCCACAAATGGCATAAAGACCTTTATTCCAATACTTGAAAAATGAATCATAATTAGACTGGGGCCAGACATGGAAAATTTCGACCAACTCTGATAGGTTTTTTGGAAAGTTATCAGGCTGAAAACATGCCATGGAATTCCATAAGCAACATCATTGTATTTCCCACTTTAAATCTTAGAGCAAGAGCTCTGGTTACATTTTTGATGTATTTAGCTTAGTTTCCACTATGTAGATTGAGTAAGTGGAAAACTGCCAGGTTGAACATAACTGGAAACTAGTCAAAGCCCAGCTGAGATATCACTGTCCAAATCAGGTGTGGGATGGAAGAAAAACTCATGTACTTCCAGTCACCTCACAGGTGCAAATAGATTGCCTAGGGAACACTACTAAGATTATAAAATGATACTCTCCTGGGAAGGAAGGATTCATAATACCATTCTTGCATTGGGGAACATTAACTGTGTCATCACATCACTGGGAACCAACAAACCCAAACACAACATGAGTATCCACGGATACAAATTTGGTCGGTGAATGATACTTTCTTTGAAGGCCTCTGGTTTGGTTAGGGGTGGGTGGGGGTCTATCAGTGCTCCCATCCAATCCAATTTGTTTCAGCACATACCATGCGCAAGGTTCTGTACTAAGGGCCAGAGATACAAAGATGAAGGGGGAGAGTTCTTGCCCTTAAACACCTTACATTTTACAGATAAGCATATACTTGATAATATACAGAGAAAACAAATAGCTAGAAGGAATCAGAAAAAGTTTCCTGGAGGAGGTGGCACATGGGCTGAAATTTAGAGGAAATTACAGATTTTAAGAGGCAAAATTGAAGAGGTAATTCCAAGTATGGGGGCCAACCTCCGAAAAGGTAGAGGGAGATGGAATATCAAGTCTACAGAACAGCAATTAGACCAGTTTCCAGGATCTGCCAATGGTGAGTATCTTCCGGGATCTAATTCGACCATGGGACTTGGGTCATTGGTGATTGCCAGCTGAAGGGTCCCTGGGGTAATGCAGACTACCACTGGGGAGCAGATGATCAGGTAAGGAGACCTAGAACACCTCCCTTTCTGGGCAGATCCTATAACAGCCTGGGGAACAGGTGGGAGAGAAGGTACTTATGGGCCCCTTGTACCAGATTTATGTCAAGGCTCCTCTGGTTCCAAGAACTAGATCTGATAGTGGAGGTTTTGTTTCTCCTGTGACTGACAGCACTCTTAGATTTGCTTCTCTTTAAGACCCAGGAAGGTTTATTCTTTTGTCCTCTTCCCCAATCATTTAAGACTCTCTCTTCCTTTCTTCACAAAGTCTTCCTTCAATGTCTCATTGTAGCCTGGAGATAGCTTCTCAAAGGCTATACTACTGGAGTGCAAGCTCTGGAAGTTTCTATCCATTTGAAAAGGTTTTGAGTGTGGTCTCAGTAATAGTCCAAGCTGATTTTTCAGGGACAAACCTAGCTAATTACATAAAGGCACATTCATGAGTAGGTTAGCCAAGTGGCAATGAACAGTTTTGAACATGGCAATTCACGAAACAAAGAAAGACCAGGATGCTAATCCTGCTGGATGAGCCAGTACAGGCAATCACATTAATTAGTTGTGTGACCCTGGGCAAGATGCTTAATCTTTCTCAGTTTCAACTTTCTCATCTGTAAAATGAGTGGGTTAGTCTCAAAGGCCTCTAAGGTCTCTTATAGCTTTCATCTATGATTGTGTAAGTTTGATGGCTACAAATTAACTGTCACACTAGGGAGAGTAAAGAGGTCAGAAGGCAGCTTAGTCAGCAAACATCTGATTTACCAGCCAAAGGGGGAGGCTGCAAAAGGCAACACCAGCCTAGAGCATAAACTTCCGAAGAGTGATGGATGATTATAAGCGTTATTGTCTTATAAAGCAGGAAGAAGCAGAGGAGGGTCCAGCCATTTTAAGGAAGGTTTGGTAAGATATCCAACTAAGCAAAGGTGTCTCAAGAGCTTTCAATGATGAAAATGGATGGAGGGCTATAAAGAGAAGAAAAACGGAAACGGTTTGCAAATATGTATGTGAATATAAAAGCATGTATGTGTACATATATATATATATATATATATATATATGCATAAAAACAAACTTGTCCATGTTAGAACCTCCCCTACTGGTCTTTTGGATGGTGATGGTCATGGCAAGACCTAGTTTCTCAACTTGGGGCCAAGAAGCCTCCATATCAACTGATCAATTTTTACCCCTGTCACTGCACAATGAGCCCAACTTCTTCCTCCCTTCCACCTCTTAGAATTGTAATCAAATCAACACTACTATCGTCTCTGGAAAGATATTGTCAACCAACTGCTCGGTTTTGCCACTATCCGTTCCCATGCTCTTTTCCCTGGCAACTCTATATATGGTTTCTTTTTTTTATTTTTATTTTTTTGGAGGGGGAAGGCAATTGGAGTTAAGTGACTTGCCCAAGCTCACACAGCTAGTTAAGTGTCAAGTGTCGGGGTCAGGTTTGAACTCGGGTCCTTCTGACTTCACGGTCAGTGCTCTATTCACTACGCCACCTAGCTGCCCCTATATATAGTTTCATAACATTAGAATGTGGGCTCCTTGATGCCAGGATTCACCTTAGTTTTGTACCTATATTTCCAGAGCTTAGCACAGTGCTGGACACATAGTAAATCCTTAGTGCTTCTTATTTATAAATTCATTCATTCATCCAAAGACATTCTAAAATATATTCAAAAATACTATTTTACGTATCCTTACAAGACCAAAGGAGGGAGACAGAGGCTGGTACATTAGCAATATTATAGAGCTGGCTAAATAAAGACACAGAAAGATTATTCCCCCCCACTTCCATCAACTCTCTCTCAACTCCATCCCTGCCCCTGCCCCCTCACCCCTCAGGTCACAAAGTTAATAAATTAAGAATAGACCTTCAGAAAATCCCCAAAAAGTTTCTGACCTCAAGAGAAATTAAATTCATACTACAAAAATGATTTAATCTTTATTACCACATTTACTCGAGTATTCTTCCCCAAAGTGAATTTTTCCGTTTTAACTTAGAGGAGTAAATGAGTTACTTTTTCCTCTACTTGTGGTGACTTTTCAGAAAACAACTGAAGTGGTTAGTAGGAAGGTCAGAGAATCTGTGTTTGAATCTAGCTATGCCACTTACGGAAAATCATTCCCCAAACTCTCTGATCCTCAGTTTCCTTTTCTGTAAAATGAAGAGGTTGGACTAGATGACCCCTCAGCTCTATGTCTTTGACCCTCTCACCTTATATCCAGTATTCCTTTCTCTTCCTTGCTTCTAACCAACCCATAATCAGCAGGGAAAAGATGTCAGAAAGCTTATTACATGGTATATTAGCATTATGTAAATATGTAGGCAAAATCATTATTGTGTACCACGTGATTTTTAAAAAGACTGTAATCATTAAAATTGATGAGAGAAAATTAATCATCTCCAGAGATTATAAGAAGTGGCAAGAAAGAAGTGACAAAAGATGCTCTCTGCATCTAGAAAAAGAACCGAAAAATAGAAGTACGTATAGAATAATATTACATATATCTATATCTCTATGTGTCCGTTTGTGTCTAGGAGTAGCCATCTCTAGGGTGGGGATGGAAAAGGAAGATAAAAAAGGAAAAAAAAATGTACATAATAATTTTATTATATATTTAAAAGGAATAGCAAGTTATACGTAATAGATTTGTAGTTTCATGTCAATCATCTTTTTATTATACTATGTTATGGAAATGCTGGCTTTATTCCATAAATTCAAAATAAAAAAAAATTGCAGAAAAAGAGAGAAGTAACTGATTTTCTATACTTTTTACAGAATTCAATATAGTTCAATTCAGTAAGATTTTATTAAGTGCCTACTAAGTACCTGGTAGAATCATAGAATCTAAAAGTGAGCAGGGATTTTGGGTCGGGGGTGGGGGAGAAAAGGGCCTCTAGTACAATAATATCAAAGAAGAATCCTCTGTACAACATACTTGATAATTGACTATCCAGCTTCTGCTCTAAGACCACTGATGGGGTGGAGAGTGAGGTGGGGACCAGTCCATGGTAACCCTACTCCACTGTTGGACAGCTCCAGTTGTAAGGAAGTTCCTCCTAACCTAAATCAAACCCAAATTGATTTCCTTGAAGCTTCCACTTATTGCTCCTAGTTCTATCCTCAGGAGCTAAACAGATCAAGGATAAATCCACTCCCGAACACAGCAGCTCTTCAAATCACCTCTGTCCTAGCATTGTTCTTCAGAAGGAGTGGAAACAGTTACGTAGTTTTTACCTATTGTCCAATCTCATTTCCAAATGAGATTCTAAATAATTTGGCATAGAATATTTTCTTTTTAAGGATCATTTTCCTGTTAACAATGGAAAGCAAATAGAATTTTGGGGAAGATCTGTGGGTTTCATTCAATATTCAAAAGTATATTAAGCACCTAGTATGTGTATGTGCAAAGGAAAATAAATGCAAAGTCTTTAGAAAGAGAGGGGAGACACAGAGACAGACAGACAGAGACACACACACACACACACAGAGTTGGAAAGAAGGAAGGAAAGTGAGAGGGAAAGAGAGGGAGGGAGAGAAAGAGAAAGAGATTGCTAGCAACTCAGGGGTGGTGGTATGGGGGACAGAACATATTCATATAGGAGGTGGCATCTGAACCATGCTCAGCAGGAAACCAGGGCTTCTAAGAATGAGTAGAGGAAGGAGTAATTTTAGACAAAGAGTAGAGATAGGAGATAAAATATTGTGGAAAGGGAAGAGCTAGCAGTTCTGTTTGATTGGAATGGAGAAAATTAAGAAAAACTCGGCTATTTCAAAAGGAGAAAGTTTATTGGTCTTTCCCTGTTGTAACTCCTTCTTTTACATTCACTTCTGTCCTCCTGCCCAAGAACCAAAAGAAATCTGAGTCCTAACCCTTGGTCTGATGCACTTGAGAATTTTTATGACGCTGTTAACTTTTCCCTGGGAGGAAAAAAACCCCACCTAAAAATAGAAATACAAATAACATTCTAGAATTTTAAAAAATGGTTTCAGTTTTGGTTCCTGTTCTCTACAGGCTCTGTCATCCTTTTTTTTTTTAAATGTTTTTTTCCCCACCTAACAATCTAAATGATTTTCTTTCTTTCTTACTGCCCTCTTAACTGAACAATAACAACAAAAAAGTAAGTAAAAACCCTCACAATAAATATGCAATAGTCAAACCAACCAAATTCCCTTATTGTCCATATCCAAAAATGTCTGTTTCGGTGTGCGTTTTAAGTCTATCACCTCTGTGTCAGAAGTGGATAGTGGGCCCATCTTTGGACCCTTGAAATTTTGGTTTGCCATTGCATTTATCAGACTTTTATAGTCTTTGAAAGTTAATTTCCTTTTTAGTATTATATAAAATGATCTGGTTCTGTTCACTTCATTCTGCATCAGTTCATAGAGGTCTTCCCAGTTTCCTCTGAAACTGTCCATTTCAACACTTTTATGGGTGCAATAATATTTTATTCCATTTCTCATTCCATAATTTATTTAACTATTTTGTTTTGGTTTTGTTTTTGCCACTATGAAAAGATTTCCTGTAAATATTTTTGTACATTTAAGTCTTTTTCTTAGATCTCCGAGAACATACTAGGTTTTGACTTCTGTGGGAAAGACATTTATTTGAAAGGACTCATTTTCATTATCGTTAGGTAATTATTAAATCTATATTGGATGAGCAAATAATCATGGGATTCATCCTGAGCATTTGTAAAATAAAAGAAAATATTTCTTGGTAGAGAAGTGGTAGATTATAGGTGTGTGATGAGGCACATGTTGAGAGACATGGTTAGTTTATTTTGTTTAATTGTACACTTTTTAAAAAAATTATTTATTTTTAGTTTTTAACATTCATTTCCACAAGATTTTGAGTTACAGTTTTTGCTCCCCATCTTTCCCCTACCCCCTCCCAAAAATAGCAAGCCTACTGAATACCCCTTCTCCCAATCTGTTCTCTCTCATATCCTCCCCCCCCCCTAACTTTTTAGTAGGGCAAGATGGATTTCTATACCCCAGTGCCTGTATATCTTATTTCCCAGTTGCATGTAAAAAACAAGTTTTTAAACACTTATTTTTAAAACTTTGAATTCCAGATTTTTTCCTTCTTCCCTCCTCACCTGTCTCCACTGGGAAGATAAGCAATTCAATATAGGTTGTACATGTGTAGTTACCCAAATAATTTCCATAGTAGTTATATTGTGAAAGACTATATTTCCCTCCATCCTATCCTGCCCTCCACTTATTCTATTTTCTCATTTGACCTTATTCATTTTCAAAAATGTTGGCTTCTAACTACTCTCTTTCCCAATCTGCCCTCCCTTCTGTCATCCCCCCCTTATCCCCTACTGCCCCTATTGCCCTGTAGGGTAAGATACCAAATTGAGTATGTATGTTATTCTGTCCTTAAGCCAAATTCAATGAGAGTAAGATTGTCCCATTCCCTTTCACCTTCCTGCTCTTCCCCTCCACTGTAACAGTTTTCTCTTGGCTCTTTTATATGAGATAATTTACCCTGATTTATCTCTCCCTTTCTCCTTCTCCCATTAAATTCCTCTCTCACCTCTTAATTTTATTTTTTTGATATCATCCCTTCATATTCAATTCATGCTGTGCCCTCTGTCTGTGTATACATGAACATACATATGCCCACACTCACATATATATTGATATACACATACATCCTCTTATACATATATGTATGTATTCATATATATTCCCTTCAACTATCCTCATACTGAGAGAAGTCTTATAAGTTACAATTATCATTTTTCCATGTAGGAATGTAAATAGTTCAAATTTAATAAGTTCCTTATGATTTCTTTTTCCTGGTTACCTTCTCATGCTTCTCTTGCTTTTGTATTTGGAAGTCAAATTTTCTGTTCAGCTCTGGTTTTTTTAACAAGAATGCTTGAGAACCCTCTATTTCATTGAATAACCATATTTTCCCTTGAAGCATTATGCTTAGTTTTGCTGGGTAGGTGATTCTTGGTTTTAGTCCTAGCTCCTTTGACCTCTGGAATACCATATTCCAAGCCCTTCAGTCCCTTAATGTACAAGCTTCTAAGTCTTGTGTCATACTGATTGTGTTTCCACAATACTCATATTATTTCTTCCTGACTACTTGCAATATTTTCTCCTTGATCTGGGAACTCTGGAATTTGGCTATAATATTCCTAGGAGCTTTCATTTTGGGATCTTTTTCAAGAGGTGATCAGTGAATTCTTTCAATTTCTATTTTGCCCTCTGGTTCTAGAATATCAGGGCAATTTTGCTTGTTAATTTCTTGAAAGATGGTGTCTAGGCTCCTTTTTGGATCATGGCTTTCAGGTAGTCCAATAATTTTTAAATTATCTCTCCTGGATCTATTTTCCAGGTCAGTGGTTTTTCCAATGAGATATTTCACATTGCCTTCTAGTTTTTCATTTGTTTGGATCTGTTTTATAGTATCTTGATTTCTCATAAAGTCATTAGCTTCCTATTGCTCCAATCTAATTTTGAAGTAGTTATTCTTTTCAGAGACCTTTTGAAATTCCTTTTCCATCAGGCAGATTCAACTTTTTAAGGCATTCTTCTCCTCACTGGCTTTTTGGGCCTCTTTTCCCATTTGAGTTAGTCTATTTTTTAAGGTGTTATTTTATTCAGTGTATTTTTGGGTCTCCTTTAGCAGGTTGTTGACTTGCTTTTCCTGATTTTCTTGCATCAGTCTGATTTCTCTTCCTAATTTTTCCTCCACTTCTCCTACTTGATTTTCAAAATCCTTCTTGAGCTCTTCCATGGCCTGTAATCAGTTCATATTTTTCTTAGAGACTTTTGATGCAGGAGTTCTGACTTTGCTGTCTTCTTCCTGCTCCATGCCTTGCTCCTTTTTGTCCCCAAAAAAGAATTCTATGGTTTGTTTGTGTTTCCTTGGCTTGCTCATATTGCCACCCAATTACTTGATGTTTGAACTCTTTGCCATGGTAGAACTCTACTTCCAGATTGGAGAGAGCTATGTCCCAAGTCACTGGGGTTTTTGCAGCTGCCAGAGCTATTAGGAGGGCATTGTCTCTATAGCCCCTACAAGCTCTGGCTCATTAGTCACATATCCCAGTACCACCACCCAAGACCACAATCCAGACCCAAGCAGGTTAAAGCAAGAGTGATTACCGTCTGAATGGTTGCTTGGTCTCCCTGTGATCTGCAGACCAGGAGTTCCTGAGGCAGCCATGTTGTGGTGACTGCACAGCCTCCACTTCTGTGCCACTTCTTACCCCGGGAGCAGGGACAAGACCACACTCTTCTGTCCCCCACTTTTCCAACAGCGTTTCACACTTATCTTTTAATTTGTCTTGGGCATTTATGTGTTGAGAAGTCTGGAAACCACCATAGCTGCTAGTTATTCACTCTCCTGAAGTCTGCTCTGGCTGCAGCTGGTCAGGGTTGCCCTGGGGCTGAAACCATGTGGCTCTTGCAGGACTGTGCTCAGCTCCCAGCGTGCTACAATAGACCCTTCCTGCCAGCCTGCTGGGCTGCCTTCAGTGGGGTATTTGTTTCTCTCTGTCACTTTGTGGGTTCTGTAGCTCTAAAGATTTTTAGAGTAATTTTTTTACATGCATTGGAAGTGGTTGGAGCCAGAGCCCATGCCAAGTTTGTACTTCTACTCCAGCATCTTGGGTCTGCCCCTGTACTTTTTTTAAAAAGAGGATTTCTGTTGCGTATAAGGAGATGATAACACTTTTTAAGAAGCATCAATAAAACTTTTTTCTTCAAGAAAGAAAGAAAAACTAAGCAGAGTAGAATCCCCCTCAGGAAAGAAATCTAAACTCAGATTTCATTTTTTTAAATGAAGAGAAAGAGCTAATGAATAATGGATACCAGTGTTGTCTTCCCTAGGAAGATTGCTCTGAAAAGGATATTTATTGGAAGTAACTGAGAACATCCCCCACATAGCCAGAAACTGACACTGGTAAAATTTTACTGTGAAATACAGAGATATGAGCCACATCTGTATCAGGGTCACCAGTGAGCAGAGAACTAGAAGGAGTATCTTTTTAAACTACTGAGGGTATAGGGTAGCATCCCTGTAATAATTTAGTTCAGTAATTTTTGAGTAAATAAGTGACCTATTCAGAATCAGGCTTTAGACTGCTTTTATGTCCAGAAAAAAGTTTTGGGTAAAACTGAGGTGACATTTCAGATAATTCAAGAGGGGGGAAAGCCCTTGATGCCAGATTTATTTTGCTACATAATCTGTGGAAAGAAACAATACAGTGGAGCATATTGAACTTGGGGTTAGGAAGATCTGGATTTGAATCCTACCTCAGAAATTTACTAGATTTGTGAGCTTTCGGCAAACCTCTCTGAGCCTCAGTGACTTTATCTATAAAATGGGGATAATAATAGTACCTACCTCAGAGGGTCGTCATGAGGACTGAGTAGACAATGCATGTAAAGCATCATAAAATGTGAGTTATTTTTAGATTTCAGATGAAAATAATTTTACGAGTACACAATCTAAAAGAGTTTCCTCAAATCTCTATTTGTAGCTCAGTGGATAGAGCATTGGGTCTGAAGTCAGAAAGACCCAAGTTTAAATCTTGTTGCATATACTTACTAGCTGTATGACCCTGGGCAAGTCACTTAACCTCTGTTTGCCCCTCTTTCCTCACCTGTAAAAGGAGAATATTTGTAAAATACTTAAGAGAGACTGGCACATAGTAGGTGATATATATTTATATGATATATATATATGATATATCATATGTATATATATGTTTGTGGCTATCTATCTATCTATCTATCTATCTATCTATCTATCTATCCTCCTTCCCTCTCCTTTCTACACAATGGTAAGGATCCTCACAATGATCTTGAGAGGTCATCTCCATTTTACAGTTGAGGAAACTAAGGCAGACTTGCTTTCGAGTCATACAGGTAGTAAGCATCTGGGACTGGATTTGAACTCGGCTCTTTTCTGACTCCAGTGCTTTATCTACTATATACCCTAGCTGCCTCTTGCTCTTCTCTCTGATGCCTATCTTAACCAACTAGTTCCTTTGTGTTCAGCCCCTTTGCACCCAGACATATGACTGTTTAACTTTCTGCTGGCTGGCTCAGGATATGGCATAATAGTATCTCAAGATAGATCAAGTAACTGGGATGAGTTTTGATGCACTTTGAATCTAAAGACAGGTCCTGGTCTAAGTGGTCCTACTTGTGATCAACTTTGAAAAAAATTCAAAATATGAAGAACAAAATAGCAGCAATAAGGTTTTTGGAACCTTGTGGCTTATCAGGATGGGAATAACCATTTGCCCTGGATGAATAGGAGAGTGCTGATATCGTCAGGTCTGACTTTGGAAGAATGTGTGTGGTGGAGACATTTCTGGTTCTTATTTAGAGGACTTCTGATTGTATGTTTCTGGGGTAAATAGCTAAAAAGTATTTGGCCAGACTTCAGTGATTAAACAAAAGCCAATGTCCTAGCCATCCCTTCTTTGATACTTACTAAGGACATCCCTACTAAGAACACATCCCAGCCCTCTTTTATTCCCTTGTCATCCCATCCCTAAATGATTAGAATCTAAACTGTTCCAAGACCCTAGGTAATCCAAACACTGTTTACTTACTATCCTTATGGAGAAACTTTCTTTAAATGTGCTATTCTAAGGCTGATTTTAGAAATACATTTGCATGTAAGCACATACATCACACACACAAGCACATACAATTGGAAAACTCAAGGTAAATACTGGGATAATTCAAACCAATAAAATCACATAAATTATTTAAAACCCATTTTATTCAATTAGTTTGTACATTTCAAATAAAGATGTTTGGTTTACTTTTACCTGGATGATTCAAGTAATTATCTCAATTCTTCTTTCCCATTTGGGGGATGAATAGAGGTGAGGAGTTAATGAGGACATAAACTGGAAAATTCTAAACTGGGACCACAAATATCCACTATTTTCTTTTGAGAAAGGTGGTGCTCCCTCCTATCAAAGGAGGAAACATGAAATATGCCAGAAGGGGCCATCCACCTACATTAATGATATCAAGTAGAAGGTGTTTTGGAGGGAGGAATGGCTTTTATGCTTACTCAATTGATCTCAATGTTAGCCAGTCCTTTTAAAAAATCCTAAGAGCATTTCTGTTATCAATGTGACAGTTCATTAACTATTACATTGATCTTTTTGTCCTATATGGTATATTAGAATCTACCTCATAAGAGGATCAGATAGGACATGTGTAAGGTACTTTGCAAACCTTGAAGCACTATGCAAGTGTGAATTTCTTCATTTACTGGAGGAGCATTTCAGCAAACAAGAATATCCCATTAGACTGTAAGCATCCTGAGAGCAGGGACTGTCTTTGGTCCTTCTTTGCATCCTCAATGCTTAGCAGAATACCTGGAACATTTTAGGTCTTTAATAAAGGCTTATTGAATGACAAGACTCTCTGTTCCCAGCATGAAGCCTCACATAATAAATATTTTTCCTTTATAGTTTATGTTAGTAGAAGAATTTCAATCTGTGCTGATGTGGGGGGTGCCCACAAGGGTGAAATTACAACTCCTTAAAGGACTGCAGTAAGAAAGAAATGGCCATACGCTACACTTGTTAAATCAATGCACCTTGTATTACAGGAGAAAAATTGAGGCATATTGACTATTCCTACAGAGGTAATCAAATAACTATTTCCATCTATTTATCATTCTCATTTTATTTCCTTCTATCTATTGTAAGATTTGATTCGAAGAATCATAGGATTTGCCCTAGAAGAAAACTTCAAGATACATCACCTTTTCCTACCCTTCTTTTTGGAGATGAGAAAACCAACGTCTGAAGAGGGGAAGTGACACCTTTTATAACTCTGGAAAGATTAAAATCCTTCATGGAATGTAAGCTCCTTGAGGGCAGGGATTTTTTCCCCTGTCCTTGTATTTCTAACATCTAGTCACAGTGCCTTTATACAATAGGTGTTTAATAAATTGTTATTGGACTGGATTTTTTTTTTCATCTTGGACACTCTCATTTTGAAACTATGCATCAACTTCCAGACTCTTCTCTCTTTAGTTTGAATTTTATATCATGAGCCAAAACTTGCAAGACTGTCTAATATCCTCAAATTTACGGAAATTAACAGTGACTGTAAGTATTAATTGGCAATTAAATACACACCCATCCTGGCTCTCTCCCTATGGAGTTGTATAAATATAGGTAATTTTTCTGATAGTCTAAATTTCTTAGGAGATGGCTAGCCAAAGACTAGCAGGAAATATTCTTATTTCACAGGCATGCTATTTTTAAAGTGAAGGTTTTCTAGATTACAGACTGGAAACAAGCAAACATGATCATTAATGAAGATTACAAAGACTTAATTTCTTAACCATCTTTAAAATGTATACCAAAGAGCCCATTTTGTTTTGTTTTTTCAACATAATAGCAGAAGGGTCAGAAATCTGCATTATGGATTCCATAATTATAGCAGAAAAGCCGTTGTGAAAGTGAGCCCACATTTCATAGCAATTAAAAAGATTCTTTATCAATTTCCAGAGCAGTTAAAACTTCTCAGTTTTAATAGTAACTGCCACATATGAGACGTAGGAATGTTTGACCTCATAAATAAGTGCATGAAATATGGGAAATCTGGTTCCATACATGCGAAGGAAAAGGCTTGGTGCCTGGAACCCATTAATAATGCAAGAGGGGTCACCATCTGGACATGGATGTAGAAAAACACATCGGCATTACTGGTGAATGGCAGCTCTAGCATCTGGATCATATTACTCCATATTTTTCCTCATCCACACATCATTGCAGGAAGAATTTCCCGTCAAATCAGACTGCTGCTGCCCAAAGGTAGTACACAAATTTAAAAGACCTTGAAAGAAAATGAACGTTGAATCTCTCTTTTCATTTGTCTAATGGTATTGGATGATGAATGGGTCACTAAATAGAAAAAAAGCAGTATCATGTGATGCCTCTCATGGCCTTCCATTTGCCTTATAATTCCACAACAAATTATGGTCTTGTGCTGGTGCCAGAAGTTGGCTCAAAGTGATGGTGGCAAGAAATGACACCAAAGAGTGTTTACATCTTTTACAATGGTGGAGTTAAATGCATGGTCCCAAATTAAATGGTACCCATGATTTAGCCATGAATGTGCTCCTCTCCCTCCAAGACTGAACTGGTTCTGATTACACTCAGAGCTTTTATATTCTGGATTTTGGTCTTCCTTACTGTTTAGAGAGATTGTAGGTGGTGATGGGGTTTCTGAAAGAAGGGTCATACTCTGGAGTGTGTGATCCTACTAGGCTTATATTTCCTTTACTACCTTGATTAAAGGCTTTCTAAAGTAATGTCTTAGGTCAGATTAGTTAATGAGATTCTGTTTGAAGGGATAGAAAGTTAGTGGTTAAGAAATCAAGGACCAGTGCTAAGATTGGCAGTCGAAGACCCTCCCCTAAATACAGATGTCACAACCCTGTTAGACTCATGCAGCGTGAATGACAACCAGCTGCTCTGACATCAAGGAGCAGGTAACTTGCCTAATACCCACAGTACCCTCTGATGGTAGGTGAGCATTAAAAATAGTTAGGGAATGGTAAAATTAGTGGGAAGGGATCTCCAGGATTATCTAACCCAGGGATTCTTAACCTGGGGTCCATGGAAGGATTTCAGTGGGTCCTTGACCTTGGATGGGAAAAAAAGAATTATATTTTCCTTCTTTCCTTCCTTCCTTCCTTCCTTCCTTCCTTCCTTCCTTCCTTCCTTCCTTCCTTCCTTCCTTCCTTCCTTCCTTCCTTCCTTCCTTCCTTCCTTCCTTTTTTCCTTCCATTTTTTAAACACTTAAGAACATTGTTCTGAGGAGTCCATAGGCTTCATTAGACTGCCTGAGGAGAGCATCACACAGAAAAGTTTAAAAAGCATTTATCTAGTACCACCTCTCTAATTTTGCAAATGAGGATATTAATTAAGAAAAGCCCTTGGAAGCATCATCTAGGCCTTAGCCCTGTTTCCAGAAAAAGGCAGATTACTTTTGTCACTCCTGTTTTAAAATAATACTCTCTGGAAAAGAAGATTCTGTTTCTCTCTGCTGGAGTAGTGACAAGTATAATTTTTTTACAGCTATTAATAAACATGAAAGAAGTTTAGCTTCAGCACAGAAAGTACATGTAGGAAGAGAAATTTATCTGAAAGTGGTTGATGCTCAAAGACAGAGCAGTCATGCTGTTCCCCAGTACACCTGATACTCAGGACTTCCAGCTTATGATGAACTGAAAACTTCCAACTGAAAGGCAGTGTGTGTCCAAAAATTATGGAAAGTGAAAAGGAAAAACCACATATGACACATACAAGAAAGTGGAAGGAATGGAGTTGAATAGGATTCTATTCCTAATTTAATTGGATATTGAGTAAGAGTCAACGTCAACTCTAAAGCTATGTCTGTATGTAGAATATATTACCGTTCATTTCCAAAAACCTGTGATTTCAACACTGAACGTACACCCTGTACAGTAAGGTCTAGTGGAGAGAATGCTTGACTTGGAGTTAGTAAGCATTCTACTTCAGACATATCAGGTGTGTGACTCCGGCAAGGTCACTTAATGTCTCTGAGCCTCAGTTTTCTCATCTGTAAAATGAAGATCATAACACCTCCCTTACAGGATTTTTGTGAGCATCAGGTGAGATCATGTATGTAAAGTGCTTTTAAAATGCTATATAAAATTAAAGCAGTAATAATAATAAGAACAATAATGACAATTAGTGCTGGAGCAGGTCCCAACTCCTCCCTGCCTTAGCTGAGAGTGTTTATGAGTTTCTACAAACAAAATAACTGAGCGGGGTGGCCAGCCCTATGTAGAGGAGCTTCTGGACTAAGCTAATCTGGTCTTCAGAAGAAACAGTCCGTCACTGGAAGGCTTTCTAACTGGACAGATCCTGCTAGACATTATGTTCTACTGGAGGTTGTGACCCATCTGAGGGTCTCTCAGTTGTCTTAGGAGGACAACTACTTTACCCCTTTATTTTTGCCACTTTACATTCAGTTTGAGGCAATGATCTACCTGTTTGTGGAGGAAATTTGGAAAGCCTGAAATTTTCTCACCTGCTCTGCCATCTTCCCAGAATCCCCCCTACCTCTACCCTTGCTGGTCAGTTTTCTAAGATACAAGGACAACTTCATGCTGCAGTAATGGATGGGAGTTTGATGGAAAGTGCAATGCAGTTAGATATCTCAAAATCTGTGCTCATGTGGATGAATTAACTGATAATTAAGGTTTCTATCTGTGTGTTGTAATAGTGTATATAAGCAAGTCTTATTCTTAGTACGCTTTATTCTCCAAATATGTTTGTTTCTTTTGCAGTCTATCTTCATTGCTTAACTGCCTTGTCTCAAGTTGCTTAAAACTTCTGGTGCATAGAAGACAGGTTGATTAACATGATATGGAATTGACTTAAGATGAACAATGTATAATAAAAAATGACATCTGTAGAGTTAGTGCTTTAAGGTTCACTGAGAACTTTAACATCTATTGTCTTATTGGAGCTTCATGACCATCCTGTGAGGTAAATGCTAAAGATATTTTGATGCCCTTTTATAGATGGGGAAACAGAAACTCAGAGAGATCAATAAGCGATTTGCACATGGTCACACAACTCAGAAGTATCAGAAGCAAGAAATGAATGCAGGTATTCCTGACTGCAGGATTAGAACATTACCCACAATGCCAGGCAGCCTCTCTTGATGAAGAACTTGTCTGAAAAGGTAACAGGCTTGAAGAATCAATTTTTGACCTCTGAAAATCTGGCTTCAAATTTCAGTCCAAAGAAAACGGGAAAGTAGTATTTGAGACCTTACCTTTGTACATATTCATATGCATATGTGTATACGTACACATGCATGTATATGTAAATGCACTCATGTGTGAACAAACATATATATGTATATGTGTTTGTATACATGTATGTGTGTGTGTGTGCGCGTGCTCCCACTGTGCCTCTGCTACCTTGCCTGGTTTCGATTCCAAGGAACAAGATACCTCTGGTGTCCCATCCTTGCCCCAATTCTTGTCTCCTTTTGTGTGTTGCCTCTCTCATTAGATTGTAAGCTCCTTGAGTTTAGTTGTAAAATTATCCTGTGATTTAAGTTAGGTTTTAGGAGAATCCCATTCTCCTGCTTCCTGAAGCAGAACTTAGATCATAGACTGATTTTACATTAGAGTCTAGAGAAGCAGTGTAACTATCCCTTCTTGGGCTTCATCAGCCAGAGATCAGAGCCATTCAAAGGTGAAATCGACTGTGTCAGGGGAGGGAATTGTGCCTATTCACTGAGAGTTTTCTAATTGAAACTGAATGAAGACTTGTTGAGGATGCTGTGGATGGGGTAGTCTCCTTTCCATCTCTGAGATTTAGAGATTCCTCAGTCAATCAATGAGTAAAAATTTATTAAACACCTACTATGTGCCAGGTGGGCAGCTAGGTAAGACGGCGGATAGAGTGCTGGACCTAGAGCAGGAAGACTCATCTTTCTGAGTTTAAATCTGGCTTTAGATACTACTGGCTGTGTGATCCTGGGTAAGTCACTTAACATAGTTTACCTCAGTTTCCTCATTTGTAAAATGGAGGAAGAAAAGGCAAACCATTCCAATATCTTTGCCAAGAAAACCCCAAATGGGGTCACAAGGAGTCGGACACAATGGAAACAACCAGGCCAGGCACTGTCCTAAGTGAAGGAGGAGGAACAAGAGGCAAAGGCCGGTCCCTGCTCTCAAGTTATTCACAGTCTAATGGGAGAAACAACATGCAAACAAATGTGTGTGTATTATATATAATATATGTGCATATTATATATAATACACACATATTCAAACTATATATGAGATAAAAAGGAAACAATTAGCAGAAGGAAGGCACTAGAACTAAGATTAGGTTCATTCAACCAAATCATGCTGTTACAGAAATTTTGGTCATGAAAAAAATTCTCTAGGATGATGGAAATCTAATATTACCAAGTGGCAGATGCACAAGGACCCATGTCAAAGTGAGTTTCCTTGCATCTTCTTGGGTGGGGAATTTTACAATTTATCAGGTTTTGTATTTCAGCACATGGTACCCTGTTTGCATTTGTACTTCATCAGGGAGGTGTAATATGGAGGAATCAGCAGAGGAACTGGAAACTCAAAGGACCCTCTGATGCTTACTACTTGTGTGGCATTGGGTAAACCTTTGAACCTCCCTGGGCCTCAGTTTCCTCTTTTGTAAAAGAGGAGGTTGGATTAGATGATCTCTGAGATTTCTTCCAGCTGTAAATCTATGAGTCTATGACTCTGTGTGGAGAATAAATGTCAAGAGGTCACATTGCTAGTGAAGCAAAATAGGAACAGCCCAAGCTGGTTCCCATTAGAAAGAAACTCTGACTTGTTATATTCTAAATTATATCTGCAGAGGAACAGAAATGACTTCATTTATACTTAAGCCATCCAATAGGATTTTTTTCATTTCTGAATCTGGCAAGGGCTGGACCTGGAATCAGGAAGGCTTGGATTCAAATCTAGTCTCAGCCACTTACTATCTGTGTGATTCACATAACCACAGATGGCCTTGGTTTTCTCATCTGTAAAATGAAGATAGTAATGGCCCCTACCCTCCAGGGTAGTTGTGAGGATGAAATAAATATCATAGTTGTAAAGTGCTTTGCAAACCTTAAAGTGCCATTTAAGTGCTAGCAGCAGTAGTAGAATTTGTAGTAGTAGTAGTAGTAGTAGTAGTAGTAGTAGTAGTAGTAGTAGTAGTAGTAGTGGTGGTGGTGGTAGTAGTGGTGGTGGTGGTGGTAGTGGTGGTGGTAGTAGTGATGATTGTGGTTGTAACAAAAAACAAAAGAAATCATCCTATTCACCAAGCATGGGCCGGCTGAGAAATATTTTCTAACTTTAAGCTACAAAGTGATCAGATTTATTGAAACATTCAATCAATTTAAACCAACTCAATAAGGCATTTATTTATTAAGCACTTATACACGCCAGACACTGTTCTAGGTGTTGGAGATACAGAGTTAAGAGCAAATCAGTCCCTGCCCTAGAGCTTCCCTGGTGGTGGAAGTGGGGGGTGGGTGATGGAGCACACAAAATGTTCCTATGGAAGTAATGCAAAGTACTTGGTGGGGGCAGGGAAGGAGCACTAACATCTGGTAGGAGGAGCACTTGAGCTGAGCCTTGAAGGGAATTGAAGAAGTAGAGGTGAGTGCAAATGATCAACTGCCTTCAGATCTGAAGAAAAATAATACTCTTTCAGTCTTTTCCAGACAGACACTTTGTCGCAGAGCCAGGCAAGACAGACATCTGCTTAGGGTTCAACATGAATGAAGGGACCGTTAAAAAATATTTTATTTATCATTATTAATATATTAGTAATGTCATAATGATATATTATTATAATAAAATATATAATGTATTATATAATATAATAATATTAATAATTATTATTAAATTTTTTGAAATAAAATTTATGACAACACTTGCAAAATAGAAGCATTGCCATATATTTGCTTTCGCACACAAAAGAGGATTCTATATAAAACTGCAAATCTCTATTTAATTTTGATTGCTTTAATATCAACATGCACGTGTGTACATAATATACATGTCTATTACATATATGTGTACATGTATGTATATGTGTACATATGTACAAGTGTGTATGCGTGTGTATAATTGTAGGTAACTTACAGAAAAGTCCTGCTTGTGTATGCTTCCTTCTGAACTGCCTTCTGTTCTCTTAAAAAAAAAAAATGGCCTTGATATCTTTTGTTTCACATTACCAACATTTCTCAATTAATCTCTCCTTTTTCCCCTGCCAGAGAACTCTCTCTTATAATAATTGAAATAATAATAATAATAGAAACGAGAAACAAAAGTCAAATGAAAGTAACATAGCAAAAATCTGACTTTCCAAAGTGTGGCAGTCCGTACCTCTGGGTCCCCTTGGAAGCCTCTTCTTCCCTCTTCTTTGGGGCCAGACTTGGCTATTCTCATGTCGATGGTTTCAGTTTCAATTGTTTTGTTGTTCTTCCCCTTTACATGGTTGTGGCTTGCTTTATTTTGCATCATTTCATATGCCTTCCCATGCTTCTTTGTAGCTGTCTAAAGATGTATTCTTACATCAGAGCTACAATCATTTATTTAGACATTCTCCAATTGAACAAAAATTGTTGTCACAAATATTTTGCTGTATGTGAAGACTTTCTTTTTGTTATTGATCTTTGGGGGATATAGTACTAGCGGTGGGATTTCAGAGTTGGGAGTTATGGACATTTTGTTTAGTCTTTTTGCATAATTCCGACTTGTAGTTCCCCTAACAATGCAGGGGATATGTTTAATGCCAGGAACAATAGTCTCTGTGGCACTTAGGTGTTAAATTAAATGCAAGTCTTGTTAAATTAAGCAAAATTTTGCTGCCAGTCATACCCATCAGATTGGCAAAGATGACCAAAGAGGAAAACAAATCTTTTTAGAGGGCATGCGGGAAGGGTGATACACTCATACACTGTTGGTGGAGCTGTGAATTGCTCTAACCATTCTGGAAAGAAGCTTGGAACTATTATTCCCCCTCCCACCCCCCACCCCCCACCCCCCTGCCAAAGTCACTAAACTGTTCAAACTTCCTGTTCTATCAACTTTTATGTGTTTGTATCTAATGTAGGAACACTGAATTTGATAAATGAGCTTAGAAAATTTTTGTTGCCTTGTGGAGAACTACTTATATTGCATGACTGGCTGTCCCTTCTCTGGACTTCTGAACTTCCACTAATGTTTCCATTGTGGAGGCACATCCACACAGTAATAATAACAGACACATAGAGCTGTACAGTCTTCAGTCTTATTTGTATTTCGTATCATCAGAGCCTCATAACAGCCGTGAGAGATAGACATTAGTGGCAGATTTATCTCAGTTTTGCTGATAAGGTAACTGAGGTTAAATGGTGCTGGTGACCACACAGTAGACACATAATGAAAATCAGAATAATCTCTTTGTGCATAGACTTATCTCCGGTTCATCAGAGACAACTTCTCCTCCTGAATTATGTAAGGATGTATGTATGCACATATCCAGCATTTGTCTATACCTATTTTTAATACTACATATTCTTAGCAACGCCTTTAAATTTAATGACAAAGACTAATAGGCAGGATCCATGTCTGATAATTTTAGGTCCAAAAGGAAAGGGTCAAATGTCAAAAACCAAATTTTAGTTGGGAAATTTAGACTCACCAGCGCTCAGAAAGTTTGAACAAGCAGGAACCTGACATATCATCCAGTCACATAATTAAGGTTTACAATCAGGTGGTACGGTGGATAGCGCTCTGGGCCTGGAGTTAGGAAGACTTGAGTTCAAATATGGCCTTAGATACTATTAGCTGTGTGACCCTGGGTAGTCATTTTACCCTATTTGCCTCAGTTTCCTCACCTGAAAAATGAACTGGAGAAGGAAATGGAAAACCACTCCAATATCTTTGACAAGAAAACCTCAGATGTTTTTTTTTTTTTTTACTTCCATACTTGGGATTTGTATTATTGTGGGTTCTACATGTATCTTCTTAAGGAAAGAGTGCCATGGAGGTTCCTACAAAGAGAAGAGGTATGTCTGTGCTAAAGCATGTAGTATCATCTTGTAGGGCTGACTGAATTCCCTGAGTTTTAGAAATTATTTTAATGTAGAAAAGTAATGAATGAAAAAGCAGGAAACTTCAGCTCAGCTTGGACCCTAACTTGCTATGTGACCTTGGGCCAAGCCACTAAAGTCTCTAAAGTCTCATCTAGAAGATGAGAAAATTGAGCCGCATGAGCTCTGAGCATTTCCTACTTGAAAGTGCTACCGTTTGAAGAATGAACCTTTTTATTAATCTCTAGGAGTTTGTGGATATTTGGAAAAATCCAGGTGATGACCATATTTTTTCAATTTTTCACTTGAATGCCTGGTTTTAAATAAGCAAAGAAATATGGGAGAGAAATCTGAGCAGCTGGGGCAGGCTTTGGTGAGCAGGGTTAAGAGGAGATGAAGACGGTAATGAACATAGTATTTCTATGTCCCTTTAAGGCTTAAAAAGTTGTTTTCCTCATGGGTATTATTTTCCTCTTTGTACAGCAACTCAGAGAAGTAAAATGACTTACTGAGGCTCCACGACTAATAATTCACGTCTGTGGTTGTGGTGGTGTCATTTCAGTCTGTCCAGCTCCTCATGACCCCATTTGGGGTTTTCTTGGCAAAGATGCTGAAGTGTTTGGCCATTTCCTTCTCCAGCTCATTTTCAGATGAGGAAACTGAGGCAAACAGGGATAAGTGACTTGCCCAGGGTCACACAGCTATAAATGTCTGCGGCCAGATTTGAACTCACCAAGATGAGTCTGTGTCATTCCAGGCTTGGCGCTCAACTCATGATGCCACCTAGAGAGTCAACGTGGCTAGAGGGCAGGCCCGGGTTCCCATTCTGCCTCTACCACATATTGGCTGTGTCACCTTGAGCAGGTCACCTAGGCAAATCTCTAAGACTATGTTACTAAAAAGATGCTGAGGTGCATTGGTAGAAAGAGTCTCCTTGCTCAGGAGTTCCTTATCTCAATAAAATCACAGGTTCCACTCCCTTTCTTTTGTTGTTTGTTGTTTGTCCTTTGTTCTTGAAGACAACCATGACGTCAGGAAGATGATGCCATGACTTGCAAGTGGATTGGATTTAAGTGAGGCAGGACTGTGCAAAGTCACCAGCCTTGCTTTCTCCTCCAGAGCCATCTGGGTCCAATGGCCAGATATAGATCAGGACGACTGGAGATGCCTGGCTGCTGCCCCATTCTTCAAGGTTGGCAAGTAAGTTCTTTCCTAAACATAACTGTGTTAGATGAGTCCTGCTGGCATTATTATTCTCATTTTATAGATCTGTAAATTTAAAACTCATAGAGAAGTGATACATGCAAGACCACATGGCACTCCAGTACTTGAACGCAGATTAGAACCTCTGATTTTGACCTTTTGACTGAAAC
The DNA here is from genome assembly GCA_028646515.1 of Pseudochirops corinnae. Taxonomy (NCBI): domain Eukaryota; kingdom Metazoa; phylum Chordata; class Mammalia; order Diprotodontia; family Pseudocheiridae; genus Pseudochirops; species Pseudochirops corinnae. The sequence continues at coordinate 82,061,764 of CM053592.1, forward strand.
GCTAGGAGCTAGGACGTTTCCCAGTACGGCATGATCTCTGAGATGTGGTGGGTGTGAATGCTTTCCTACCTCAAGGCCCATGCCTAAGCCATCTAAAGGTCACATCCATAAACCCTTGTTGAGTTATCTATCTCCCTTTAAAAGCAAGAAACAGTACAGAAAAGAAATTTGTCAGAGCCAATGAGGAAAAACACCTCAATTTACCCCGCTTCTTTGTTTTTTTTTTTAGTGTCTTTTTTTTCCCCTTGACATTTCGGATGTTTGTGTACACGTCTCATTGTGATTCCTTCGCCTGTCTCATCAGTAGCAGAGAAACCTTGAACAGTTCTGGAGGAATCTCTCCTAGACAGTAAGCAGCATCCTTTCCAAAACCTTTGCTCTTGGAGTGCCCCCTGCTGGAGAATGTAGTGGCTATCTTTCTTGGGAATGGACAATTGTATTAAAAGTGAATGAACTCAGAATTTTATAGCTAGATGAATGGTAAAGTAGCATCTGCTCCATGTTTCTCACTCTACAGATGAAGAGACTAAGGTTCAGAAGAGCAAAGCAACTTGTCCAAGTTCATATGAGCAGGAAGTGGCAAAGGTGGGATGCACCTCTATCACATATTATCTTTCCCCTGGACCATTCAGTGAGGAAACAAGCTGAGAAAGGGAAGTGTCTTGTCCAAGGCCACATGGCTAATACCTAGCAGAGTTGGGGTTCAAGCTTGGTCTTCTGACCCCAAATCCACTGGTCTTTCCATCATGTCATGGCTTATTTACACAGATATGGAGATTCAACTTTGTGTTATTGCCCATGTAATAAATCTACTCAAATTTTCAATAAGGTTCAGTTTATAGTTTTTTTTCTCTTACAAATATGCATAGCTCTATCTGAATATCTTCTAAGTTCTGGGAGAGTTGGAACTGATTCAATTAAAAACATTAATTATCTTTGATGAAGCACATGAACAGAGAGTGTGGCATCATGACTAGAGGAGCTGCCTTAGAACGCAGCAGATCTAGGTGAAAGTCCTGTGTCTGACACATAAGAACTAAATCTCCCTGTGCAAATCATTTCATTTCTCAAGATCTGAGGCCAGCAGTCTCCAGACTTTTTTTTATTGCATACCTCTATCAGTTAAGAAAAGTTGTTGAGCACATGGCCCCAAAATATGAATATTCATTTATAAATTATATTTAAGTACTATATTTATGATAAAGCATACATGTAAAAATTTTAAAAGGAGATTCTAGTGAGAATATAAGGCTTTTTTTTGGAATTTATTATACTATGAAACTCTTTTTGCTCTTACTAAGATATTATTCATAATATTTCTTAGTAAGGGCATTGTGATGGAATATGCTTCATCATTTTTGAAAAATCCCTATATGTTCTGGGGGCAAACATAAATAATAATTGTTAGCTAAAATTTGATTCTTCAGATAATTTGACCAGTGTAGCTAGGTGACTTCCTTTGGTTATAATTTTTTTAAATCAAAAGACAATACAAGAATGGGATATTAGGATAAAACAGTCAGAGAACAGAACAACTTTTGAGGAGGAGTCACGGTCACTGTGTTTGGGAGTTCATCATCATAAGCAATTTAGAGATAATGGACAGAAACAACTCATCTCTGATTTAAACTCAGAGGGAAGTTTGAAAAATAGATTTATTCCTCTTTATGTAGTTCCTTTTAATGGGTGGTTTTGTATCATACTTTCCTGTTTGTTTTTTGGTATTTTAATTATGTATTTGGATGAGTATGAAGGCTAGAAAGATGGCCAGTTTGGCAGGAATGAAGAATGTCTGGCTAGATGGGTTGGGCCAAGTTGTCAAGTCTTTTAAATGCTAAATAAGGGAGTTTATGTTGGGCACTGGAGATAACCCAAGGCCACTAGCTTTTACTGAATGAGGATGGTGGTGGTGGTGAGGGTGACATGGTCAGACTCATGCCTTAGGAAGAACAATTTAGCAGTTATATGGGGAATAGATGGAAATGGAGAATAATGAGGGACAGTCATTGTAGTAGACTAGACTTTCAGTGGTTCCCTGGCCCGAGTAAGGAAATGCTCCCCTCTTCTATGAGGTCACTAGGCAGATATGTAGGAGGAGTATAATCTTGTTTGATGATGCCTCCATTGGTCCTATGAATAACTAAAAAAAATTCAGGGTAATTAATTAGCAAGTCTTGTGTCTCTGGACATGATCCTAGGATGAAGTCTTAATAAATAATTAGCCTTGGGCTGGGTTAGGGAGTGGTCGATTCCAAAGGAGGATCCTTGCATTCTGGTTACCTAGGAATTTCTGCTATAGGGAATATAAGCTTTATGACTTTCTTGTATTTTGGCTCTGTATGAAATGGTTCTGTAATAAACAGACTATCGAATACATCCGCATCTCTCTTTTATTCAGCTGGTTGCTAGGCCATACAACTGTGCTGGACACAGTAAGTCACTAATTAGGAAGTTCTTGCATCAGTCTAAGTGAAGAGGTGATGAAGACGTGACCTAGGATGGCATCTGCATGAGTGTAGAGAAGGAATGGGTAGTAGAGCTGTGATGGAGATAGGGGCCTGAGAGATGATATAGTACAACCTCATTAGTTTATAGATGAACAAATAAACTGAGGCATGAAGAACCTGAGAGGAATTTTCTTCTGTGTAAAATGAAAGGACTGAACTAGAAAGGTTTAAGGTCCCTTCCAGCTCAATGCTTCTACCCTTCTCTTCATTTTTGCCTGCTCACTCTCATCTGCCTTTCCCCTTCTACTTTGCCCCTTACCTCCCTCCCTTCCTCTTGTTTTCCATCTTCTTCCATCTGTTTTCTCATCCACTGGTGCCCCCACCCCTGCCTGCATCATGGAATTTAAAACTGGGAGGGATTTTAGAACTTATGGAAAACAATGTTCTTTGGCAGATGAAGAAAACTGAGAGACAGAAAGATGAGGTGGTTTGTTCCTTCCTTCTCCTTTTTCTCCCCCTCTCTCCTTTCTCCTCCTCCCTGGCCCTTTCTTCTTTTCCCACATTATCCTCTGGCCCCTCTCTTCTCTCTCTTTACATTCTTCCAACCTCCCTCCTCTCCTTCTTATTTTCTTCCTTACCTTTTCCTTCCTCTGCCTCTCCTTTATTTCCTTTCTAGCTCTTTTTATGATCTCTCTTTTCTCTTTTGTTTTCTCCTCCATCTTCTTTTTGATCCTTTTCTCATCCTATCATGTGCTTCATCTCCTATGCTCATCTTCCTTTTACCACTCTTTTCTCTGCTCTTTTGAGACTACTGCTAAGCTCTGTCAAGTTTATGCTATTCACCATTCTGAGGTGTCCAGGGCTGCCTACTTCTCTCCTTCTCTCTCTCTCTCTCTCTCTCTCTCTCTCTCTCCTTTCCTCCTTCTCCCCATCTCTCCCTCCTCCCCCACTCTCTCTCTTTCTCTCTCTCTCTCTCTCTCTCTCTCTCTCTCTCTCCCTCCTTTTCTCTCTCTTTTCCTTCCTCCTTCCCTTCCTATTCTCTATGCAAGACTTTCAGGGGCTTTCCAGGACTATATCACGCATGGGAATTTGAAGCATTGTGGTTGCCTGTCTCTCAGCCAATTTGGTGCAGAGAGTGTTTAGTTCTTTGGTAGTTACCCCTGGGGGAAGGTACTTGTTTTGAAAAAGGAAGAGAGAAGACGCTTACTCCTAGTCATTGCAACGAATGACTGAAGCATTTATTAAGGACTTGTCATATACAAAGTGCAAGAAGAAGCCGGTAGTAGAAGGAGCTGGTAAGGCAGATAAACTCAGAAAAGGAATGACGGTGCCTGCCTTGGAGGTCCCACGGCCAGAATCACAGAAAGAAAGGACCCCAGAAGTCACTTAGAACTTAGACAATGTGTGGCTCAGAGTAGAGATTTAATAAATGCTTATTAGTTTGGATCAGGTTTGTGAGGGATAATTTATAGTGAAGTTTCCCCATTCTGAAAAATCAAACCTAGAATGGCTTCAGTATTCACTAGGCCTAGGGTTAGGTCACCTGACCTTCAAGCAATCTGGGGCTTAGAGCAATGGAGACCCTCCCCCACAGCCAACTCAGCAGAAGATATGCCAAATAAGGTTAAGACTGCTTTCATTGGACACCCACGTGTTTCCGGGTCCTTTGTCTCAGAGAGATTCTCATGCTTAGGTTGTGGGACAGCCCTGCTACCAATAAGAGTGAAGGCCAGTTGGGGGGGTTGGGTTTCTGCATGGGAAGATTATAAAACCATGGGCTGGCTTCTACCTGTTGTTCTCTCCCTGCCGCCATGTGGGCAACAAGGGGCAGAGTCCTTTCTCATGGGAAAGAATAAAGACCTTTTCTGCCCTTAGATATTCAGACTCTGAACTCTTTCATCTCACACAGATTGTATGTAGTCTAACTTATGCCGGTCAAGAATGCACTCAACAATGTCCCTAACAAATGCTCACCTAATCCACGTTTGGGCAAATCACTTCATTTCAATAAACATTGATTGAGCACCCACTATGTGCCAGGCACTGTGCTGAACTAAGCAGGGGGGACACAAAATGAGGCTTTGGTTTGCTTATCTGTAAAATGGAGCATTTGAACCAGAGGCTCCTAAGGTCCTTTCCACCTATAAATCCACTATGCCATAGTCCCGTGAATCTTAGTGATGGGGAACACACTACTACCTGAGGAAGTCTATTTCACTTTTGGAAAGTTCTGATCATTAGGAAGTTGGGAAATGATATTTCACCATGGGTATCTGGCTGGATTTGGAATCAGAGGGGCCAGGTTAAAATCCTGCCTCTGCTGCTTACAGTCTTAAGACAATTCTTGCTTCTCTGGAGTTCAGTTTCCTCATCTGCAAAATGGGAAGGTTGTACTAACTTTTCTATGCCATGATCTTTACATGAAGCCTCAATGTGCCTCTTTGTAACTCCCACTCATCACTCTCAGTTTTGTTCCTGGGATTATGATTAACAAATCTAATCCCTCTTCCATATGGCAGTCTTGAAGAGAACTATGGTTCCCCCGTCTTGAAGACTTAGCTTGAAGACAGTTATGATGCCCTCAAGGCTTCCTTTCTCCAGGCTAGCCATGCCTTGCTCCTTGGCCTGCTCCTCATATAATATGATCTAGAGGTTCTTCACTATGTGCTTTCCAGCTTATTAGCATCATCAAAAATGTGATACCCAGAAGTACTCCAGATGTGGCTTTGACCAGGTCAGAGTCATTTAACTTGACTGCATTTCAGCTTCCCCACCTACTCCAGCTCCAGGTTTCTATAATTCCCTGAAATTTAAAGTTAGAATAACAGATGAAGGCATTATGCATCACCAAAGGGTGGGAAATCAAGGGTCCCACAGTTGCTGAGGGCTCCTCTGACAGCATTGAGATGAGGAGTCCTGAGTGCTTGGTTTTTTTAAAATTAAATTTTATATTTATTTTTAGTTTACATCATTCATTTCCACAAGATTTTGAGTTACAAATTTTCTCCTCATCTTTCCCCTACCCACCACCCCAAAACAGTGATCCCACTGTATACTCCCTCCCTCAATCTGCTCTCTCCTATATCCTCCCCCATCCCTCCTCCCACTTTCTGGTAGGGCAAGATGGATCTCCATACCCCAGGGCCTGTATATCTTATTTCCCAGTTGCATGTAAATAATAATAATATATTTTTTAAACATTTGATTTTACAACTTTGAATTCTAGGTTCTTTCCCTTCCTCCCTCATCACCCACCCTTACTGGGAAGATAAGCAATTCAATATAGGTTGTGCATGTGTAGTTACACAAAACATTTCCACACTGGATATATTGTGAAAGACTGACTATATTTCCCTCCATCCTATCCTGCTCCCCACTTGTTCTATTCTCTTCTTTGACCCTGTTCCTTTTCAAAAGTGTGTGCTTCTAGCTTCCCTCTTCCCCAACCTGCCGTCCCCTCCATCATCCCTCCTTTCATCCCCTTCCCCCCTACTCTCCTGGAGGACAAGATACCCAATTTAGTGTGTATGTCATTCCCTCCCTAAGCCAAATTCAATGAGAGTAAGGTTGACC
>CM053592.1:82068283-82089117 GCA_028646515.1 Pseudochirops corinnae
TTTCCAGGTCAGTGGTTTTTCCAGTGACATATTTCACATTGCCTTCTATTTTTCCATTTGTTTGGATCTGTTTAATAGTATCTTGATTTCTCATAAAGTCATTAGCTTTTTGCTCCAATCTGTTCTGAAGGAATTATTCTCTTCAATGAGCTTTTGAAATTCTTTTTCCATCTGGCAAATTCAACTTTTTAAGGCATTCTTCTCCTCATTGGCTTTTTGGGCCTCTTTTACCATTTGAGTTAATCTATTTTTAAGGTATTATTTTCTTCAGTCAGGTTGTTGACTCTCTTTTTGTAATTTTCTTGCATCATTCTCATTTCTTTTCCCAATTTTTTTTCACTTCTCTTACTTAATTTTTAAAATCCTTCTTGAGCTCCTCCATGGCCTGTAATCAATTCATATTTTTTTGAAGCTTTTGATGCAGGAGTTCTGACTTTGTTGTCTTCCTCCTGTTCCATGCTTTGATCCTTTTTGTCCCCCCAAAACGAATCTTAAGTTGGATTGCTATGCTTGCTTTGCTTCCTTTGCTTGCTCATATTGCCACTCAATTACTTGACTTTTGAGCTCTTTGCCACAGTAGAACTCTGATTCCAGAGAGGAGAGCTCCCCAAATCACTGGGGTTTTCACAGCTGCTGGAGCTATTAGGAGGGTGCCATCTTTGTAGCCCCCACAAACTCTGGCTCACTGGTCACACACCTCAGGATCACCACCCAAGACCGTGATCCTGATCCAGACAGGTTAAAGCAAGAGTGATTACCCTCTGATTACCCTCTGAATGTTTGCTTGGCCCCCACTATGATCTGCAGGCCAGGAACTCTGAAGCAGCCACGTCGCTGCCACATTTCCACAGCTTCTAGCTCTAGGGACAGGGGCTGGACCCACTCCCCTGTCCCCTGCAGTTCCAACAGAGTCTACTTTTTCTTTGGCATTTATGGGTTGATAATTCTGGAAACTGCCACTGCTGCTAGTGATCCACTGTCCCAGAATCCACTGCAGCCACTGGTCAGGGCCACCCTGGGGCCAAAACCGCAAGCTCATGTGGGGCTGGGATCGGCTCCCAGAGTGCTGTGTGAAACCTTCCTGTCAGCTTGCCAGGCTGCCTTCAGCATGAGATTTGTTTCTCTCTGTCACTTTGTGGCTTCTGTAGCTCTAAAATTTGTTTAGAGTCATATTTTATAGGTATTTGAGGTGGTTATGGGGGGGAGCCATAGAGTTTTCCTGCTTCTTCACCACCATCTTGGCTCTACCCCTTAGAGATAGTCCTGACTACTTGTAAAGGTTGCATCAGTCAGGCTGACCTGCAGCTAGACACTAGTTAAGGAATTTGTTTTTGCCTTCATTTATTTTGATTTGGTTCCTTTAGCCAAAAGAAAGTTGGAACTTTTCTTAAGAGGAAATGTGATTTTCCACACTTTGGCCAAAATATCTAGTTTCACTGTAGGCCCTAATAATATTGAATTGATTCGAATCAGAGGCAGGAAAAACCAATGATGGTAGGGGCCCATTGTTACTGTAGGAAGTCAAGGAAGAGCTGGTGTAGAAAATAAGACAGGGGAAAAATTAGAAGGTAGGGAAGAGGTAGCTGGGACCGTAGGCTCCATTCTGACTTGGGGAATTTTCTCACATCAATGGCTAACTTTGGCTAAATGGTTGATTAGGACTGGACAGAGCTAATCTAACCACTAAAGTCCATGGAACACTCACCCTAGAGCTGTAATCAGGGCAATAGACTTTTTTTTTTTTTCAGAATGCCAGATGTAGAGAATGCTGACCATACTTACACTATTTCGATAGCTAGACACTACAGAGCATAGCTGTTAGTTGGCAAGAATAATTAGTTAAAATAAGAAGTTACCAAATTGGCTCAGGTGAGCCTCTACTACCCACCCTACTCCCTGGATAACTTTCTCCTTCCCTCCACCTCTCCATGCATTGCAAGCATTGGGGACAGTCAATGCAAAGGCAAAGAGATGATTGAAAGAATTGGATATTTATTTATAATCAACAGGGTAATGTACATTTCTGGTCCCTTTTCAAGAGAAAGGTGGAGAAACAGAATGCTACTGGCCTTGTCAACTCTGGGAAACTGCTAATGAGTTTTAAGCGCTGGGAATTTAGACTGAGAGGCAGCATGGTAGTAATGATAATTACTGTAGACATTTACGTAGCACTTTCAATTTTATGTAGTGTTTTACATACATTATCTCATTTGATCCTCACAATAACAATGATATAGAGAGGTTAACTTATTTTCCCAGGGATACTCAGGTTAGACAGGATTTGAATCTAGGTCTTCAGGACTCTAGGTCTAGTTTGCTATCTACCATGCTACCACACTCTAGAGCCTGGCTCTTCTTTTTTCCTCCTATATGATCTGGGGCAAACCAAGTCACTTAGCCCATCTTAGCTCCAGTTTCCAAAGTGGTGTAATGGATGCTGGCCTGAGGACATGTATATTTGGTGAGCTTGCTTTTGGAAGTGCTTGATGATGCTGGGTAAAGGGGCTTAGCTCTCCATTTCTAAGGTCTTTTCCAGTTTGCTTCCTGTAGGGTTTTTTTTTTTTTTTGAGTGGTTGCTATGGCAGAAATGGGTATACAGTGCAAAAGAATGCCACTCAGCCCTCTTTCCTGCATGGCTGCCTTTATGTGAGGAAGCAAGAATTGCTGTAAATCTTTGGGTGTGGAGAGCGAGAGGGAGAGGGAGAAAGGAAGGTGGAGTAGGCCTACTCTTCACACTGGGGTTGACAAAGTTGTGACTATGTGTCCCTGTTCAGTTTATTCTTTCTCACCCAGATGTCGGAATATTAGGCTGCCTTATGAGCTTCAAAATGTCAGGAAAGCTACCAGATGTCTAGTGATGGGAGTCCATACTGGAGTCTGTGGCTAAAACCTTGAGGAATACCCTATGGGACTCAGTTAAGCAGTGAATTAGATCTGGTAGTTAAGATGTTGCTTTTTGGAGTGACTTAATGGATTGACTATACCACATTTAGAAGTGAACTTGGTAGAATTAATGTTTGAGTCTCCTCTCCCCCAGACCAAAGAGTCATGGAGGAGAATGTGACCCCCATTCAGGAGAATTGGTTATACTTCTTTTCTTGCTATATCTTCTCAATAAATGTAAAACTAATTGATGTTCACTGGATTACTGGCAATTGGTATTGAGGAATATATACCAGAATGGGGGCTTGAGCTGGTAGCCTAGAAAGAAACCCCACAGTCCCTCAGGGCTACTCCTAGAACCCTAAGGGGAAGATACAGTCAGTTTTGCTCTGGAAGACATAACTTATTAGTGCTAGTGAGATCTGGGATAAGGAACACTAGAGTTTAGAAGAACTTCAACAATAAAAAGGGGCCATTGTACTAGAGCAGTGACTCCTGAACTTTTTAGATCAAGCTCTTCTATCAATAAAAAGAGGTGGGTATTCCTGAGGAGGTAGAGAAGTGAGGGAGGGGATTTCTCCAGTTGTTTACATATGCAGCTACACACACACACACACACACATACATGTACAAATGCAGTATCCATTTGTGGATCAAGTTATAACTACTGAGTCATTCAAGTGAGGGTTAAAAAGAGAAAAGGCTGGAAACCCATACAGTTGTGGGAGGGGGTCTAGTAGGAGAGTGTTGGGCTACAATGGGGGAATGGTGGGTGTGGGTGGCCTGGAGATAAGCTCTGTGATTGGGTATTGTGCAAAAAGTGGAATAGAACTGATTTTCCATTCCTCTTATTGTTTCATCGTGTTTTGTGTGGAGGTTGGTCCATAGCCATCATTTTGAAGAACACTGGGCCAGAGGCTCTCTAAGTTTTTATTTAAATCTTGAGCTGCCTCTGAGCAATGACAAGCAATTCAATTTTTCGCTGTTTCCTCTAACTCTCGTCCAGGCATCTTCCCTATTCAGCCAGGATGTAGTGATATAGACAGTGCTCGTAGGAATTGTTAACACTATTTTCCTGTTGGGAGATTTCATGCCCTCTGGTGGCCCGGGTTCCAAATGACCATCTGAAGGAATCTAGGCTCAGATTTTTGTTGAATTATATCGCCTTGCCACGACCAAACAACATATGTTCCTTTCCTTGGGGAATTAGCAAGCAAGGGTTAATGACTTTATGCACTTTGTCCCCCAGAGCAAATGGCTGACTCCTGAGTCTGTCAGAAATTCCTGGGATGAGACAAAAATCTGTCCTGTTATTCCAGAATTCCACATGGTTCAATCATCAAGGACCTACTCCAAGCGCCGGTGACTCTCTGACCTTCCTGTCTGATCTTAATGGATGCCTTGGTTAGGTCATGCTAGAGACTCCCCACAATTATTCCCAGGAAGTTTCTCTTTTGACAAAACCAATAGAGTAAATATGTTGTGTTTCTGTTGCTCAAAACCCTGCTCTTTCCTGGATGTCAGTGTTTCCCTGTTCAGCCTTTCATGGATTTAGGTGGTGGTGATGATAGCTAGGAGAGATGAAATGAAATCCTGAACTTCTCAGGAGCAAAAGAGGTGATCCAAATGAAAGCTGATGATGTTGCCTCTGTCTGAGAATTCATTTGTCAGCAGTTAGCAGAGAATCAGATCACTTTTTTCCCCCTCGGGATGCCCTTCTTTCACTGATGTCCAAACCCATAGTCATCAGTTAAGTCCCCCTTAACTTAAAAATGAGAAGTATGCTATTGACATCGCAGATAGAGTCTTTGCCTCAGAATGAGGAGGAAAGATCTAGGTTTAAAGTCTGACTCAGACACTTCTCAGCTATGTGATCCTGGTTAAGTCACTAGGTAACTCCCAATTTTATTTTCCTCATCTATAAAATGGGAATAGTCATATCTGTAGCACCTAGCTCACAGGCTTGTTGTAAATATTAAATGATATAATGTATTTAAAGTGCATTGCCAACATTGAAACTGTACATAAATGTTACATTTTCTTGTTGTTTTTTTGTTAACAAATGCCCCTGACAGCGGATAACACTACCACAGACTGTTTTGCAGGAAACGATTAGTTACCATTCAAAGCACTTTTTTTCCCCCTTGGTGTTATTTTATGGACCCTTATTAACTTTGGCTCCATTTCTTCTAATTTTGGATACTTGTTGCTATCTAGTTCCCAGAATCTGTCCCCTTATGGATTTGGGGCTTTGAACTTTAGATGTGACTGGTTAGAGAAGCCTCATGGCATAATGTGCTGAACCATAGGTGTCTGGCTTTGAATTCTGGCACTGACAATGACTGTGTGGCCATGAATATAAATTACTTCTCTCCTCTAGAGAATTATCTTCCCCATTTAAAAAACAAGAATGTTCTCTCTCTCTCTCTCTCTCTCTCTCTCTCTCTCTCTCTCTCTCTCTCTTTCTCTCTCCCTTTCTCCCTCTGTCTCTCCCTTCTCCTCCTCCCCCTTCTCTCTCTCAATTTCTGCTTATCTATCATAATGAAATATAATTGTGAAATGTTTAACAAAAGAACTAAAAATACAATACAACATAAATGATGATAATCTGTGGTTTTCTAAGCTGATATGGGGCCAATAGAGATACATTTCTATTTGAGTTTGACACTTTATACTGATGAAATCACAGATCCCATTTTAAAAAATGCTATAGAAATGTGAGTTATTAGGATTACCACTTGTTCTCTTTGATGCTTGGATTGGGGTATTAGGCCTAGATCCCTCCTAATTCCTTGGTCTTATTGACTCTTACCTGCTAATCATGCTAATCACTGGCATGAGCTGGTCTCCTAGAGTTTCAGACTCTCATTTCTAGCCTACCAAACACTGTTTAATTAGGAGAAATGAATGATAGGCACAAACTCATTTAATTTTGGAGTTGGGAGTGACCTTAGCAGCTTTCTAGTCCAACCAATACTGAAGACTAACTGAAGACTTTCATAGATGTATTCTCACTTTCACAATGTATTTTCACTATAACATACCCAATAAATAATCATGTAGTGGCTCAATGGTAATCCAGTCTTTGAATAATTTGAAGAAGGGGGAATTGACTCCTTTTTGAGGAAGCCCTTCCTACTTTTGGCTAGCTCTCATTGTTAGTAAGTTTTGTCCTTACACGTGCTCTGAATTGACTTTTACCTGAGGTTTTCTGAGGCAATGTGACACTTTTCTAGTTTCTCTTCCACATGATAGCATTTCCAATATGTGCATACCTTGTTTTATTGCACTTTGATTTATTATTTTTCACATTTATTTATTTTTTACAAATTGAAGGCTTGTGGCAACCCTGCATCAAGCAAATCCAGCAACACCATTTTCCCAATAGCACATGCTCATATCGTATGTCTGTCATATTTTGGTAATTCTAGCAATATTTCAAACTTTTTCATTTTTGTTATATCTGTTAAAGCAATCTGTGCAATGATCTTTGTTTTTACTGTTGTAATTATTTTGGGAGCACCACAAACCACACTCACGTAAGATGATGAACCTAATTGATAAATGTGTGTGTTAAGAGTGCTCTACCAACTGGCAGTTCCCCATCTCCCTCCCTCTCCTCCAGCCTCTGCATTCCCTGAGACACAACAATATTGAAACTAGGCCAACTAATAACCCTACAATGGCCTCTAAGAGTTCAATTGAAAGGAAGAGTCAATGCAGCAAACTTCATTCTTGTCTCATTTTAAGAAATTGCCACAGCTATCCCAGCTGTTGGCAATCATCATCCCAATCACTCAGCAGCCATCAACAGTGAAATCCTTCACCAGCAAAAACATTGTGACTCATTGAAGGCTCAGATGATGGTTAGCATTATCTTCTTTTTAGCAATAAAGTATTTTTAAATTAAGGTATGCGTGTTTTTTAGATCTAATACTATTGTACGATTAAGACTACAATGAGGGCAGCTAGGTGGTGCAGTGAATAGAGCACCTGGCTCTGGAGACGGAGGACCGAGTTCAGATCCGGCCTTAGACACTTCACACACTTACTAGGTGAGCTGCCTTGGGCAAGTCACTTAACCCCAATTGCCTTGCCTTCACCCCTCAAAAAAAAAAAAGACTACAATATAGTGTAAACATAGTTTTTATATGTACTGGGAAACTAAAAAATTTGTGTGACTTGCTTTATTGTGATATTTGCTTTATTTCAGTGGTCTGGAACTGAACCCACAATATCTCTGAGGTTTGCCTGTACTGTTTCATGCCCTCTGTGAGTCTTCTCTTATCCAGACTAAATATCCCTACTTCCTTCAACCTAACATGGTCCTTCCCCATCCTGGTCACACTCCTCTTGATGATTTTAGCTTCACAATGTCATTCCTAAGCTGTTGTGCCCAGAACTGAACACACTTCTCTAGATGTAGCCAGTCCTGGGCAGAGTATTGTGGGACCATCACCTCCTTAGTCCTGGAGGCGATACCTCTTTTAAAGAGGTCCAAAATCACATGGGTTTTTTGACTGTGATGTTTTCTGTGGGCTAATATTGAGAATTTAATCTACTATCAGCAAGGATTTATTAAGTGCCTACTGTATGCTAGTTGTTACATTAGGAATTAACCACACAAAGACAAAGAAGATTTCCTTTCCCTCAAGGGAAAAAGGTTATTCCTTGAAGGAGGAATAACCTGTCCTGGAATGTCCTCACTCCTAAACTCCAAGGAGTCCTTCTCTTCCTTTAAAAGACAGCTCAAGCATAACCTTGTTCAGGAAGCCTCCCCCTGGCCCCATGGCTGCTGACATTTAACTGTTTTGTATTTACTCATTTCTTATTTTTGCTATATGTACTTATAGTTGTACTTATCATGTCCTCTCTCCCCTCTGTACTTGTGCCTGGTACACATTAGGCACTTAATAAATGCTTATTGAGTGATGAATCTCTTTTTAGTCATAGGTCTTTTTTAATGTCTTTTTGCTACTTTCCGTATCAGTTGTTTTTCATTTGTGTCTGACAATTCATGACCCCATTTGAGGTTTTCTTAGCAAAGATACTGGAGTGGTTTGTGATTTCCTTCTCCAGCTCATTTTACAGATGGGGAAACTGAGGCAAACAGTGTTAAGTGATTTGCTCAGATTTCTCATTAGCGTAACATTTGTGCACATTCACATCCCAAGGGTAACCTGATGAATCCTTCTTCCCTCTTGTGTCTCCTTGACAAGGTGCAAATTGCCCTTATCTTGATACCTCATTGCCCTACTAATGAGGCCTTTTTCCTGATATAGACTCAGGTTCACAGTTAGTTCATATACCTAAGAGAAGCTGATTCCTTGATTCTTCGGGGCTACTATCCTTCCTCCCTCCCAACCCATGTGTAACAAAAAACTAGTGCTGGATGAGGAGTCAGAAGGGGAAAGGAGAGAAAAGAAGTCCTCCAAAGGAAGATGACCTCTGATGCTCCAGAGAGTTCAGGTATCAGATCTGAACTCTGGAAGACGAGTCTTCTTGACTCCAGGCCCAGCGCTCTACTAACACCTATCATACTTCTCAACATGCTCCTATTTGTGGATGACATTATACTAAGTTATGTCATTAGGACTGTTAGCTCTGTGAATATTTTATGACTTTTCACAATAACTTTAGCTTATCTGCTTTCTGTCAACTGATTGCTGCCACAACCAACTATGTTAACTGAATTAAACTTAATGTTTGCTGCTGTCCATTACTAATATTCCTAAACCTGGAATGTCCCAGTCTGCTCCAGGTGTGGGCATAGAGAAGCTGCGCTTTGGTCATTTTTAGATGCTATTCCTAACCAGAGTAGAAGCTTTCACCAGTAATGTCCTAGAAGGTAAACTATATCCTGGGATTAAGCAAGACAGACTCCGGGCCTTGTTTAGAAAGTTAGCAAGACACAACCTAATGGTCCAAATGATGTTTATTGGAAATCCTCATTACTGTTGTCTTTATTCCCCATCAACGATAGGAAGTGAGGAACAAAAATGTCCAATAGCATTTTGAACTGTGTGAATATGTATGAAATAAAAATTGTTGTGGTTGTTGTTCAGATTGTTAAAACCTTTAGACCTATAATACTATTCTGGGTGGCCTGTTCTCCCAAAGGGAGAGAATTTGAGCTCACTTGGGAGTCCAGGATTTTTCTTTTGTTTGGTCTCGCTTTCCCTTGGAAGCCACACTGGTTCCATGACTTGCAGCATCAGTGAAAGGTCAGAAGTGGGTTGCTTTCCCCTACTGTGTTGATCTTTGCTCCCCATTATGTCCCCTTTCTGTGTCTCTGCCTGGTCATGGCTTTTTCTGTTTTTGTCTTCTTAATCATGAGGAACTCTCTGGAGCATCAGAGGTTATCTTCCTTTGGAGGACTTCTTTTCTCTCCTTTCCCCTTCTGATTCCTCATCCGGCACTAGTTTTTTGTTGTACGTGAGTTGTGAGGGAGGAAGGATAGCAGCCCCAAGAATCAGGGAACCAGCTTCTCTTAGATACGTGGACTAGCTGTGAATCTGAGTCTATTATAGGACAAAGGCCTCATTAGTGGGGCAATGAGGAATCAAGATAAGGGCAATTTGCGCCTTGTCAAGGAAACACAAGAGGGAAAAAAGATTCAGCAGGTTACCCTTGGGATGTGGATGGGCACAAATGCTACGCTAGTGAGAAATTTGTTTTAGGGGGAAAGGAATATTCTGGAATTACACAGTGTAATGAATCATTGCCATAAACCTTTAAAAAACCTACAAAGTGTTCTTAAACCACCTGGAGACTCTCCATGAAAGTTTTCAGTTGGAAAATCCTCATCTTCTTATTAAGCCTTCTTTTTCTGCCAACTCCAGTAGAATTCTAGATGAATAAAAATGATTTATTTTTCAACATTATCATTTATTTGCACTATTGGGATTTGAAAGTTGGCATGTCCAACTTTATCCAATTTACCTTTCCTCTTTCTGTTTCTTTTGATTGCATTTCCTTTCTCCCAGTGCTCCGAACTTGAATCCTGAGTCATTTTTTTACTCCCTTGCCCCTCATATAGAACCAGCTGCCAAATCCTGTCAATTCTACCTTCATAACATCTCTCATTTTTCCCTTTTCTCTCCACTATCATCCTCAGTCATGCCTCTTCCACCAGCTTTTTGGTCTATTTTAACATTCCCCTGAACTATCTACTGATTTCCAGTCTTCCATCTCCAGTCCATCCCCAAAACAATTTCCAAAATAATCTTTCTAATGAATGTACCTTGCTCCAAATCCTTCAATTTCATATTTTCTTTCGGGTAAAACACAAACTCTTCTGCCTGGACCTTAAGGCTCTCCCCTAGCTTGATTCCAAGTTACCATTCCAACCTTACTCCACATTATGCCCCTTCGTACGATATAAGTACAGGTCTGCCAGATGTTCCCTGAGATTGGTCTGCCAGTTTTCTGCTCTTCTGCATGTATCTAGGGCATCCCTCCTGAGCAGTGCTTGTGAAAATCCTTCACTTTTTTGAAGACTGAGTTCAGTTGCCAAATTCTCCATGAAGTTTTCCTTGATCTCTTCAGCTAAAATTTTTCTTCATTGTCTCAAATTTTACCATAATACATTGTATCCTTCATTTATCCTGTCACCTTCTATCTTGTAATGCATATACACTCATGTGTAAGTGCTTATGTGAACATATGTATTTTGTGGATGCATGATATTCATTCCCCTTTGTAGATTCTAAGCCTCTTGAAGCCAGGGGTCTTGTTGATTTGTATCTTTGTATCTCCAGTACAGTGCCTTGCACATAATGGATGCTTCATAAATGTTTGATGAATCAAATATTGCAACAGTATTTTTTTCTGCAATTTTTTACAGTTCTTCCATGTTTCAGGTAAATTGTGGGTTAAGCAAGTTTCTGTGGGCTAGCCTGGGAACCTAACCATAATTTATAACATTGTTTCCATGGGAAAATATGTTTTGTACTCTAAACAACCAACTTACAAATGAATTTTTGGAACATAGCCCTTTTGTAAGTTGGGGACTTCCTGTATTAATGTTTCTTGGCCCTTGTATAGCCCCATGCCAAACGTTCATAATCCTGACATGTGGTTTAAGGTTCATATAACAGCCGGTTCATTTAAATAATGTTAACTGGAGCTCAGTTTTCAGTTTCTCAGATTTCTGGCTAATTTGAAATAGTGGAGACAACAGACTAGAAGCAACAATTCAGTCAATGATATGGACAGAGCATCCAGCTCTTTGTCAAGAAAAAAAAAACTAGAAAGACACAATTCTTGACTTCAGAGAATTTACAGCCCAGGTTTTTGGAAGTAAGCATCTCTGTAGTACATACCTTTTAGTCCTGTTGAACAACTGATCTTAGAAAAGAAAATTTCCCTTTTAGAAGTGACTGTAGTTTCTAGCCTCAAGCTTTAGTTTAGGCTATTCTTGTTTACTGAGAGCAAGGATTCTCTCTGCAGGAGGACAAATCAAATCTAAATTCATAGTGGGACCCTTCCCTCCCTGTCTTTCTTCTCCTTTCCTCATTCCCTCACCTAGCAATGGCTTCAGTTTTACGTGAAGGTGTTAAGGTATCTTGAACAAGCCTGATGTTCGTAATTTGGGACTGTTGTTTCTGAATCAATAAATATCACAATTTTGAGATTTCTGATCACTTAAAGTTGGTTCTTAGGAATATATGGAGACCCCATAGGTACGATGAGGATGCTACTGGGAAACCGTGCCCTGGCTTAGAAATGGTAGGTTAGAGTTAGGCACTTAGGTGGTATAGTAGGTCAAGAGTTCAACAAGGAGTCAGGAAAACCTGAATATACATTGTGCCTTAGTCACTCACTGGCTTAGAGATCACAGGCAAGTCACTCAGCCTCTCTTAGGCTCAGTTTTTCATCTATAAAAAGAGGGTAATTTATATCTATAGCACCTACCTCATTGAATTGTCATGAGGATTCAATGAGATTTTGTTGCTATTGTTGATTCATTTTCAGTCTGACCCCACTTATAACACCATTTGGGGTTTTCTTTGTAAATAAACTGGAGTGGTTTCCCATTTTCTTCTCCAACTTATTTCACAGACAAGGACACTGAGGCAGACAGGGTTAAATGACTTGCCCTGATGATGATGGTGATGATGATAATAATTACTGTTCCTGGCTGGACCTAGGAGAGTGCCAGTGGTATTCTGTGACCTTAGGGTCAATGATGAATGCACAGTGTGTGTTCAATACACAAAGGGCAGGCTGCCACGAGAGAAGTTTGAACACATCTTCCTTCAGTCTAACCTTTACTAGACCTTTTACATCTCTAGGGACTTGATATTTTTTAGTTACAGAAATGTGGAAATAGAACTTGATAGTATGGTCATATCCCCAAGTCATTGGGCCCCAACTGGGTTTATCTAGTAGCACTCGTTGGGGTCAACGAGAACAATATCATTCCCTTCTTCATGCAAGAGCCCTGGCATCGAGGCAGCTAGAGGACATAGAGTTTTGATAAAGAATGGACCTGGCGGCAGGAAGATCTGAGTTCAAATTGTGCCTCAGATTCATTCTAACCCTGGGCAAGTCACCTAACCTCCATATGCCTCAGTTATTTCATGAACAAAATGATGACGATGAAGATGAAGATAATGATGATGATAACAAACAGCACCTGCCTCTTAGGTTTATTGTGAGGATCAAATAATATTTGGGAACGAAATAATAATATTTGTTCCACAAACCCCACAGTGTTATATAAATACTATTTATTACTATTACTCTTATAGCTTTTTAGATCTGTCGAGATAGCTATCACATCCCCCTCCAAGTCTGTTCTTCCTCAGGCTAAACATTCTCAATTATTTCAATCCAACCTCATATGGTAGGGATTCAAGGCCCGCCTGTCCTTTAACATCTTGGTTACTCTCCTTTGGATGCCTTTCAGTTTGCTAATATCTTTTCCAAACTGTGGTGCCCAGAATTTAAAATAATATTCCAGATCTGATCTGACTGAGGCAGAAGACAGTGACTCTTTTGCCTCCCTCATCTGGCACACTGTTCTCAAAGCAGACCTTTTAGTCTAGAGATCACCGAATTTAAAATGAATCCTAACCTAACTCAAAGTTATCAGTCTCCAGGGGCATCTGTCAGATTGCGTCACACGGTGACCTCAGAAGATATAGCCTTCATGTTCTAGGGAGGGATCATGGAAAATGTGCATGCTGGATATGGAGTATTGAAATAGTATTATTGTGATGTTGTAGAGAGCTATCTGAGTTTTGGTTCTGACTATGTTACTTTCTACCTGTGAGACTTTGGACAAAACACCACCTCTCTGGGCCTCGGTCTCTTCATAAGTAATGAGTGGGTTAGACTTGATATTCTCTGAGGTCCCTTTTGGGGTGTATTGGGTGTTCAGAAGGACTAGCATCTCTGGTATGAGGGCTTGTTGAGCCATTTTCACAGCTGCTCAACCATCTTTGGTGTCCACCTGAATCACCCAATTCTCACCTGTGGCTCCAAGAAGCTGTAGCATGAATAGTGACCACATCTCGGTAAATTATCTCGGCAGATGGGCTAAACCAGGTTGAGAGTAACTGATAGGTCTCAAACCCTGGGGTGGGTTAGGGTGACGTCTGCCTCAGGCATGTGAAGACTTCCCCCTGCAGAATAGGCAGATGAGAAGAGTTTGTTCCTTTGGCCATGAAGGCGGCTGAAGCAGGTTCTAAGGCATGCATAGAGCTTGATCAGATATCAAAGATGCCAAGGGCACCCACTGCATCCTGAACCATTGCCAATCATCTTGACTTTTGTCCTGCCACTGGTCTTTGATGACTCAGGAAGAGAGAGTGAGGCAGACAACTAACTTTGTACAACCGACTTTGCCTCACTTAAATACAGTTCTCCTGCAAATCAAGACATCACCCTGTGATATCATTCACCCTCTTTGAAAACAAAGGACAAACAATAAGAATGCCCCTTCTAACTTGAAAGCCTATGACTTTGTGATCTCAATCATAGAGGCCAAGCTCTTTTGTCATCAATTCAGAGAACTATGAAAATCAATTACCTGGCCTTTTTTTTTTTTAATTTTAAGGATAAAATTTGCAGTTATTACAATCAAGTTCAGTCCTGAATAAGTATGATCTTAGGGACATTGAATTGTGTGTAACAACAGCCACAATTGAAGGTAGGAACAGGTGTGTGTGTATCCACCTTATAGAGACGGTAAAGCTGAGTCACTGGTAAATGACAGAATGGGTTCTGAGTGGAACCTAGGTCTGTGCAAGTCCAGCATAAACTTTTATCAAAACAGTGGGAAAATCTGCCTTTAGCCATATAACACTCAAATGAAAAAAATGCACGACAAATGAGTATTGGAGATACAACTGCCTTTCCAGTTTATTCTATTAATGCAACAATCCTAGCACGTCACATAATATCTTAGAATAGGGCACACATGGTGTTCGTTTTTGTAATAAAACACATACTTGCAGGATTTTGGAATACATGAGAAATGGAATACTGACTTCTTGCTTGTTTGTTGCTTGTTTCACCTCTTCATTGGGAGGGATTTAAATGATTCCAAGCAACTCAATAGTTATAAATGGAAATTTTGTGCAGGGCGTGTTGTTCAATTAGGACTGTTCTTTAAATTTAATATCTCAGTATAAAATTACTTAAGCATGCTTAATTTTTACAGTAAACAAAGTCTTGCTGTGTCTATGGAAGAGGAAAATTTTCATTGGCATTGTTAGTGGGGTGGGGGCCTGGCTTCCTAACTTAGTATCAAAAGACCTAGAAAAATAAACTGGATATTGAAGGATTGGATTGCTCTTTACTAGTTTAAGAAATTGATGTGAACATTTTATGGGAATTTCTTAAAGGTGCCATGGCCTTTGGAAGTGACTTTACAACGTAGTGATTTTTCCTTTGAGCTAATCGATTTGAACATTTCAACTCAATTCAATCACCACCCATTAAACTCCTAGTGTGCAGAGCATTATGTTAGACCGTGGAAGGAAGGGGCATTACAGACACAGCTTTTCTTAGAGCTTAGGATCTAGTAGGGGAATGACACAAAAACAAGTAACCAGGGGACAGTGTGGTACAGTGGAAAGGGCTTTGGAGTAAAATGACCTACATTTGATTTTTGCCTCTACCCCTTACTAGTTTGGGACAAGTCACTTAAATTTAGATTTAATGACCTCTAAAGTCCCTTTAGCTCTAAAGCCGGGATGTAAATTATTTAAGGAAATAAAATTCATAATTTTTGCGTATTTTGAATATTTTATATTTGTGTAAAAAGTTGACACCGAGTGCTATGAATGGCGGGAGGGGGGCAGGTGGCTGTTACTTGCAGAGGGATCAGAAAAGGTTTATTTCATGAAGCAGGTGGCATTTGAACTGGACTGGAGGAGTAGGAATTCACCCAGCAAAGAGAGTTAGGGAGGACACTCTAATACATGGAACTCTCTAAGCAAAGGCTTGGAGGTGGGAAAGCTTAAAGTATGTTGAGAAGAAAAAGAATAGTATCATTTAGCTGGAGTCTAGAATTGGTTGAGGGGAGTTATATGAAACACATCAGGAAAGGTTGAGCCAGATTGTGGAAAGCTTTAAATGCCAAGTAAAGGAGTCTGAATATTACTTTGTAGGTAATAAAAGGTCACTGAAGACTTTTGAGCAGAAGTGACATCACCAGATCCATGGGAATAGATTTTATAGATCCATAATAAATATGGAGTCTTACATAGATACTTCTCCAATCCTTTCTCAACTAACCAATAACTTTCCCTTCAATTTACACAGGTGTTCCACTCAAAAAATCAAAGCCTCCTAGGACATCTTGCCATCTATCTTGATACTTCCACGCCTCCCTTTCTGGAATAGTAACCCTCTAGACTTGACCCTTAGGGCCCATGTTATCATTGTTGAGTTGTTTTATTCAATGGGTTGAACATGGTATAAAGTTTATATACAAGAATATAGTGTTTATCTGAAATATTTATAGTGTTGGTTAAAGCAATGTTTTATAACTCTTTTAGGTAAATTGCTATGTATATCACAGGCAGGCTACAGGTGGTTTAATTGTAAAATTAAGTAAAATTAAGACTAAAGCAAGCACTGTGGAGTGCTTAGAGCAGCGGTTCTCAGCCTGTGAGTTGCAACTCCTTTGGGGGTTGAAGGACCCTTTCACAGGGGTCACAGGGGTCACCTAAGACTGTTGGAAAACACATATTTCTGATGGTCTTAGGAATTGAGACACGATTCCTCTATCCGTCTCCAGGTGGGTCCGCCCACATGCAGATACGCCCACATACGAGTATTAAAGGTGTAAAATGGTGTAAAACATGGCATTAGGAAGGTTGAGAACCACCGGCTTAGAGCTTGGTCAGACATCAAAGATGTCAAGGTCATCCACTGTGTCCTGGGTCATCACCAGTCATCTTGACTTTTGTCATTCACTGGACTTCAATGACTCTGGAAAAGAGTGAAGTTGACAACTTTGTGCAACTCTACCTCACTTAAATCCAACTCATGCACGAGTCATGAGACTCCACCCTGTGACATCATCGATTCTCTTCTAGAATGAAGGACAAACAATAATAACATTTGAAATGAGTCTTAATGTTGGAGGATGAGAGGTAGGGCATTCCAGGCATAGGCATAGCCTGTGCAAAGATACAGATAAGGGAGATGGAGTTTTGTGTTCAAGGAATTGCAAGTAGGGCTCTCATACGACCACAGAATGCCTGAAGGGAAGTAGAATGTAGGAAGACTGGAAAGGTCGGGAGGAGTCAGGTTCTGAAGATCTTCAAGCATCTCACAAAGGACTTTATATTTACTATTATAGGTAATAGGGAACCAGTGGTATTTATTGAGGGCAGTGGGGTGATGGTAGTGGTGACAGGGTTAGAAAGATCAGTTTGGCCCTAAATGGAGGATGGATTAGAGTGAGTAAGTCACTTAGTCTTTTTGGGTCTCAGTTGCCACATCTTATACAGAGGGGAATGGACTAGATAGTCCCTGAGATCCATTTTAACTCTAAATCACAGATTCTTAATCCTTTTTTGTTGTTGTCATGGTCACATCAGTGAAGACTATAGAACCCTTCTCAGAATATTTTTAAATGCACAAAATGGAATGCATAGGATTGCAGATGAAACCAATTTTATTGAAACACAGTTAATCAAAATATAAAGAAAGTTGTAGACCCCAGGTTGGTTAAAATCATTTTAAATCTATGATCCTATGGATTGCATTAGGGCACCTGTAGACTCATGACTATTTGCTATTCTTTGTATGTTGGTCTAGCTGAGGACCTGAAAATTTGTACCTTATGCCCTAAAATGTGCCAAGTATGTGACCTAACATGTTGACAGTGAGAAAACAAGATAGATACAGATATTTTAAATGACTGAAAGGTTGGATAGTCAACCTCCATACTGTTCCCTTCCCAGTCCTTCCTATTAAAAGACATTTCAGGACAAACAAGAAGACAATCAATGGGTAAAACATGGTGTAAAGTTTATATACAAGAATATAGTGTTTATCTGAAATATTTACAGTGTTGGTTAAAGCAATATTTTACAACTCTTTTGGGTAAATCATTACGTATATTACAGGCAGGCTACAAATGCTTTAATTGTAAAATTAAGTAAAATTATTTTAAAAAATTTTAACGTTGTATTCAGTTATAATACTGTTAATCTGTTTTGCCTTTTATTGGAAGGAAACATGCTAAGAACATGAGTTAATGTGCCTTTTATCAATCCAAGTCCTGTACCTGGAAATGGAATGCCACGTACAAGAGCCATAATTTCCCAACTATGATGGAATAATAACAGATGAATGTTGAAAAGTTCAGACGCCCAAGTGCCAGGCCTGAACAAAGGAGAGTAAGGGGTTGAGATAACAGCCAGCTCTATCTCAACCTATTTTGTTATACACAATAGAGACTGGTTATATAGAACTGTGAAGCGTTAGGCATATTACTGCATTGTAAGTGACAAATAAAAACTAGATGTTCCAAAAAAGGAAGGAAAAAAATTAGGCCCTAGTCATGTTATTTTAAAATGGAAACTGTGTTTCCCTATCTTGCCCAGGTTGACAATGCATCGGACACTCACCGACCTGATCCCTTTACTGATAGACAGAAAAGTTCTGATTGGCTGCTTTTTCAGCCTAGGCTGGTTCACTCTTCCTCAGGCAGCTTGGTGGCGCACTGTTGGACTTGGTTTGGGACACTGTATAAAGCTTTGGTCCTACTCTGTCTCAGAACTCCTGAGCTCAAGTGACCCATCAACCTAAGCCTCCTTGGTAGCAGAGATTACAAGGTGTGCACCATCATGCCTGATCCACATTTTCCTCTATTCAATACTAGCCTAAAGCAAGCTATTTTAATATTTCATAAAAATATCCATGATTTTTATTACAGTTTTAATATATACACATAGGATTTGGGTGCTTTTTTTCTTCTATCTTTCTTTTCCTTTTAAGTGAAAAATAGCTTTCTATTCCCCAAGCTTCCTGGGAATTTCAAAACTCAGGAAATTCTGGGATGAGAAGGTGCAAAAAGCAGTGGAAGTGTAGGTCTGGGCGCAGAGGCTAGTTAAGTGAGAGGAAGGAGTCCCAGGTGGACATGCTCAGCCTGGCGGGGGAGCAGAACCACCAGGATGCGCCAGGCAGGGAACCCAGGCAGACAGAAAGGGATTAGCATTGGAGCTTTCTGATGCTGCGGGAGATTCGCTTAAACTCTCGCTGCCCTTTCTGCCACCGCTTCACAGAGGTGATCACCAGCTCCCCACCCTGCTTCTGTCCCATGACCAGGTAGGGGGCATTGATATCATTCATCTCCTCACAGGTACACTGCAGGCTGTCCTTGAGCCACAACACGGATTTCTTCAGGTCTCGTTCGGACACTCCGTTCAGTTTGTAAATAGTTTTGCTTTTTGTTTCCAGGATGATCTTGGTGTCTCGATTGATATAAGTTATCTCTTTCACTTTTATCTTCAGAGCTAAGGGGAAAAGAGTGGCAGACAAGTAAGATGGAGCGTGTGGGAGGAAGAGAGCTCCTTTGCCCCTTCCATTAGTGCACAGCAACACGACCTGGGGGAGGGAGGGACTGCAGGCTTCCATGGAAGCTAATGAAACTGTCAGAAGACAGCAGGATGGGAGGCAGGCAGCAGGTGGCTTCATTTCTATAGACTCAAAGGGCTTGCCAGGCATTTTGTTTCAAATCAACCATCCCCTCCTCTGCACTCCCTCCCCCTCCCTTTATTTTTTCTTTCTTTCTGGGACTCAATTAACTTCTCTCCTAGTTTCCTAGCACTTCCAAGAGAAAGCCCCTAGAGTGCATGTGTTTGTATGTAGATTGTACGTGGTACATGCCCAACAATTGACTTCCCCTATTGGAAACTTCAGTATGAAAAGAAACGTCTGACTCTTAGGTGAAATGTGATCCTTACTGTGGCTGTAAACTTTAAACTCAATTTATTACGTTGGAGAGGTTTTTGGACAAACCTGTAAGGAAATTGTATTACACAATCATTGTTTTCTAAAGGACAGATTACAGGGAAGGGGAATTGATCTCACAGCTGCATTTGATTTGGTAAAGTAAGTAGGAGGGGGGGAAACCCATGCAAGGCTCTTTTTAAGAGTACAACATGTTTAACTGTAAAAGGGTTTCTCTGAATACCTCATCGTCATCTGCTATCACTGGCTTAGCCAAGGCACTTACAGATCATATATGTACCGCTTCCAAAAATGAATAAGTAAACTCATTAGACTGTTAAGACGAAAAGTAAGTGGTTTGCTATAAAAGACACATTTTACAGTCATGAACAGGATTCCTGGGGACCAAAGAAACCAACTACAAATGCATCTGCTGTAATTACAGTTCAAGACTCCATGAAAGCAGAGAAAGTAAGGAATGGTAGAGCTGAAAAGGGTCTTAGAGATACCCTAGCCTGGCTCAGTTATTTTGTTCTTTACAGATGTGGAAACTGAGGACCAGATCGGTCAAGTCATGGCACTAGTTAATAGTAGAACTGGAATTAGGCTCCCGGTTTTCTGACATTCAGTCTGGGCCTCATTCCATGATACTATCTCTTGAGAAAAAGTTAAACTTGTTAATTTTAATCTCAGCATTGACTATTGTTACCAATACCATATAACTACTGTTCCCAATCTTAGGACTGATGGAGGTGAATCTGGTGTCAGGGTATAGGAAGATTCTCAAACAACCAGAAAATTCATTCTTTGGAGTATCTAAGTGTAAGGTTTACAATTTTTTTTCCATTTAATTAACCCAGGATTTTTTTTTTAACTTCTAAAGAATTTGTATAAGCTCTGAATATTGTAATGGAAATGTGTTGTAATGGAAAAGGCACTGGATTTGGGGGCAAAGGACTCCAATCCTGATTCTGTCATTTCCTACCTGTGTGAGTCACTTTACTTCTCTCTGGGCCTCAGTTTTCTCATCTGTAAAATGAGAGACCCAGGCCAAATGACTTCTAAGATCTCTTCTAACTCTCAACCCATAATTCTGTGATCTCATGGCTTCTCTCTGTCACTAAGAAATGACAAGTGTTCAACTGAGCAGCAATGGGGCCTGTGCAACTTGTGCCTGGGGTTTTGTCTGCATTCAGACTACAAGACTGAGTCTTTAGCACTTAAAAGATGTAAGTCATGGAAAAAGCCAGACAATCTAAACATAGTGGAGATGTATTAAATTGTTTAAAAAGGAATGGAAATAGCATGGGCCAACTCTGCCTGCTGTCTCTTGTGTCTCCCTGTTTTCTGCTTTGGGGCCAGCAATAGAGGGAAGATATGTACATGTGGAAAGTTTGAACTAACTAATTAGCATTGAAGGTATTGTTTCTACATCTCTCATATCTTAGATATTAAACTTTGTCACCCAGATTTCCAACTCATTTGACTTTGGAACTGAGAACAATCTAGGAAATTCTAAAGAATAAAGG
>CM053592.1:82089217-82104179 GCA_028646515.1 Pseudochirops corinnae
TTTCCAGGGTAAATTAAAATGAAGTAAATTTACCATTTCCACTCCCTTCTCTTTCTTCTCAGGCCCATCACTGTTCTCTCCCAAAATTTGTGCTATAAAGCATAACTAGAAGAAAATCTCCCCTGGCTCAGATGGAAGGCAAAGAACATTCAGATCCTTGCGGCAAGATCCATCTTCCTCATCTATTTGAATGAATGACACCAGAAAGATGGTTGTGAGGGAGTGAAATGATTGAAAAGCTAGTTATCAGTATAACGAGCCCTGCAAAATGCAAAGTGGTCAAAAAAGCTATATTTAATGTTGACTCCACGCTCCCTGCTATGAAAAGAACAAACAGGTCTAATTCACATTGCAAGCAGGTAGACATGGAAAATTATTTCCCTGCCACACTGCTATCATCATCTCTTACATTGATTTAATGTTTTAAATGATCTCTCTTGACACTCCCCAAAATACTTGTAAGTTTGGCTGGGCTGGTATTATTACCTCCGCTTTGCACAAGAGGAAAATTTTGACTCAGAGCTTTTAGGTGATTTGTCTGAGTTCACACAAGATTAACTGGCAAAGCAAAGCCCTGAATAAAAGTATTTGACTCGAAGTCAGAATTTATCCAAGATTATTAATGCCAAATATACTGGCTATTAGGTATAAGGAGACGGGTGAATGTTTTTTTCTCCTTCTACATTCAGGCATCTATATTATTAGTATCTTTCTGGATGTAAAGGGAAAGAATAGAGTACAACATCTTATATTTTCTTTCTTTCTTTTTTGAAAAGTTTCCCCTGTAATACCAGTTGAGGGGGGAAAACCTATTCTCTAGGTCACTGACTCACTCGTGAGAGCAAGGCCTATTTTACATTTATTCTATAGTTAACTCTCAATCTGCTTTGTGGCTAATTCATAGTGATTTGAAAGCTCCTACCTTTTTACTCTATCCAATAGTTCTGGAACAAAAAAGGGGTAAATGTACATGGAAGTATGTGTGTGATTGCACTCCAAAGTGAAATATATTGGAGACCACCTATAGAAAGCAACCTGCTATAGGGTAGAATTCCATACCAAAAGTATATTTTGGATGGTATCCAAAGGGAGATCAGTTCCTAGAAGAAACTCATTATGGTACCCTAATCCCTTATAATGAGGTACCTTGGAATGTAACCTGAGATAGAATTTTAATGAACTTCCAGTGATTTTTGGATCATCCATTTTTCGGTATTAATCATGACTGTTTAGGAATTTGGATGGTTGGGAATTTATGATTTCACCAAATCAAAAATATTTTAGAGTTAGAAGGACCCTCAGACATCATCTAATACCCAAAACAACAGAATTTTCTAAATTTATCCCAAAAGATGTGATGCAGACTCTAGTCAAACTTTTTCAGTGATGGAAAAGGAGCACATTCTGTTTTTGGAAAGTTTAATTGTTAAGACATTTTTAAGCACCTCAAAACAAGGGAGGTAGGACTATAATTATATCTTAATGACATAAAAGCAGCTGTCTGATGTACTAATATGCTGTAAAACTTGAGATTCAGGCTTAGCTTTCACAAGAACATAACTTGGATAAGACATCCCTGCCTCTTCCTCTTGTCAGCTGGGATTCCATTCCAACCCCCAAACTATGGAGATTGATCTTCTAGCAAGTGAAATAGTTAATCAACTACCTTTTCACCTAGGCAGGTGCCATTAAGGTTAAAGGTGATGGTGGTGATGCCAGCTGAATTTCTGTGTTTCTTGCCAGCCCACTTTAAGCTAGGAATTTAGTCTTAGAGAAGATTTACTCATCATGAGGCTTTGGAAAGAACACTTGACTTGGAAGCTCATATTGTTAGAGACCCTTTGATTGAAGTCTCCAGGATGGGAGACCAGATTGCTGGAAGAGCTGGTTACCATTCCTCCCATCCCCTCCCAGGGCAGTGAGGACAGATGGGGAAAGAATTGGGAAACATGGTTTTCTTTAACCAGTATAGGATACCTTCTCAAGTAGCAGCAATTTTAAGTCAGTACAAATCCTTTATGTGTCTGACATGGTTTATTTATTTCAGGAAGCAGCAGTATGGAAATAGGTGGTGAAGAGCAGGGACCATCTCTGTTTAACTTGTTTTATTTCTAAGACAGTACAAAACTATGCCCAGATTAGTGCTTTATAAACTTTTTAAAAATTATGTTGGGGACACCTTGGATGACTTGAAGGTTAACTGGCCTTGGAATGGAAGAGTAGGAGGCTGAGCTCATAGGAAGCAAAGTTAAATTTTCAATCCATTTGAAGGTCCATCTAGCCATCCTTAAGTAATTATGAGATATTTACTATACAGTCTCTTCCAGTCATACCTTCTCCCCTAGGGGACAATGCTTCATAAGTGGCTATATACTATTAGTGTGAGTTGGAGCATGTCATTGAATCTTCTTGGACCTCATTTCCTCATCTGTAAAATGATGGAAGCTAGATTAGATGCCCTCTAGCTTTAGATCTTGGTCCCTTCTGGCTCAAGATCCTATGGTCCTATGTGAATTTCAAAGCAACTTTCTTATAGTAACTTCCCTCATAGTAACACCAACCAATACAGTAGGGAGGCAATTGGTTGTTTCCCAAATCTTGATATAGCGGGTACCTCTATTGCTTGTTCTTAAGGTTAATATTTTAACTTTCTATTAAAAAATCCATTTAATGCTTCAGACTCCATTAATACAATCTAAGTAAGAGGGCTTCTCATATTTGTATGGACTGTATGAATTTTTAAGGTGTACTTAAGTTTCTCTACAAGAGATTTTAACAGCCTTTGTCATATTACTCATTCTGATAATTAAACACATAATTTAATTACTTTAAAAACAGACTTACCATTTACCATACAATTCTTAATTCTTTCATTATGGCAAGAAGCAGGGGGAAAAGGGGGACATAGAAGAAGATAATACCCCCCCTCCCCGCCATACACACACCCATAGAGAATCCAAAATAACATATTTGGCTTTGGAGTGAATGATGATTCTTTTTGGTAGCATATTTACTGAGGATGAAAATATTTTAGAGCTGGAAGGGACCCAAGTGGTCATCTAATCCCCCACCTCTCATTTTACAGATAAGGAAACAGACTGGGAGAGATGAAGAGACTTGCCTAAAGTTACAAAGATAGTAACTTTGATTCAAACCTAGTTCTTCTGACATCAGGTCACTTTCCAATCCACTATCTGATGAAATTTTACCTAGGTTAATAATGATTTTAGTTTTCATTACCTTGACAGGCATTAACTGACCAGAGAAGAATGGCCCTGGCAAGTTCTTGGGAACAAGAAAATACTAGTGAATTAATGTGGGACTAAAACCAGAAAGCAAAATAGATAATGTACACAGAGGTAATAAAGACCTGACTGTGTTTTCATGGAAAATATATTATACCTGCATGGATAAAACTGAACACAA
Source organism: Pseudochirops corinnae (assembly GCA_028646515.1). NCBI lineage: Eukaryota > Metazoa > Chordata > Mammalia > Diprotodontia > Pseudocheiridae > Pseudochirops > Pseudochirops corinnae. Next base: position 82,092,644 of record CM053592.1, read on the forward strand.
TATTTTTTAAGTTACGAGAAGGAAATGGGGGCAGGGTAATTGTCCAATGATGGGTGAAAACCTATTTTTGACTGTATCTTATATAGCTACTTCTAGTAACATTCTTTGATAAAACTTTCAAAGTGTGAAATGATGGGCGAGAGTTCCTGTTTCCACTTACCAAAGTCATTTTTGCAAAGGGTTTCCATAATGTCGTTGTCATCATCATTTCTGTTTTTGCAGGCTTCACACACCTTAGGAGCTAGGAATGGGAAAAATGGGGTTGAGTAGGTTTGGTTAAAAGAGAACAGCAGGTGGCGTTGGGTAACTTGAAAAGGAACAGTCATTTCTCCAGTCAATGGTTCCTAGGTTTCTCTCAGTACCTCAGCTCACACCTTCCCTTAAGGTTGGGGCTGCTCACTGGGTAAATATTTTTTTTTATAAGGAGAGGGGAATCATTTGTTTCTAGGGGACTAAAAGCCTCCTTTTCAGTCCATTACATTCTGGAGGCAGTAATAGGTTCTTCCAATGAATGACTAATGAATGGGAAGTGAAATTTTTGTTTCTAGAGGGCAAGAGTCTGTGCAGTCATGCATAACTACAACACAGACCTGATCAGATTTTAGCTTTTTTTGTATGCCAAGTCCCTGAGACAATTCCTCGAAATAACCCTATTCCTATGAAGACTGGATCTTGAAAGTCTATGTCCGGGGGAACCAGGGTTTTCTCCTGGATAGTTCAGAGGAAGCAATAATGAAACAAAGAATCTTTGGGCTTTATTTCCTGACCACAAATTTGCCCAAAGCCCAGGGCTCCCTCTTCAACCTTTTCTTCCCTTCTGCTAGAGGGAGAAGGGGAAAGATGCCAGTAGAGTTAGATTTTTCCTGAGTTTCAAGTGAAAAATTCCAAGATATTTTAAAGACTGAAATATAGGGTTAGCATTTGAACAGTTCCTGTATGGAAGTGCCATTTCCATTATGGAGACTATACTTGAATCATTAATACCTAGGACTTTGTGGGAGGATTGTATTTAATTGTATTAGCATAATGGAACTGATTCTGCATTACCTTGCAAACCTAGCCAGCCTGGTACTTGTTTTACCCTGGATTTATTTCATATCTTAGAGCTCCTTAGAATAGAGTTCTCTTTCTTTTTTCCCCTCCCACTCACTCAAACTCGAAAAGCTAATAAAGACTCCATCCAAAATTAAGTAAGGTGAACTGTGTAGTTAATCTCTTGTCTTCAAGACTGAAAATTTTTGTGGCGGGTGTCTGTTCTAGGAGAGGATTTGGAACTTTTTGTCCTAAAGCATTTAGGGCAACTATGCTACTGGTTTTTTCTCCGCTAGCCACTACCATTTTAAATTGTATTTATTCACAGTGCCTTTAAAGTCTAAGTTGAATTGGATGATTGTCATTAAAGCAAGCTTGAGTTTTCTCTTAGGAAGCTGTTTGTGGGTCCTAGGAGGCTGAGACCACTTATGATCCTTTATTATGTTAGCTACATACATGGCAAAAAGCAAATTATCTGAGCATGTAAACTTCATCTTTGGAAGGCAAAAAAGTCCTTTGTGGAGTGGACAGCCTAAACACGGAGGAAGAAAGTGTAAGTAAGAGTAAGTAATCTGAACCAAAAGCAACAGAAGGAACCACAACATTTCCATTAAAGCTCTAGGAATGTATATAAAATGTTACTAACCTGCATTGGTTGGTCTATGGTATATGTTGGACAAATGCTTGAAAAATGTCAAACATTTGCAGTAAATTAGAAATCTAACCAATAAGATGATTGCAAACTCCCAATGCATGCCAAGAAACACTGCTAAGCAACTTTGCATTTTCTTTAACTAATGATGACTGTAGAAAGCAATTAGAGATTGAAAAGGAGATCCTGCTGAATGCCCTGAAAGGGATTAGGGAGTCCCCTTGCCATCCCATGAGGAGCCCAAATCAGTTCAGGCACGTTGTATATTTTTTCCTTTTGGGAAAAATATCAAGAGCCCATGAGGTTTTCATTGCTTTGATGGTTTCTGTACAGGAACTTTCCCCCCCTGTTTTTAAAAACTTGGGAAACTCTCTTTTGCATGATTTTCCCCAGTTAATTAAAACCAGCCCTCAGATAAAAGCAGATAGTGGTAGGAAGATTATTCCCTGGAGACTCCTTTGTGCCCTCTTCACATATTTCTTTTTATACCAAGACACTGTTCATTTCCCCCATCTCCTTCTTCTCATTGCTCCTTTGCAGGAAAACTCACTTGGATGCAATGAATGGCTAACATGCCCTCTTTTGAACTTCCTCCACGAAGTAATTTCTGATTTTGCTTCCAAGATATAAATTTGAAATGAACAAAAAAGTGCCCATTAAGGTAAAATCTAGCTGAATATTTGCTTCTACAGATTTTGGGATGGGGACTGGAATTATAACCAATGTCAATATTGCATTGACAGTAAACACCTGTGGAAGCAAACCTTCTCCCATCCCTTTCTTGCTTCCTTCCACCCACCTTTCCTCCTTTCCTTCCTCCCTTCCTTCCTTTCTTCTTTCCCATCCTCAGGGGGTGGGGCGGGACCAACACCTACAGACGGTTTACTTTATGCTTCGTGACTAGGAAAAATCACATGGTCATTTCTATCAAGTGAGAAGGAGAGCAAGTCTCCTTGTCTGATCTACTCCTCGATCAGATTATTTAGGGTCGGTGGGAGGCGTTGTCCCGGGTCCAGAAGAGCAGCCTGACCCCTCTTCCCTGGTGGATTCTACCGGAGGAGAGGTGGGGAAGGCGCAAAAGGTCTGGGAGCTCGCGGCGTGAGTTGGGTGCAACTTCGGGGGCGGGACTCTTACCTTCCTCAGTGGCCAGCAAGAGGTGGTCGCTGCTGGCCAGAGGGATGCAGAGGTCGTTGTCCATTGGGAAGCGGTCACATTCCAGCATGTCTGGCCAGGGAAAACCGAAGGCGGACATGACCGGGGCGCAGCGGTCTTTCACCTGCACGCACAGAGAATGGCAGGGTTGAATGGTCTCGTCCAGGTCATCGAGGCAGACTGGGGCGAAGAGCGAGCAAAGGAACTTCTTGGTGTCCGGGTGGCACTGCTTCATGACGAGCGGGATCCAGGCGCCCGCCTGTTCCAGCACCTCCTTCATGGTCTCGTGGCCCAGGAGATTAGGCAGCCGCATGTTCTGGTACTCGATGCCGTGGCATAACTGCAGGTTGGCGGGGATGGGCTTGCAATTGCTCCTCTTGTAGGAGAAATCGGGCTGCCCGAAAAGGAAGAGCCCACGAGCGGAGCCCAGGCAGCAGTGGGAGGCGAGGAAGAGCAGAAGCAGAGAGCCGGGACCCTGAGGCATCTTGGGCAGCTCAGAGCCTCGGAGTGAGATCTAGCAAGGGAGAAAAAGCAACCGCGACCTCCTAAGCAACTTCACTTTCCCCCCGCCCCCTCGACCGGAGCTCTCCACGCCGCTGGTCAGAGAGTCAAGAAACTAAGTGGTAGCAGGGGGGAGGAGGAGCAGGAGGGTGGGAAGGGGCGCGGAGAAAGCAACAGCGAGGGGCACCCTGGGGGCCTCCCTAGACCTCATTCAGCTGGGGGAACCATTCGGAGCTTAGAACCGGGGGCGGCAGCCAGCTCGGGTGCTAGGGGCAAAACAAGCTTTCCTGGCTTTTTTATGCAAATCGAGGTGGGGAGGGGAGAAAGGGAGGAGCCTTTCGATGGTAATTCGAGGAGGATTGGTCACTACTTCTCCGGCAGCTTTTCTTGGGGGTGGGGAGGGAGATTGTAGGGGATTTCTCTACTCCCTCTTCTCCAGACTGGAAATTTTTAACGCCCCCCATTCCACCCCACCCCTTTGCTCAAATCACACAAAGTATTACCCAGTGTTTGTTCTATAATTGTTTCAAACAACCAACCAACCTCACTTTAAGCTCAAGCCCGCCGAACAAAGAGCTAGGCGATAGAGAGCGCGCGCTGCGCACCCCAGTGTTCCCAGGAGGCGGACAGAGCGCGCGGAACTCGATGCCCTCCCCGGGAGCTTTTTACAAGGCAAGTGGCCTCGCCACCGCTGGGGTCACCAAGGCTGAATCAATTGCTACTCTCCCCCTCTCCGCTAGCAAAGAGCGAGCCTCAGTCTCCAGTCAAACCTGGGTGGCAAGGAGGGATTTTTTTTCCCTGGGGATAGCGCGTTGGTTTTGACAGATCTGAGCAGCTCCTGCCACCCCGAGACAGAGAGCGTCTGGAGGCGAGGAGAAGTGCTGCTTTGTCCAACCTTGCTCAGACTCCTGGCCCCTCTGCACAATTTAGACTAGGTTAACCCAGACCAATTCAGGAGGATGCTGCAGCTCTTCTTTCTATGGCTCTCTAAAGTAAAGGGCGCTGCTGTCAAACTCTGGTCAGAGTTAATCTGCGGCCCCCCTTCCCCCTCCCCCTTCTGGAGGAAGCGAAAGAAAAATCTCTGTGATTGCCTTGATTGGGACATATGGTCATAGATTGAGTGCGGGAGGTATCTTAGACGTCGTCCAGTCCAACCTCTAAAGTTTACAGAGAAGAAAACTGACAGATGAAATGGCTTGCCTCCAGTCGCACAGGAAATAAGTGGCAAAGTCAGAATTTGAACTCAGGTCCTTTGAGGCCAAGTTCAGAAGACTTATTATCTCGGAGAATGGAATGCCCACTGGCATCACCATCATGATTTAGTGGCAAGAATACTAGATTTGGGGGTCTGTGTTCGAATACCACCTTGCCTATTTATGATTTATGACCTCTTCCCTCATCTATGAAAGAGTGGAGGGACAGTGCACTGTATGACCCTCAAAATCCTTCCAGCTTTGTCATCATTAGTCTTCCATTTTCACACTTCTCAGGCGAGGTTCTCCCCAGGTTGCTCTACTTACCCCCCCCCCCCCCCCCCAGAAGGAGGACACTTCTACTGGTAGGGGAAGAATCTCCACAGACCAACTTAAGCTTGAAAAGAGAAATCATTTTCTGGATAATCTAGGCACTCCCTTCCACTTCCAACACAATTTTACTCCCTCTTTAAAAGTGATTTTTCTTCTTGAGTTTTTTTTTTCCTTTTTATCAACTGGATAACCTTGTAGAGAGTCACTGAACATCAGATGTATGATCATTGTTCTGAAAATTGAGATGACCTTGTAAATTGGGAGAGCTAGTGAGATCAGGTGTGACACACTGAATGTCAGTCTAACTGCACTGTCCTTGAAAAATTTTGCTCAGTTTAATTGAACAACGCCCTGTGTACCTTACAGGTTTCCCACTGAGCCAGTACAAGATAATCTCTTTGTTGGGCAAAGACTTTGTACCATAAACATTGCATTGCTCATGTTTTTTCCCCCCTTTCTTTCTGTGATTTTTGTTTGCAGTGAGGATCTCCTGGTGTGAAAATTCCATATACATCAATGCAAATTGTCAGCAGTTCTGAAATTTAGAGCCTTATAGAGTTGTCTGGGAGCACAGAGAGGTTAATTGACATGTCCATGGTCCTGCAACTAATATATGTGAGACTTGAACCCAGATCTTCTTGTATCTAAGGCCATCTCTTCTATATTGTCTACTTAATTTAAAAAAGTTTAATTGACTTGAAGTCACTTAAAGCATAGTTGTTTTTAACTGAGCAACTAAAAATTAAGTTTCCATTTTAGTGAAGAGAGTTTTTAACTAGGTATCAGTGGTCCTGGGCTCTAGTCCTAGTTATTTCACTCATAGCCGATACTCTGGGCAAGTCACTTCTGTTTCTCAGTTTCCTCCTCTGTAAAATGGGGCACAGTAACTCTTATCTTATAGTTTCTTTATTTGTGAAGATAAAGTGATATGCATAAAGGCATAGCATAGTTTTGTGCCATTCTCACTGGATTTGGCTCAGAGAACCCTTGGCTTTGTGACTTACTACCTGTTCCATTTTGGGCAACTTATTTACCCTCTCTTGTCTGTTTTCTCATTTGTAAAGTGAGAGAATTGGAGTAGACAATGTCTAAGATCCTTTCTGGCTTGAAGTATCATTATTCTATAATGTTTACAAAAGCACTCTCTAAATTGAAAAAGTAGTCTCTCGGACTAAGTGGCCACCACCTTGGTTAAGACCTCCATCATCTCTCACTTGGACTATTTCAATAGTCCCAATTGGTCTCTCTCTTGTTCAATCCATCCAACACACTTTAGATCCCCAAAGTGATCTTCATAAAACACAGGTATGACCAAGCTATGCCTTTACTCAAAATATTCCAGTGTCTCCCTGTTGCCTGTAGGGTGGGATACAAAGGCTCTGACATTTAAACTCTTCACACCCTGGCTCCAGCCTTCTTTTCTAGACTTACAGATACAGTACTTTCCTTCAAGGGTGGAATCCAATAAGTCTACCTGCTGTTCTTCACACAGGACTTGTTTCTCTCAACTCTGTGCCATTGCTGTCCCTCTGTGCCTTGAATATACTTCTTATCAATTCCAGACCTTAGAATCTCTAACTCTTATAGAATCCCTAGCTTCTTTCAAAATCAATTTGGCTACTGCTCAGTGCTGAAAAGGAGTAACTTGACAAGGTGAACTCCAAGTGGTGGCTTGGTTCTTTGGCTCTATAAGAGCCCTTCTCTGACCCTTCTTCCCCACCCTAGTTAGGAATGTTACCTTCCCTCCAGTTAACTTGCATTTACTTTGTGCATAGACTTTAAACTTTTCTTATATACATACACAGTGTTTTCCCCAAGAATGTATAATCTTTGGAGACATGGGCTGTTTATTTTTGTCTCTTCCTCTAGCTCCTTGAGCTGTGCCTGAGCTTAATAAATGCTACTTCATGATGATAATGATTGTTACCTTTCTGACAGGAGCCCAAATCTTCAACAGGTTTGTGGGTAGTAATCTGCTTCCCTCCTCCTAACTATAATCACTTCCAGGAATTGCCTTGAAAGGCTACATGGTTTCCCTGAGAGTCTTACCAAAGGCTCATAGGGTTTCTCCCAAGAGCCTCTTTGTATACTTATTGTAGCATGTAAGACGAGGAGTTGGGGAGGGGGAAATAATGGTATGAAACAAAGGCCGATTTCTCTCCTAAGTCTTCCCCAGACAATACTATTCTTTTACTGAACAGAAAGAAATATATGGGATCAGGGACATAGAGCTGGCATTTTTAGTCTTAAAAATCCATTGATCTGTACGTTTTGGTATAATACCCAGTGTTTGGGTATTACACTGGGCATTGGGGGGCAGAACGCACTTTTCTTTCTTCCAAGGGATCAGTACTTTGGTTTCCAATGGCTCAGAATACATTTGACTAAGAAGGGAAAACAAATGTCCCTCCCCTCCACACCACTAAAACAACACCAATTACTTAGAAAACTGTCTATCCAAGAAAATGGAAACACTTCCTGACCTGTCTGGGCTCCCGGGGTGGGGGTGGGAGGGAAGAACCGGAGGGAGGCCACAAGACATGGTTTTCCAATTCCCCTCCACCTCCCTTTAGCTGCACTTGACTGACCACACCTTAGTGAAGCCCCGTCAGGACTCTGGGGGCCAAGCTAAAGGTTTATGACCTAGAAACAAACTGCCCGCCGACTATCCCGGAGAGACTCTTTTCCCTTACAGTTCTCAGATAGGGTCAACACAACACTCAGTTGCATAGTCATTGTTTAAGGCTGTCCCTCCAGCGTCCAACTCCAGACACCCAAAGCAATCCGACCTGGAGTGGAGACAACTTCCTGGTCTCCCTTTCTTCCAACACACCTCGCTTTTTGGACCTTTTTTCATCCTTGCCTTCCCAATTTCACTATCTCTTTTCCTACGGTGGATGGCTCGGGCCCCAACGCACGAAGTCCCATCTGCACCTACCGCTCCAGCTCTAAGTGGCCACCGGGAGGCGCGCGAGCTCCTTACTGTCTTCAAGGACTGAGGTACACTGACTGGATTTTCAGGGCAGTGCCCTGTCTTTTCCTGCTCCCATCCTCCCCCACACTGGGAGCCACGGGAGCTCACGCACACGATTTCACACTTTCAGTGGGTCTGCGGGATCGAATAGAAAAAGGGAATATACAAACCACATACGGGCTGAACCTGGAGATTGGTTGGGTGTCCTTTGAAATGCTTACAAAGAGGAACGTGGTGAGTTCTAGGTCTTTTCCAGTGCGGATGAGCCGCCTAGACCTTTGGGATAAGCTAGTAACAATAATTCCACGTCCAGTCAGAGGCTTCTAAGAGACCCATTATACAGGGGAACAGTTATCGTGGGTTGCTGTGAATTACATGAAAGCAGACTTTCAATCCCAATCCCTTCTTAATTTCCCATTTAAAGGCTGTTGTGAGAGTTATCTTTAAACAGATAAAAGAACTGAAAGACTTAAAATTTTTGTTTTAAGCTACTTCCTCTGCACACGCACAGAAATGACACATCTCTCTAGTAGTACCTGGCTATCTTCTAGGAACAAGCCCCAGGCCACCAAAAGGTCTGGGGTTGGAGAGCTGGGGTCCAGGGAATTAATTCCTCCTTTAAACTTGACTGATCCAGGCTGCCTAGGGGAGACCTGTCTTAAAAAGAAGCTGCTCTAAGAGTCATTGCTCCAACGAAAAGTTACCCTTCCCCCAAATCCCAAATGATCAGGAACAAAAACCTTACCACATAATACAGGAAAGGAGTGTTTGTACTCCTCACCCATCCTTCTTTGGGGGAGGTAGGGGAAGAAGGTGGTACTCCAGATTCAGTAGTTCTCTATTTTTTCCCTTGAAGTCAGGACCTGGGACAGTTTAAAGGAGAAAAAATAAAACCATCCATATCCCAACCCTTCCTTCCCAAACCTCCCCCAAACAATTCATCTTCTTTTGTGGAGGAGGTTGCCAACATCATCTTCAGAGAGCTTGCTCAGTCTTGGTACATATGGGGCCTCTTGAAAACAGGTTCCCATTTTCTTTCCTATTATATCCATAAGAGGATCAGGGACATCCAGTTCCTCTCCTGAGAAAGCATCTGCTCTGTTTGGGGGAGGGAGTGCCGTGGGGACCTGCTGCCAACAAGACCTCAGCCTTTGATGGAGATGAGACCATCCTGATGTCCTCTGGCAGACCTGTTCCATACTGCAGGAGGGAGCAGAGAGGAAACCTGAGCTCTAGGCATAAGAGCAAATGGTTCAGATGCCACCATATGACATGCACTCTGTCATCCCCTCCACCATATCCCTCTCCTAATTAAGTTTCAGGATTTTTTATGTATGGGAGAATGATAGAGACACAAATAGAGGCAGGAGCACTCACTCATGGGATGAGGCAGGAAGAGAAGTGTTTGAAAGAGGAAAGGGTTTAAGAGGTCTTCAAGTCTCTTCTCGATAACATGGAAACTACAATGGAAGGAAGTTGGGCCTCTGGCTCACCTTAATTCCTAGCTAACATTGTATGGGGTCATGCACTTACCATGTGTCAGAACGGGACATATCTCTAGTTCTCTCTGATTCCCAGGCCGTGTTCATCTTCTATTCCCTGGCTGACCCTCATGCTTAGAATGTTCTCTTTCCTCACTTCTCTCTCCTGGCTTTCCTTCATGATTCTTGCAGAAAGCCTTTTGGTCTCCTCCCCCCATTACCTTCCTTCTCAGATGAACTTCCCTTTACACCAAATATACATCTTCTATAGACAATAGTTATTTGCATGTTTTCTCCCTCAATGATTTCATTTTTGCCTTTGTTTCAAATCTTAGTATAATGCTAGGCACCTAGTCAACTCTCAAATGCTTGTTTAACTACTCAAGGGCTCCCTTTCATGCCCTGCACATAGTAGATACTTAATTTTTATTGAATTGAAAAGGCAGCTCCAGAGAGTTCTGTCTTATCCCAAATATCAACCCCATGGCCTGTTTTTCCATTACTACAGCTCAATTCCTTTGGTTCTTGGCCTAGGTGTGCATAGAGGTAGGCTGCTATGCATAGAGGCGGGCAGAAGTAGAGAGGGGCTTGCATGCAGGAAGGCTTGGGGGAGCATTATACTGTACCAGCATACTCAGGTACTCTTGGCCCCTATTCTAAGCATATGTGCATGAAGGCCATCTTGTGTTATGGAGCATGTTTAGAGTTGCCATTCCTGGTAACAGTGAAAATATAGATGCTCTGGATCTTGGCTGTCTTTTCCTTCCTGTCTCTCCCTACCTTATCCTTATGGGAAGGAGATAGGAATTATCTTGGTATCTTTAGGATCCCACGTCCCTTGGGGAGATGCAAGCTCTCCTGGAAGTTATTAAGTCTCATCAACTCACACTTTAGTATCGCTCCTAGGGATAGGTGAGAGTAGTCCTGAGTAAAAAGGTTTCTTGACAAGGATTTCCTTAAAAGTCATGTGAGTAGATGAGTAATAAATTTCTTGCATATAGCTCTTTTACTTATACTCATATTTAAAAGGGGCTATGGTATCTCTATTTGAAACATGAAAAAAGAAAGGTGAATTTGAGTCACCAATAGACAAAAGGGCTATAGTTCCTCTTTGGGCATCTCTTCTCTTTGAGAGATAGCCTTTATAGCCATGTCCAGTCTAATGTATTGCCTGTACTGAGCAATTAGTAGGTCTGCTGTTTTAGGAGAGGCTGAAAACCACGGCCGATGCAATCTTCCTTCTCTCTGTAGGACCTAGACACCTGATTCTAGGACACTGTCTGGAGAGAGGCAGGCTTGTCACCCATTCAGTTTCCCAGGCTTTTTATTTAGCTCATTTGCTTTTATAAGAAGGAGCAGAAAGAAAGATACCTTATTGAGGAAGGGTTAGGGAGGGCTAAGACGGGGAATTGATGAGAGGAGACTGGAGTTAGGAAGGAGAGGACTCAGGGAAAGAAGGGAGAGAAAAGAAGAGAGAGAATTGGGGAGCAAGAAGGGGATGCAATTAGGTAACGGTCAGGACTAAGATTTCCCAAATGGCTGCCATTAGACATTGGGTTTCTCAGAAGGACAAGTGCCAGGAGGAGTTCTTTCTGTGGGAAACAAGGTTTCTTCTGCCCTTTCTGGCCCACAAGGGAACTCAGCTATGGAAAACAAATTGTGGAAAAGAATGAGGTACATACCCCTGGCTGATATCAGACCATAGATAGGTAGGTAGTGGCTTGTGTCAAAGATACACTGCCCCCTCTGTGAAGCTGCTTATCTGTCCTTTATGATTCTCCCACTTCAACTCTTTCCGGACTGTTCTCTCTCCTCACTGCTGCCTTGATCACCTCAGAATGATTGTCTTTAGGCTTGCTCTCCTGACTGAGGAATCTCTCTCTGGGATTGCCCATCTTCACTTCCAGCTCAGTTCCCTCTCTTCACTGCTCCATCCCATCACCAACTGCTCTGCCCCATCCTCCATTTTCCAGGCCCCCTTTGTGTTTTGTCTCCCTCTATTAGAATTTAAATTCCTGGAGAGTAGCCTTGTGTTCTTGTATTTGTACCCTCAGTGTTTAACAGAGTTCCTGGTACATAAGTGCTTAATAAATGCTTGTTTGTATGTTTGTATGTCTGTATGTATTTGTGTATCATCTGTATCTATTTCCTTCCTTTCTTCCTTCCTTCTTGCCCTCTTTCTCCCTCCCTCCATCCCTCTTTTCTTTCTTTCTTTCTT
>CM053592.1:82104679-82117609 GCA_028646515.1 Pseudochirops corinnae
ACTTTAGTGGGAAGTATCTTTGTGTGCATTTTGGAGTTCTAGGATTGGTTTAGAGTCCTATTTTATGGGTATTTTGGGGTGGCTATGTGAGAGCTGCGATATGTTGCTGCTGCTATGCCGCCATCTTGGCTCCACCCCAATACACATAGTCTTACATGCATTCCTAGTAATGATGATTTTCATTAATTGGATTTGAAAAAAGAACACTAGTTTGGGAACAATTTAGACTACCATTAGATCATGTAATTACATACCACTTGTCTAGAAGAGGCAGCATTGAATAGTACATAGGAAGCTGTCCTTAGAGCCGGGAAGACCTGGTTCCAGTCCTGCCTTTGATACACACTGGCTGTGACTCTGGGCAAGTCAGTTAACCTGTTAGTGCTCTAGGTCAGTGGTGTCAAACTCAAATAGGATGAATCTCTGCAGGATACATATTGACTTAGAAAATCACAAATTAATATTACCTATCTTGTATTTTTAATCATTCTGTTAAATATTTCCCCAATTACATTTTACTTTACTAATTACATTAGTTCTTCACTAAAGAGTATTGTGAATCTTGTGCCACTGAATTGGTGGAATATTTGACACCTTAATTCTCTAAGATCATAAATTGCAGAGAATGGTGATCTGTAAAGGCAATTTCCTCAGTTGGGAAGTCCCTATATCACTGTGATCATAAGTCAAGTCCTTAGCCTGATGTACAAAGGATATGATTGGACCACTGGAGTTGAAATTATCAATATTTGACTGTGAACATTTTCAATGTCACTTTTTTGTGTTTTCTAGTAGTTTGCATGTCTCTAGTTGGACATTGTTGTTCGGTTGTTTCATAGTCATGTCTGATTCTTTGTGACCACATTTGGAGTTTTCTTGGGAAAGATACTGGAGTGGTTGGCTATTTTCTTCTCCAGCTCATTTTATAGATGAGGAAACTGAGGTGACTTGTCCAGGGTCACACAGCTAGTAAATGTCTGAGGCCAGATTTGAACTCAGGAAGATGCATCTTCCTGACTCCAGGCTTGGCGCTCTATCTACTGTGCCACCTAGCTGCCCAGCTGGACTTTAGGAAGGTAACTATTATACAGTAGTGTAATAACCTTTCTGAATGTAACATTGGATTTATAGTTTGGATGAACAGTCCATGAAGTATCTAAAAGTCCTTTTGGCTATGATGTACAAAGTGTTACTGTTTTGCCACAGTCCTGCCTCCTCCCCCCCCCCCCCATTCTATTTTTTTTTTTATTACTCAGTGAGAAGGATCCATCATGGGAAGAAAATAAATAAAATAAGATGTTTGAAAATTATTTACATTTGTCCCCTCTATTATGGGAGACAGTGTGATACTATGCAAAGTATGTTGACTTTGGAGTGAAAGGAACTTGGTTCACATCCTACTTCCGGTAGTGTATGAACTTGAACAGGTTGCTTAAATTCAGTTACTTAGTTTCCTTTTTTTGTAAAGTGAGGGGGTTGGCGGTTCTCAACCTATGGGTTATGTTCAATTTGTAACAATGAAAATGCATCCTGCATATCAGATATTTACATTATGATTCATAGCAGTAGCAAAATTACAGTTATGAAGTAGCAATGAAAATAATTTTATGGTTGGGAGTCACCACAACATGAGGGTATTAAAGGGTTGAGTCATTAGGAAGGTTGAGAACCCCTGGATTAGATGATCTCTCAGGTTCCCTTGAGCTCTAGACCGAGGCTGAGAATCACCTCCCAAAGCCCAGCTTGGTCTGAACTTAGCAGCTGTCATAATAACAATGGCCATAGTATTTATATAATGCTTTAAAGTTTGCAAAAAGCCCTTATAAATATTATCTAATTTTATCTTCATAACAACTCTAGGACATGGGTACAATTTTTATCCCCTCTTTTGTGGGAAAATAAGACTGGAGGTTACTAGCCGTGTGGCTTTGGGCAAGTCACTTAACCCCCAATTGCCCTCCAAAAAGCAGAAAAAAAAAGAAAAAAAAAAGAAAATGAAAAGAAAATAAGACTGGAGAGAGTTTAGCATGACTTTCCTGAGGTCACTCAGCTAATAAGTGTCTGAGACAGATTTTGAACTTGGGTCTTCTTGACTCCAGGTCCTCAGTCTCTTTATTACCCACACCTACTTCATTGATGTAATTCATCGAGAATTATAGCAAAGTTCTCTTTCTTGCTTCTCTTTCAAAGTTGAAGTTTTGTCATTTGTCCCATATATCTCACACCATACGCTACTTTCCCTTCATTTTGGAACCAACATTATTTTCCTTTGACAAGTGGCCATGGATCTGCCTCGATCCAACCTACAGTTTGGGTCACTTTGTAAAGAGAGAGATGACACCCGAGAGGGCATTCCAAAAGTGTTTCTAGGCTGTGGGAATTCCCAAGAAAAGTTGTGAGGAGGAGGTCCTTGACCACTATTTAGTCCTTGGATTTATTACCTTTCAACATGGCAGGGTTTTTTCCTTTGACCTTTCCTTTTCTTGGTCAACCCCTTTTCCTTCATTATAGCTTCATCTCTGTTGAAGCCAGGCCCAGCTTTTTCCCATTCTGGCAGCTGTATCACATTAAGGCCCCAATAACCTCAAATGCCAGTCTCCTTCGCTGGACTCCTGTGTGAAGTAAAGCTAAAGATATTGTTCTGTGAGAGGACAGTCACAACCAGATGAGCTTTGGTTTTCATTGTGAGGTTTGGTTTTCATTGAAGGAGGGAATGGTGTAATTACAGAGATGTAAATCTTTGTTCATCAAGCAGAGCCCTAGCAAAGGGACCAGAATCTTTTCGGAATATATACATATCTCCAACATTGAGGCATTCTTTTTACACCCTGTAGCAAATCTGCTTAACTTCCCTATGTCTTTTTTGTTTGAATTGGACTTGTGATTTCATTGATGGTGGGGAATTCCTGTGAGGAACTTTCTCTCCCAAGGCAGCCCAACACCTTATATAGCCTGGAGCACTGAAATATGAAATATTTTGCTCAGGGTAACATGGCTAGTAAGTTTCAAAGTTGGTATTTAAACTTGAGCCTTCTTGATTCTGAGACCAACTCTCTGTCCACTGTTCCATTCTGCCACTCTTCGGTTTGAGAATCATATATCTGTAAAATGGGATTCATAGGATCCTAGTTTTGAAAGAGGAAGGACCTTAGAAGCCATCCTGTCCAACCCCCCTCCATTTTACACAAACAGGTTTTACAGGAAAGTTAATTAATTGACTCGTTCAAGGTCATATTGGCAGTAACTGAAAGAGGTAAGATTTGAACTCAGTACCTTTGCTTCCAAAGTCAGTGTTTGCTATATTGTCCCATACCAACATCTTAGATGAGCTATAAGTGTATAAATGCTCCGGAGATCCTTATTCCAATTCCCAACTTTCTTGGATGAGTCAAGATCCCAAGAAAGATCATATCTTCTTACACCTCCAGAGTCTGAAGGGTACCCCTGCGGTGCAATGGAATAATTTTTCTAATGCTGTCAGTTTGAGCCTTTTTCTGGTGTATTCTCTCTAATAGCAATCACTAGTTAGTATTTCCCTTTTATCACTGATAACTTCCAGTGATTATCCCTCCATTATCCCTTAACCAATAATGTCAAACAAAAGTTTTTTGAGAAGATAAAATAAGGGGGGTGGGCAAGATGGCAGAGTAGAAAAGCACTCAGTTGACCTTTCCCATTGTTCCTCTCTAATCAACTTTAAAATCACACCTCAAATAAAATTCTGTAGTGGTAGTGCCAACAAAAGGTCAGCGTGACACATCCTTATAGCCCAAGACTGCTTAGGAGGTGGAAGATAGAGATCTGTGATGAAGGGGAAGAGACTAAGCCAGAGCCCCTGTGGATGAAACACCGATGGTGGGATTTGATAGTGGTGACAGAAGCAGCAGCAGTTTTGAGAGCTTTCAAGGCAGAGATGTTAAAGGAATCTGGCAACTGGTCAGAAGAGATTTCAGGGGATCCTGGGCTAGTATTGGATGCAGGACCAGATGCTGTTTGGCAACTCCTTGCCAATACCCACTTTTAGATCATAGTTCAAGAGCAAAGAGGAGCACTTTCAATCAAGAGGGAGTGGGAGCCCTGAGGGGCAGTATCATTTCTGGTCCCAAGGGAAGAATGGCCCTGAGGAGCAGTATTGATTACAATCCCAATGAATCTGGGGCCCTTCCTAGTTAAAGAGCAGAGTGTTGACCAGAACAGTGACCACACTTCTTCCCAGATCATGTCACCTTGGTAGTACTGAAAATTTACCAACCCCAGAACTAGCTCTGAACACAGCAGTGCAAAAAGCCTGAAGCCTGAGATAGGACCTCCCTTTGTCCCTCAGGAACAGAGCCCAACTTTAACATAAAGTTCCGAATCAAGAAATAAAGTGGAAAAATGAGCAAACAACAACAAAAGAACCTGATTCTTTATTGGAAAATATTCAAAGAAATACAATAAAAATACATGTTAAAAAGAGAAGTAGAAACCATTCTTATTAACAAAGGGCACACTATCTCCCACACCACCTTGGTTCCTGGGGAGAGTAGGTTCAAACTTAAAGTATTTGCTACTTAAGCATTCACTCCACCAAGTTCATTCCTGATCAATGAAATTGTTCTAGAAAGCAGCATCTTGGCTACTGGATCTGATTCATTGCTGGACTGCTATCACAAGTTGCTCTCAGGATTTCAGTAACTGGAGACTGAGGCACAGACTTTTGTTCCTGGACTTCTGGCAGCTTTCTTGTCATTTAACAGCTCACAAGTTTGCAACCTGATCAATTCTATCTCCAATATTCTTTCATAAAGGCAGGAAAAAACAGACATAACAGGGACAGAAGCAACAACAGTGCCTTGTGCTCATGACTTCATGTCAACCTGGGTGGGGTGAGAGTACTTGGTGGTAGAAAAGTGCTCACTTTTCAACAGCCTCATGAATTGTATATGGTATAAGTATTTAATGTCATCCCAGGAGATGAGGGAACTAAGGATGAGAAAGAAAATATTTTGTCCATGGTCGCAAAGTATCAGAACTTTGGATAGGACTCTTGGTTTGAAGAAGCCTTTAGTAAGTCCTTCTGCCCAATTTGATTTAGGCCTGAGTTTAAGATGGCTTAGCCCAAGCACCTCATTGTGTGAATTCTCCAAATTCCTTCCAATAGGACTGAAATCTTTTTGCCTTTGGGCTACCTGGAAATATTCCAGGAGCTGCTTTTCCTTCTGCTCTTTTTAAACCTATATTTTAGCATCAGTTTGGTTTATCCAGAAGGAATTTCATATCTTTCAGTGAGAATAAAAAAAGGGAATTACACTTTTTTTCTAACCTCAAAAATGATGTGGTTAGATTTTGAGAAGGTTTAGGCCAGTTCTTATTTTTCTGAGCCAGTTTTCTCATTGTTCACTTGTTAAAAATCCTTTTAATGAAATAATTGGAATGATTTTATCTACAGAGAAATCTATGCTCTGGGAGCCAGGAATTTCCAGTTCCTAGGGAATATACTGGATGAGCCCAGTCCTTCCTATCATAGTGAGGATGGGAAAGTAGTCATAAGACCTAGACTTGAATCCTGGCCTGTCTACTTATTATCTGTGTGATCTTGGAAAAGTCAATTCATTTCTCTAAACTTCATTAAGTAAGAGATTAGATGAGATTATTACTAAGCTCCCTTCAAACTCTGACATTACATGGTTCCATTGTTATGGAACTTCTATCCTCTATGCATGGAGTTTTTCAAAGTGGGAGAGTGTCCTTCCTACTTTATGCAGTCCCCAAAGGGGACATGACCAGGGCTTGTTTGGTGGGCACATTCAAATGATACTTCTCATGCAGAATACAGGCCAGTTTCATGTACTCTGAAACAAATATTTGTTACAGTACCTTCTAATGTATTGTCAATGTCTTAATATGATGCTTCTGATCCTCCACCAGTAAAACATGAGCCACAAATGGTAGTGATGAGCTTATGTGATCCTTGTTATCATGAGAGGCACCATAGCACAATAGAGAGAATGTTGGGATTGGAGTTGAGAATGCCACCTCAATTCCACCTCAAACACATCTAAGCTCTGTGTCCTTGGGCAAGTTTCTTAATCTCTCAGATCCTTGGTTTCTTACTCTATAAAACTGGGAGGATAATAATTACACCTGCCTAACAGAGTTTTCAGGAGGCTTGAATAAGAGGATATATGTCCTTTGAAAACTTTAGAAGGCTGTACTCCTTCCCTAGCTTTCAAGGACCTAGCACCATCTCCGTGCCAGAATAAGGCATCAATGGATGGCATTAATGTACGACTACACTATGGGTGATCAATAATCTCAAAAAGCAATTTTTCATAAGTTCATTGTAGGAGTGTGGGTAGAATGGAGGTAGAGCTCCTCCATTGCCCTTCGGGTGATCCTCAACCTCTGAGTCAGGAAGATCTGGGTTCAAGTCCTGTCATACCACCTGCATGGCTCTGGACAAGTAACTTAATCTTTCAGTTTCCGGCAATTCTCTAAGACAGGAGGTTTTAACCTTTTTTTGTGTCATGGACTCTTATGGCAGTTTGGTGAATTCCACGGACCACTTCTTAGAATTATGTTCTTCTAAAATTTTCTTTGTAGTGGATACTATTTTATTTTTTATTCTTAATTACATGTAAAACAATTTTTAACTCGTAATTTTTTTTGAGTTGCACATTCTTTTCTTCCCTTTCCTTTCCCCTCCCTGAGATGGTAAGTGATTTGAGAATCATGTTCTTAAATGCATAAAAAACTCACATAGGATTACAATAAAAAACAATTTCATTGAAATACAGTTACTGAAACATTAAAAAAAATAAACACAAATTCATAGAACCCAGGTTAAGAATTCTTTCTCTGGGGCTATCCATTTCAGAGCCAGTGCCCATTTGTATTGAGAGAGTATGTCTCTTCATGACCTTAAGGACACTGAGAATTCTCTATACAAATGAAATCACATGTCTGGTCCATAAAAAAGTATAGTGTCAAGGTACATATACAGACTGATTTATTAATTTATCATGAATCCCCTTTAAAATGTTGGTATTTGGACACAGACCTGGGTTACTTATAGACTAATTATATTAGATTGAGTTTTTATTGGGTGGAGAAGTTCTATTTTGAAGGTTCTGAGTTGGTCTGTGGTATGGGGGAAAGAGCATTCTGGGCTCAGAGGACCTAGGTTTGAATTCCACTTCTAACCTGTGGGATCTTAGGCAAGTCACTTAACTTTTATGGGCCTCAGCTTCCTCATCTTTAAAATGCAGGAGTTGAATTAGATGGCCCCATCCAGTTTTAAATCTATTATCCACTGATAATATGACAGCTAGGAGTTTATCCAATGCGTTTCAGACCACCTTCTTGTTCTTCCTGCCATTGGGTGTCTTTTGATTATCACTTTTTGTAATCAGTTGGGTGAATTTTTTCTGATTATACACTTCTCTGATGATATCCTTCTCCCTTCTTCTCCAGCATAAGGCTTAATTTGTAATGTGTTTTATAGCCTGCTCACTCACCATGAGGCCTTCCATTACCCTTTGGGTTATCTCCAACATCAATTCTTTCAAGACTATGTATTCCATGATTCACAGCTATACAATACCAGAAGAATTTTGGTGGGGAAAAAAATTTTTGTTTCAAGAAAATGTCTTGGGTCGCTGGGGGAATTGTGCAACTTCTCACAAGTAATACAGTCAGCTCACCTCTTACTACTCAGTAATACAGTCAGCTCACCTTTTACTACTCAATTCTGGGCCCATTTCAATGTCTTTTCAGCAAAGAAGCATGAGCTCTATAGACTGACACCCAAATGTATAACATGACCTGGGCTGTAAGCATTCTCCATTCATTTTGCTTTTCCTCTGTGGACAGCCATTTGAATTATTACAGATCTCATTGAGGAGGTTCTGCAGTGTTCCAAGGCTTAATGTGACTAATACAATGCCACAGAGCCCCTATAGATGGGGATTTTCCTGTATATAATCCTTCTTTAGTCTGGACTATATTTAGGACATCTACCATGATAATGGTGAGCATTCATCCCCTTGTTTTGTGCCTCTCATGATGACAACAATTTGGAAGTTACTGACAGTTATCACTGTTGTTTCAATGTGTCTTAGATGATTTTAACATGTGGATGGAAGATGCCTTTTAGGAGGAAAATTTGCAAGGTGGCATTTTTACTTTCCCAAATAAAGTGCTTTTTTATAGCTTACAAAAAACTAGAGACATTGGGACTGTCAATTCTCTACAATTTTAAGTCAATTGTATGACTGTAGTGGTGTGCTCTTCTGTAGGATATTGTTTGCAAAAGCTTTCCTGCTCTTTTCTCATAATATTATGAATGCCTTCATGTATGTATGTGTGTGTGTGTGTGTGTGTACACACATGTGCATATGTATATGTAGAGATTATTCTCATGATATTCTCTATATCACTTTTTTGGGGGGGGGATGGATAATGATAAGATCTGATATATTTCTCTGCTTTTGATATCTTACCCCTTTTTTTCAAATACCCTGAGGATTCCCCTAGGGCTCTCAAAATTGTGTGGCCAATGCACTGGATCTTCCTTTGTGTCCTCAGTAGTCCATCTGCTTTTCCACCCTTTGTTTTCTTCTTTGTCATTATCTTTTAGTTATTTCTTTTTATTATTATGAACACAAGAAATATTAATAGATTTCAACTTTTTTATACAAAAAAGAATAAAAAAAGAACATTGTATTTGATAAGTTGATAACTTTGTTATGAAGAACTTGTTTGTTTCCACTTTGTCAAGCA
Source organism: Pseudochirops corinnae (assembly GCA_028646515.1). Classification (NCBI taxonomy): domain Eukaryota; kingdom Metazoa; phylum Chordata; class Mammalia; order Diprotodontia; family Pseudocheiridae; genus Pseudochirops; species Pseudochirops corinnae. Next base: position 82,113,443 of record CM053592.1, read on the forward strand.
GTTTGTCTGGGATACATGTGTATTGGGTCAAAGGTAGGATGCGGATTCTGTCCGGCTTCATTCAAGGTTTAGCTCAGGTGACCTCCTATGGGAAGTCTTTATTGACCTGTTAGTCCCTTTTCAAGTGATGTTGTTTTCATTTAGCTGAGTACATGTCTTATCTCCTTCTTCCCCTTTCTCTCCCAATATACTGTAATCACCTCTAAGTTATTGCCTGCTGTAATGGTAATTACCCCTTTTTTGTACTGGTAAGTTAGCAGGTACTTAGCACCTTGTTTCAAGTTAAGCAAAGGTAGCAGGTACTTAGCAGTTAGTAATTGATCAAGCCACTGTTGGGGAAACAGAAGGTATGAACTCTGTCTCCTGTTGCTGACATAACAGGAAGGGATTGGCTGAAACAGGAAGCTAATTCTGTGTGTATATCAGAAAAGCCCTAGAGAGGCACAGTCAGAATTTCCTGAGAACTTGTGGTGGCAGAGCTTCTTCTGGCCAGGAGCCCAGGAACCCAGGAACCCAGGTGACAGAGGAGCCCAGGAACCCAGGTGACAGAGAAATCCAGGAGCCCAGGAACCCAGGAGAAGACTGAGGAAATAGAAGACTGAGGAAGCATGACCAGGATGCTAATACTTTTGTCTGTTTGTGGCTTGGTTGAGCCTTGACTCCTTGGGAACAGAAATTGTGAAGGATTTGAGATGGACTGGAGCCTGTGAACTCCAGTGTGGAGCAGGACCTACCTGGAGAGCTGGACAAGGAACTGAGAGCTGTCTGCTATTGAACCCAGGTGAATCCAGTTTGGTGAATCCAGGTAGAATCTGGGACCATGGAAGTGGATCCAGGGAATCTGAGAACCAGCCCCAAGTCAAGATGAAGAAAAGCCCTCTCCTTGGGTATTGAATGCTGTGACAATAACATAGTTTACTAGTGACCTAGGGGTGCTGGGTTTGTATATTTTCTAATGATTGTACTTAGTGATTAATGATACTTAGTAACTGATTGCAAAATAAGTGACTGATTGAGTTAACCTAGTTGCCCCATGAGTGGAAGACTGACTATTGTACTTTGAGATGACTGAATGACTGAGTAAGGAGGCAAACCTCCTTAGGGATACCAGATGATTGTTCTTTGTTCTAAATATTGTGACCACTTTGGTGAAAACTATGTGACCGTTTTAATGATAAGCTGTGTGAATGCTATATTGTGATTTTTGTGATAAGTTGTAATATTGTGAAAGCTGTACCTTGATTTTCTGTGAATGTTTTGCTTTGATTTGCTGTGGAATAAATAGTGTTCTCTATGCTGTGTAATCAGAACCTTAAAAGCTGTTCACAGTAGCATTCTTTTGGAAAGCTGCTCATGCATGGCATTACATCTGCCTCATCTATTTGTCTTCATATAGTTAATGTTTCATAAATGTTGAATTGAAGAAGCATGAATTAAATAGGACACTTAAAAAATCCAGTTATTTTTGCTATTTTTATTGGGAATCAGAAGAGACATGAGGCTTACAAGAATGTGTCTTGAGATACTGAAGATTTTTAAGAATTAAAATCATTCTCTGTATTAAATTACTTTTAAAAAAATTCTGAACTTAAATAAAACACATTTCCATAACAAAGCAGAATTTAAAAAAAAGATTGCACATGAAACTGAAAATCTATTATGTACAACTTGCTTTTCCTTTTAAATATATAATAAAGTTGTCATATAGTTTTCTTTTTCCCTCCCCCATTAGGCACAAATGTTTATATATGCATATATATACATATATAATTTATATGTATATAAAACCAGGCTATACATATTTCTATTTGTCAGTTCTTTTTCAGGATGCAGATAGCATCTTTTTCATATGTCCTTTGTAGTTAATTTGGATATTTATAATAGTCAAAATGGCTTGATTGCTCCAAGTTGTTCTTAAAACAATATTGCTGTTACTGTATGCAATATTCTCTTGGTTCTGCTTTTTTTTTTTTTACTTATCATTATTTTGTGTAAGTCTATTCACGTTTTTCTAAAATCACCAAACTCATCACTTCTTATAGTACAGTATCATTATCACATATTGCAACTTGTTCAGCCATTATCTAATTGACAGGCATCCCTGCAATTTCCAGTTCTTTGCTACCACAAAGAGAGCTATTTTAAATATATTAGAACATATAGGTTCTTTTCCTTTCTCCTTAATCATTTTGGGAAATGACCTGCTAGTGGTATTGCTGGATCAAAGGGCAAAGAAAGTTTTATAACACTTTAGGCATAATTCCAAATTGCTCTCCTATTAAATTACTTTTAATATATTTCTGGGTAAGTTGAAAGGTGTGGGTGTGCAACCCTTCCTTTGCCTGCCTTTCTCCTCCAACACCTTTAAAAAAAATCCTAGTTTCTCCTTCCTCCCTCTCCTCTCATTTTGTCTCTTTTCTTTTTTTTCTTTTCCTTTCTCCTCTATTCTCTTTCCTTTTCTCATCTTCCTTTTCCTTCATTCCTCTTTTTCATCTCCTCCTCCTCCTTCTTGTTCTTCTCCTTCTCCTCCTTCTCCTTCTCCTTCTCCTTCGCCTTCTTGTTCTTGTTCTTCTTCTTCTCCTTCTCCTCCTCCTCCTCCTTCTCCTCCTCCTCTTCCTTCTTCTTCTTTATTTTCTTTCTTTTTCTACCAGTCATCACTAGATTTCAAAGATAACTTATTCTGCCAATACTAGATGAGCCAGCTATGAAAATATGTTTAAAATATCTACATTCCCAGAAAATTAGATAAATACCTAAAATGAGGTATGCATGATAAAAGAACAATCACACTTATATCTATACTTTTATTTTTCATGGCACAAAAAGAAAGATATAACTTAAGACTTCCAAGGATACTGAACTTCTTTGTCAGAAATGGAAAAATGAGGCTTGCAGATGTTTTCTTAAAATCTGTTCTTGAGCATAGTTTCATCCAAAGAAAGTAGATTTTGTGATTCAATTTCTGGGTGATTCAAGGCATGCATTTGGCATTGGAAAGAATTTGGCATAATATAAGATGGACTCATGATAGACATAAATATCTCCAGACCTCCTACAACACTGTATAGTTGTCAGTACTGGCAACCAAAGTGGTTCCCCCTGGGAGCATATTACTTGGCTGTGAAAAAGGGTTAAAAAACTTGCCCAAGACACACAGAAAGCCACTGAATCATTAACAAGTTGGGAATGGATATTAGATGTGTTGATGACCAAAATAAATTTGAGTTATAGTTTGGTTGAACTACAATATTGTTTAAGGAAGAAAAATACAGGTAAAGCTGGTACACTCCTTTACAATGAATGATAATGGCCTTAATTTTAAAATTAGCTTTTTTTCTTTCATGAGGAAAAAGCTTTTTATGGATCTTTTTTTTTTTTTTTTTGCTTTAAGCTACTTTGTTTTTAAACATTTTAAAATGATTTTTTTTCCAATCATCCAAAATTCACCATTCCTCTCTATTATTCAATCCCCCAACTGAGAAAGAAAGGAAAATAAAATCTTGATTACAAACACATACAGTTAAACAAAGTAAATTGTTCCATTGATCATGTCAAAAAATGTCTCTTTTTTTACATTTGCAGTGCTTCATCTTCACATATCAGGAGGTGGTTGGCATGTTTTATCATGAATCCTCTGGAATTGTAATTGGTCATTATGATGATCAGAGTTCCTAAGTCTTTTAAAGTTGTTTTGTCTTTATAATATTATTGTCATTATATAAATTATTCCCCTAGTTCTGGCTACTTCATTGTGCATCAGTTCATGCAAGTCTTCCCATGTTTCTCTGAAAGAATTCCCTTCATCCTTTCTTACAACACAATAGTGTTCCATTATATTTATATGCCACAACTTGTTTATCCATTCCTCAATTGAAGATGCCCACATTCCCATTTCTAATTCTTTGCTTTTTCAAAACAACTGTATATAATTCTTTATATATAATATATCTATATAGCTTATATATATGTATATATATATATATATACATATAAAGATATAATATATCTTTACTTAGTATGTTTTCCTTAGGACTAATCCTTCCCTTAATTGTTGCTTCCCTTTATTCTCTCCTTTTCTTTTTCCCTCGTATATATTTCTGTGCCTGACTCTGTGTGTGTGTGTGTGTGTGTGTGTGTGTGTGTGTGCATATTCTTCCCTCCTTTGAC